>JAOTRH010000024.1:15991487-16024530 GCA_034768845.1 Heliamphora exappendiculata | reverse complement strand
TTTGAAGGTTTTTGATGACTGGGTTCAAATACCGAGCTTGGATCACCTCCCGAGAATCGTACTGAGGCACTATTCCATCTGTTTTCATCATCGAATTCGCCTAAGATTGGCGGGGTCAAATTGGGGTCTCTACACCGTCGAGACAAAATTCGTCTGGCATGGCGGTCGCTTATTCAAAACCCTTACAATATGGCGGTCGCCACGTGTTTTTTCAAAAACCTAGCGGTCGCCAACACTGAAGGTGGCGACCACCATCTCCTGACGCACATAAGGCCCTTGAGGCGTGCGGGTGGGGGCTCATTCCTCACATTCTCACTCTCTCTCTAGCCGCCCTTGCTCTCCAAATTCTCTCTTGCTTTATCCTTGCCTTTTAGTCTTTTCCTTTGCTCTTTCTGACATGGCGGGACACGGGCATCTTGAGGATATCACAGGAGCTATCCGTGGTTCCTCCGCTAGCGAAAGCTTTGTCATGGGAACTTTCGGGGGCACAACCACCAACCTTACTTCTGGCGTGGTCACCACCACGCAGCCCTCTGCTACGATGGATGCCCTTGTGTTTGAAGCAGAGCGTGCCTCCCACCGTGTCGCTGAGGAGGAGGCACGAGCAGTTGCTGAGGCACAGGCAGCTGCAGATGCTGCTGCTGAGGCCGAGATGGTCAATTTTCTCGATCCTGTGTTGGGGAGAGCCACCTAGCGCGCTTCGATCCGCACACGTATGCCCCGGTACCCCACCGCTTAGTTCTGGGTGGAATGAGGCGCTATGAGCCACCCGCCAATGCCGTTGTTGCAGATATCCTTCTTTGGGAGCCTGATCAGCATATTCCTTGCCATCGTCCATCGGTATGTTTCCAATCCTTACTTGTTCAATATCAAAGCATGCTTATATCTCAAACATAAATGCATGCCTAGAATCCCCCATATGATATGATAGATGTGATGATGATGATTTATGCTGATACCTATGATAACTGCTGTGTAATGTTTGATGGTGATGGTGATGATGATGATGGTGATGATGATTTATGCTGATACCTATGATAACTGCTGTGTAATTGTTTGATGGTGATGGTGATGATGGTGATGATGATGGTGGTGATGGTGTGTAATGTTTGAGATCTGTAATCATGATAAACTTGGATACCGAACTGAAAATCTTAGTTTAGGTACCCGTGCAATGTAGTTTAAAAGAGTAGGGATACTAGGGTTAGGGTTTAGATGCAAACAATAAAAAAGTAATTATTTTAGCAAAAATCACAAAAATAAAGGGCTCTATTTTTATTTTTAAGAAAAACATAAAAAACTAAGGAATTGGTTTTTTTATTTTTATTTTTAATTTTTGAAGCTAAACATAAAACAAATCTAAGGGAATTTTTTTTTTTGGGCATGAAAACTAAGAGGAGATTTTTTTTTTCAAAAAATCCTAAAAATCTAGGCCAAATTTTTCAAAAATGACAAATTCTAGAAAATTAAGCGGCATTTTCAATTTATTGAAAATCTTAGAAAATCAACAAAAAATTTCAAAAATCTTAAAAAATTTAAGAAATTTTTTTCAAAAATCCTAAAAAATTTAAGATTTTTTTTAGAAAATTAGGGCAAATTTTTAAAAATTCTTAAAAAATTAAGGAAAATTTTCCAAAAATCTTAGAAAATTAGATTTTTTTTTTCAAAAATTCGAGAAAATAGGAATTTTTTTTGAAAAATCTTAGAAAAATTAGAATTTTTTTTCAAAAATCTTAGGAGCAAATTTGCAAAAATTTCTAAAAATCAGGGAAAGTGGGCAAAACACAAATATCAAAGTGAAGATTTTTTTATTTTTGTTTTTTGAAGAAAACTAAGAGAACCATTAACACAAAATGATAAAGATTTACCTGGCGCACCAAGACTTATGGTTTCTAGTTTTCTAGTAGGACGTGTTGGGTTTGCCTAGTGCACCAAGACTTAGGGTTTCTAATCTTTTACTAGAGCGTGCAAAATCAAATATCGTTACTCACACATGAACCTAGGGTTAAGAAGATTTGTTTGGTGCACCAGGGCTTAAGGTTCCTAGTCTTCTACTAGGACGTGCAAAAATCAAAGGATCGCCATTCACACACAAACCTAGGGTTAAAAAGGATTTGCCTGGCGCACCTGGACTTAGGGTTCTTAGTCTTCTACTCGAACGTGCAAGGTTTGCCTAGCACACAAGGGCTTTGGATTCCTAGTCTTCTACTAGGACGTGCAAAAATTAAAGGATCGTTACTCACACACGAACCTAGGGTTAGGAAGATTTTCCTAGTACACCAGGGCTTAAGGTTCCTAGTCTTCTACTAAGACGTGCAAGAACCAAAGGATCATCACGCGCACACACGAATCTAGGGTTAGGAAAGATTTGCCTAGTGCATCAGGGCTTAGGGTTTCTAGTCTTCTACTAGGACATGCAAAAACCAAATGATGTCACTCACATACAAACCTAGGGTTAGAAGGATTTGCCTGGCGCACCAGGGCTTAGGGTTCCTAGTCTTCTACTAGGACATGTAAAATTTTCTTGGTGCATCGGGCTTGAGAGATTTACTTGGCTCACCCGGGCTTGGGGTTCCTAATCTTTAGGGCTTGAGAGATTTGTCTGGTTCACTAGGGCTTAGGGTTCCTAGTCTTCAACTAGGACATGCAAGGTTTGCCTGGTGCACCAGGGGTTAAGGTGCCTAGTCTTCTACTAGGACGTGCAAAAACTAAATGATTGTCACTCACATACGAACCTAGGGTTAGAAGGATTGCCTAGCGCCCCAGGGTTTAGGGCCCCTAATCTTTAGAGCTTGAGAGATTTGCCTGGTGCACCAGGGCTTAGGGTGCCTAATCTTTAGGGCTTCAGAGATTTGTCTGGCTCACCAAGTCTTAGGGTGCCTAATCTTTAGGGTTTGAGAGAATTGAAGGGCCGTCACACACACACGAACTTTGGGTTACTTTTATCATAGCTCTGCACATCACCTGTTTGTTTTGCTCTTTACATATTTTATGCTAGTCTTCTTATTTCAGGCTGGTCACTATATCATAGGTTTCGGTGGTTCTACCTCCGGAGAGGTGTTAGAGTGGTATGATGCCGTCTCTACTCTTAGCTGGGCTATTATCAATGCCTCCGGCTTTGCTTCGTTCATACCCTTTCTGGGTAAAACGAGAAATGATCAGGTATGGCTGACGGCTTTGGCCGAGCGATGGTGGGATACCACCAACACCTTTCACTTCACCACCTTCGAGGCTACACTGATGCCTCTTAACTTCTCGCTGATCACCGGTATCTGGGTTGGAGGAGCTCCCATTCTGTTTGACCCATTCATCGCCCGCTCTGTCGACGCATTGATGTACCTGCTCGAAGCAGTACCAGCACAGATGGATAGAGACCATGTCAGATATACATGGTTCTTCAAGCGCTTCAGACACTTCCACTGCTCCGAGCCTCGCCACTTTGAGTAGGTCGCCCGAGACTTTATGATGTATAGGTTTAGTACCTCCTTGTTCTCGAACAAGGAGAACACCATTCATTTACATTACTTGGGTGCACTCGCTCGACTTAATTGGATTACTGCTTACGACTGGGGAGGAGCTGCTATCGCCACCCTCTACGGCTTCATGAGGACTCTGACCCAGTTTTCCTAAGAGCTCAGCATTGGGGGATACTGGAGGGTCCAGGAGGTATGACTTAGTTTCTGCACTTTTTCATTCATTTCCATTATCCATTATCTGCTTGCTGACATCTTCTCTTTGCAGCTATGGACTTATGAGTTCCTCGGGCTTCACGTCCTGCTGATCCCGAGGCCTAAAGGGGAAGAAGGCTAAAGGGAAGGACATTGACTGGTTCTGGGCATCTTTGGACCGGCTGACCCCTGACCAAGTACCATCATTTCTTGCTTACTGTACTGTACATTGCTCTGTTCACTGCACTACACTGCATTGTACTGTTGCTGTTCACACGAATCACTGCACACTGATTATCATACTGTACTGCATTCACTACTTACTGTTCATTGCATTGCACTGTACTTTGAATTGCTACAGGTCCATTGAGATGTTTGGCGGGGAGTGGAGGATAGGGCCGGCGCAGATCTAATGCGCAATTGGGACCTCACCTCGAGGAGGACTCTACTGGAGGGTCCATTCAGTCAGGAGTACTATCTCGGGGAACGAGTGGTCCACCAGTCGCTCGGCCTTGATCACTTCAGGATACCGGTGGTCCCTCTAGTACACATGCGTCGGGCTGACATTCTAGGCCGTGCCGACTTACTTTTGGAGATGGTGGGGACCCATGCCTCGGAGCTGCTGGTGCCGGAGTGGGACTACACAACCTGGGCCTGAGCACACTTATTGGGACCCTTAGGACCTGGCCCGACTGCCCCTGGTGGCAGGAGGAGTGGATGGGCACCAGAGTTTGCTGATGTTAGTCCTGTTGGAGCTGTTGCTGCTGATGATGCTGTTGGAGGGATGAGGGCCCTAAAGATTCCATGGGATGTCCACACAATGGCATATGGCTTCCCTTTTCCTCTCTAGGTTCCTGTTCCACCAGTGCCGGAGTTTAGGGTTGAGATCGGTCAGGTTTGTCTTCCACCTTTCCTTCAATTACTTACCTTTTTTCTTACTTGTCTAGTTTTCTTAAGCTGTTCTCTTTTATTCTTTGCAGATTGACCAGGCTTGGCTAGATTGTACGATGCTGATGGTTACTGGCCTGAGGGCGCTGGTCCAACAGATGGATGCCACTACGCGAGCAGCCAGCATCACTTTTACACCAGTGGCCATTGTGAGTGTCTTATATCTTCTTTTACCTTTTCTGCATATTTTTTCATTTATTCTACTCTGAGTCTATCTTCTCTTTTGACAGCCTCCAGTACCACCTACTGTTATCATTCAGTCGCAGGCTCCCGTTCCTTCTCCTGCTTCGGTCCCATCTCCCGCTCGAGGCCGTCGATCCCGTGCTGCTTCCTCTAGAGCTCACTCCAGAGGATCCATCTCTCTTGCCAACCGTTGCTCCAGAGCCATATCTTCCTCCTCCAGCAGTGATGGTGATGACAGCGACAACGTCGAGAGGCTCTTTGAAGACGTTAACTCGGACAAGGCCGATCCTTCCTCTTGTCAGGTCCGCTCGATGCACCATTGAGAGAGAGAGAGAGAGCTTCCCCCCTCCCCAGTTACATTTATTATTCATTTTGATACTCTTACTTTGATACATTAGGTTTTTATGGGCCTGCGTGCCCCTATTTGCTGATTATTGGGCGTGAGTGCCCCAGTTTACATTATGCTACATTTTGTTATACTCTGATGCTTTTTTGGGCCTTCGTGCCTTTTGTTACTTCACATTTATCTGCTATATGATTCCCCTTTATTTGTTTCTCAAACTGT
This sequence comes from Heliamphora exappendiculata, assembly GCA_034768845.1. Taxonomy (NCBI): domain Eukaryota; kingdom Viridiplantae; phylum Streptophyta; class Magnoliopsida; order Ericales; family Sarraceniaceae; genus Heliamphora; species Heliamphora exappendiculata. The sequence continues at coordinate 16,019,166 of JAOTRH010000024.1, read as the reverse complement.
CTTGAATGTATGATACAAATGTCAGAATTTACACAAATTATTGAAATCACAAACTGATACATGCTCGCCACCTTTTAACATGGCGGTCGCCCACTCCAAGGTGGCAGTCGCCACACTGATTGCACCTTTTGCTGCTTTTTTGATTTTTAGCCTTTTCATGTTTTATAAATACAGCCTTGGAGGTCCCATTTTCTGTCACTTCTCATCCTAAAATGGCTAGTCCCTTTTCTGCATGGGTTGAAGCATTCTCCCATATTGAACGTTTGAACTTTGCCCATTTTGATATCAACTCTTTATTTTCTCTAATTGCCATAAAGATTGATGGACCGTTATTGAAAGCTGTTCCATGTCTTTCGATTCAGCCTTGAAGAGCTATGCCCCACTGTGGAGGAATTTGCCGCTATCCTGGACCTGACTCCACGAAGCTCCGTTGTTGTTCCCACATTTTTCATTTCGACTCGGCAGCAGGTGATGCAATTCTGTGGCATGTATAGGATGGAAGCTTCACTTTTGACATCGGGTGATTGCCTTGACATTCCATGGATCATAGAGAGGTTCCGTCCTACTGGCGACCTTAGCGACCTCGACTTTCAGTTGCGGCATCGTTATGCCCTTTGTTTGTCTTCTTGTCAAATATCTTCTCATCCTCTTTAACGGGTGAGTTAGTTGCGCACTGGTTGACGTCGCAGGTCAGATGTGGGTGGGAAAAGACTTTGTACCACGTGTCTTAGTCGAGACACTGCTGGGTTTAGATGCTGTTCATCGTGGTGAAACCACTACTTTTGCTGGCAGCCCCTTGCTTCTTCAGGTAAGATAAACACCTTTTACATTGTCTGCCAAGAAACACACTACCCCTGATAGCTACCTCCCCTCTGCCGTTTCACGAGTCTTCCACGATTAATTCATCCACTCCTCAGTCCTCATAACTTCTATCAAATGGGCAGCGGCGGACCGTGAAATGTGCCTTTCCCTACTGGAGTCCCTTTATCAATGTCTCTGTGATACCACCTCCCACTTGCCTCTTCCACGAGTCTTCGACGAACAGTTTGTCCACCCTCGGGCTTTTATCAGGGGCCTTTTGCTATGCCCTTAAGGGGGTTTGTTTCACGCCAACTCAACCATGACAGGTGCATTCATGCCAAATAGTACCCAAAATTCTTGTACGCCCATATTTTGTCATATACTTTGATGTCTTTTCGGGTTGCCCTCTCAGCTCCCTGACTGGTTCTCTTCTACCCCTTCGTCTAATTCAGGCTTGGGCTCCAAGGGCTCATCATCATATCCTCCGTCCATCTCGTAATCCTCATCGGTCATCGAGGTCTCCCTTCAATCTGTTTTATTTCTTTGCATGACTTTTCTCTGACAGTTTTTTCTCGCTTTTTTGTAGATCTGATTAATGGAAAAAGTGAACCTCATGTAAAAATCACCTACTAATAGACATAGTGTTGCAGATTTCTTTTACTGCCTCTACTATCAGATATGCAACACCGAGGTAGCTTGGCGACAGTACCTCTCATCTCTATCTGGCCCAGATATTACTTGGTAGTGCCCCTGGTGGCGGATTCCTGCCATGACTTTGACTAGCATGGATTATGCGGCATTTTGGTCATAGTCAGGTCATCCTCCACAGTATTCGAGACCATTTATTTTCATCTGTACTGCGAGCCCCGTTTCTAGCATTATATCAGGATGCTTGGTCGTCTCGTTCACGGATGGAGATGCAGGAGCTATAGTGTCCTGAGCTTTTTGCTGAGTATAGGACATGGCTAATACAGGATAGGGAGAAGAAAGATAGAGAAGAAGGAAAACATGCAGCAAAAAGAAAGAAGATTTGAGGCCTTCTGCTTTGTTTTAAAGATTTCACAACTTTTTTTTATTTTGTTTGTAAAGTTTGGGACTTGCGCGCCTTCCCTTTTATTTTCAAAACTTTGTTACCTGAAGCTAAAATAATGAAAATCCCACATTATGTTTAGGAAAGTTCAAAATTATCCAAAGTTTTTAAATTTTTGTAATTAAATAACTTTATTATCAAAATTCAGAAATAAATTCGCATTGGTCTTACTTAGATTCAAAGATGGTTAAAAACAAAGAATGTGGCCGGACTTCTTAAAAGAAGCTGCCGATGTATCCCAAGAAAGTGGAATCAGGCCTTAACATAATTCGAGCTCGATTTACTCTCGGATATTGACACTTTCCTTTTGTGATGCCATAACCTTTACCAAGATCGCCCTTTCGGGTTTTCGGCCTTGCGGGCTGCTCGAACTTTTACCCGAGTCGCCTTTTTGATTTTTAACTCAATGAGTTTTTATTTTCTCTTTATTTTTGTCTCAAGGATAGTTCTTTTTGAGCTGGTCAAGATTTACTGGTGTAGAGAACACATTGCCATCTAAATCCATAATGATAACTGTACCACCGGTCATGATAGTTTTGATAAGAAACGATCCGGACCAGTTTGACTTGAACTTGCCTCTCGGGTTAAAGATAGGAGCTCTGATTTCCTTAAGAAAACCAGATCTCTTTCTCTGAGATCCCGGGTCTTGACCTTCTTATTGAACGCTCGAGCTATCCTCCTTTGATATCCTTGTAAATGAAACTGAGCCTGCAGCCTTCTTTCATCAAACAAGAGCAACTCTTCCATTTGGTTCCTCTGTCATTCTGCTTCTGAAATACTGGCCTCGGCTACTACTCTTGGCGAAGAAATTTCCACCTCAATAGGAAGCACGACTTCCATTTCGTATACTAAAGAGTATGGCGTAGTTCATGTTGAATTTCTGATCGACGTCCTGTATTCCCAAAGTGCAAATGGTAGATGTTCTGGCCAATCCTTGTATGAGTTGATCATCTTTTGCAAGATCTTCTTAACGTTCTTGTTTACTGTCTCAACTGCTCCATTGGCCTGCGGCCGATATGGTGAGGATTTGTGGGCCACTATCTGGTATTCTTCGAAAAGATCCGAGACCTCTCATTGAAAATGCGAACCATTATCCGAGATAACCTCATGGGGGACCCCGTACTGACAAATGATGTTCTACTTAATGAACTTCGCAACATGAGAGGCTTTCAATACTCAGTAAGAGGCTGCTTCCACCCACTTGGTAAAGTAGTCAATGACCATTAAAATGAACTCTGCCCGTTTGACGCCTTCAGTGTTACCTTGTCGATCACAACGATGCCCCTACTGAAAATGGCCATGGCGACATCAGGTTATACAATTGAGATGGGAGAACGTGCATAAAGTTTGTATGAATCTGACACTTATGACACCTTCGCACGAACTGTATACAATCTGTCTCCATTGTTATCCAAAAGTATTCTTATCACAAGATCTTCTTGGCTAACATGTTTTCACTCATGTGTGGCCCACGGACTCCCGCGTGGATCTCTTTCATTAGCTCTTGGCCTTCTTAAGTGTTGACACACAACTTGTTAACTCCAAAATGTCATCGTTTGTACAGTCTTCCCCTACAAATGACAAACTGTGTTGAAAGTTATCGTATTGCCCTTTTTTACTTTTTGCTAGCAAACTTGGGGTATTCTCCTTTCTCTATGAAGTTTTGGATGTCAAAATACCATGGCAGTTCGTTGATGCTCTCTTCGATAGCGGCTGTCATCTCGTATGCCGGCTTTCTCTTATGCTCGATTATTAATGGCCTCATTCTGACCCCGGGTGGGATGTCAATCATGGATGCTAGGGTGGCTAGTGCGTCGGCGAACTTGTTCTGTAGCCTTGGCACATGGGTAAAGATTATTGATTCAAAATATGGTATCAGCTTCTCCAGCTCTTGGTGGTAGAGAATCAACGTCATATCCTTGACCTTTCATTCCCCTTTGGCTTGTGAAACCACCAGTGCCGAGTCTCCGTTGACTTCCAGCTTTGTTGCCCTTAATTCTAAGGCTATCTCCAATCCAGCTAAACATGCTTCATACTCAGCTTGATTGTTGATAACTTTAAAATTGAGCTTCAAAGACAAGGGGACGTGTGATTCGTTAGGAGTGATAAGAAGGACTCCTATTCCATAACCATACTGGTTGGACGCACCATCAAAGTATAGAGTCCACTTGTCATCTTCGATTTTCATTAGCTGTTTGTTAAGAAACTAAAATCTTGAAAACAGGTACTTCAACGGGTCCATCCGGGAGATGATATTCACCGTGAAAGACAGCATATAATGCCTCAGTTTTTAGGAGGCCCAAACCAAAACCCAGCATGTCTTTTCCAGGGGTGTGTATCGTATTTCGGGCCCCATCGTATGCCTTTTTAGCTCTTATTTCACCCTCTTGCGCCAGCATACTTCTCATAGCTGAATTAGTCACTGACAAATAGAGGATCAGTAGCTTACCCGGTTCGGGAGGAGCTAGAACAGGTGAATTTTGTAGATACTGACACACGGCATCAAAGGCGTCTTGGCATTTCTGATCCCATTGACTCCCTTCTTTAGCAAACAAAAAAGCGGCTCACAAGTCGTCGTCAATTTTGTAATGAATCAACTGATGAACTGTATTTTGCCTAAGATGCCGTTGGCTTCTCGCTCAGTCCTTGGAGAAGGCATTTCCAAGATTGCTTTAATCTTTTAGGGGTCAACTTCGATGCCCCATTGAGTGATCATAAATGCAAACATTTTTTCGGTGGTAACTCCAAAGGCACGCTTCTGTGGGTTGAGTTGCATCTTGTATTTCCTAATCATTTCAAAGAACTTTCGTAGCGCTACGATGTGGTCATCCTGATCATTGGACTTGACTATCATATTGTCCAGTACACTTCAACCTCCTTATGTATCATGTCATGCAATAACATAGTGGTAGCCCTCTGATAGGTTGCCCCTGTTTTCTTTAAGCCAAATGGCATTACACGATAACAATAAGTACCCCAAGGTGTGGTGAATGCCATCTTTTCTCTATCCTCGGGGTCCATCAGAATTTGATTATACCTGAAGAAGCCATCCATGAATGATAACAAGGCATGCCCTGCCGTACTGTCTATCAAAACATTGATGTGTGGCAGTGGAAAGTCATCCTTTGGGTTAGCCTTGTTGAGATCTCAAAAATCTACGGAGACTCAGATACCACCGTCCTTCTTTATCACCGGCACGATATTAGCTACCTACTTTGGATACTCGGTTACCGTCAAGAATCTAGCATTGATTTGTTTGAAAACTTCTTCGATCTTCAGAGCCCATTCTGGCCGAATCTGCCTAAATTTTTGTTTAACCAGTTTAGCATCAGGGTAAAAGGGAATATGGTGGCAGACAATGTCAGGATCAATTTCGGGCATATTCTCGTAAGACTATGTAAATACATCTTTAAATTTTTTTAATAAAATTATTAATTGTTCACGTTTAACTAAGGATAAAGAAGAACCAATTTGTACATTTTATAGGTTAGTTTCATTACCCAGATTTATTGACAAAATTTCTTCAATTATTAGTTGGGCGTACATTTCTTCTTCTCTTTTATTAAAAATTTTATTTTTTTGAGAATATTCCTATCGAATTCAAAATCATCAGAAAGCATATGAAATAAATCAAATAAAGGAGAGTAACCGGAAATCTCGTTTATTTCATTGAAGAAAGATGAGATTACAAGCTCAAAGGTAAAAGCAGGAGAAGGTGCACAGGGCAGATGTGCCCTCAACTACAGACTCTGACTTAGACCCAGACTCAAAATAGACAACATGCACATTATCAGACTCCAAGGTCCAGTTCTTCACTTTCTTTGCAGCTGCATCTACAATGAGCTTGGTGTAGTCGGTTGGTGCGCTGAAACCCATCATGAAGCAGTCTTAGTCAGTTACTACAGTTGAGCAATCCCTTCATTGAACAACATTCCCATGCCGATACCATCAAGCTTATCTGCCCAATCTTCCATTTGGATCTTCTTTTCTTTCTCTTTCCCTTTCACTATTTCATCTTCTTCTGTATCGGATAATTGATGGCCAAAGAAGATTTCTTGCTTTGGTAGCTTCTAGTTGGTTTCTTCATCGATCCATGGCTCTGGGAAGCCACAATACGGGAAATCTTCTCCTTCTTTGACAAAGTAACTGTTGAGCGTTTTTTAGTGTTTGGTCTTCCGTCCCCTTTTAGGCCCTTCCAAATCTCCTTTCGTTGGTTAGTACCCAAGACCAAAATGGTGCGAAGCTGACAATACCTAGATAGGTTCTGGAATACCTTGTTGTTTGCGACCTAACCCCATTCCTGTGAAGTAAGACATTTGTCTCATCATTGTAACTGCTTGCGGGTTGATGTAATATTTCTTTTCCTTTAACAGCATCTGCACAGCCTGAGTTTCATCAAATTGGAACCCACTCAAGGACACATCCCATTCTCCATGCTGAATGTTCAAGAGAGTCGAGCCCTCTCCTTTCGGGGGTTAAATACTATCTTCTCTGTGGATGGTCAGCACTGCCCCATTCTTTATCAACTCCAGCTTTTGGTGGAGGGTAGATGGTACTGCCTGGAGGCTTGGGTTGTGCAGCCATAGCCTGCCCAACAACAAATTGAAGAAAGCTGGCACGTCCAGCACATGGAATTCAACTAAACTCTCCAGAGGCCCCATTGATACTACAAATGATACCAGTCCCAACACATCCCTCCTTGTGTTATCGTAGGCCCAGACTCCTTGACTACAGGGCGTGAACTGGTCCAGTTTCATCTCCAGGAAAATTGCAGTCCTAAGTGGGCAAACATTCAAGGCTGAACCATTGTCAATGAGCGTTACCGAGACCCATTTTTCTAAATACTTGACTATAATGTGCAGAGGCTTCTTATGATTCCTCCCTTCTAGTGATAAATCTTTCTTCGAAAAAGAAATCACTTTCGGCTCTATAGCTGGAAGTATTAATCCAATCAACTGTTTAGGGGTCACATCTATCGGTACATTGGCTTTGTTCAGAACTTTTAACACAGCTGCCGGTGCCGATGTGAAGCTATCAGCAAGCCCCATATGCTAATGTTAACCTTTGTCTTCTTTAGTTGCTTTAGTACAGCGTTGTCCTCTTCTTCTTGTTCTTTCTCTTTTTCCTTCTCGCTTGATTACCCTTTTTCCAACTGAGCCTGCTTGAAATGCCGCCCACTCGTAGTTAGATGTTCCACGCCATCCTCGGAATCTCAGAATCCCGACATTATACTTTCAGTTTGCCTTTCCTCATCCATGCACAAAGGGATTCCAAATGCCCATAGATCATTTAAATCACTGACTTATACTCTTCCTCTTCTTTCCTCGTCATCCTCAATGGCCTACGTATTGTCGATCTCTTCCCAGATGTCTTCTCTAACAAAATCCACACGCTGTTCTGGAGTGGCTCAAAAGTTGGTCCATTCAGCCCCATCTGATTTCAGCACAACCCTCACTAACCAATAGGATTGTATATTATCAACATATACCTCGTTCTCAAAAAGTTGAAGAAGGGTAATGCCGTCGAGCACGTGGCCAAATCCATATGACAGCGTCAGGTAGTCCAAAGGCCAGTTGTTTTCTTCATTATGCTCTTCTTCTTCTTGTTGGTTGACTTGGATTGCCATCCGATACCCTTCCCAAGCATTATCATTCTAATTCTCCATCATATCCTAGCTATTTCCAACTATAATTAGCGAACAAGTTGTCTAATCATCAGTAGCTGAAACATGCAGGTGTGGAAGATGCGCTGAACAGATGTACTGGCTCAGATCTTCTCATTGTTCCAGAGACATGCAGTTTACCCCAGCTTGCTTGGCATGATTTAACAGAGGGTTGGTTGTGACATTTGGCTTAGGAGTAGCATATGGTGGAGGAATTACTTTGTTGTCGATGAGATCTTAGATCTCGTGGCACAGCCTTATACATGTATTAGTTAAATGTCCATGACCCTAGTGGTAGGAATAGTATTGAGAAGCATTATACCGCAGTGGTAGGGTATCAGATATGGGCATGGGGTCCAACAGCTTGATAAGCCCTTTCTCGACAAGTCGATTCAGAGCTGTGAATAATGAAATGTTGAGGGGAGTAAAGACTCCCCTTGGCCTTTATTACGGCTACTGGCCGTTATTTGGCTATTGGGTATTGTTTGATTGTTGGGCGGAGGATGAAGGGTTCAAAAGGTTAACCTCGTTTGAGCGAGAAACGAGGTTAGCATAAGCAGACTGATTTTGGTTGTTAGCAAGGAAGGTCCTTCTTGGTTTCTGACTGGGTTTAGCTTTCTTAATGTCTACAGACTGAATGACATCCACAATTTGTAGCCCAGCGTCAAATAGCTGTTCACAGGTAGATAGCGGCTGTGTGATAAGGTAACGCTTCAAAGGGGACTGCAGGTTTTTCACCACGATTCTCACTTGTTCTTTCTTAGTTGCCTAATTCATCATTTTAGCTGCCTTGCATCTCCACCAGGTCAGAAAGTCAATAAATGATTCTCGATTTTCCTAACGAGTCTTTTTTAGCTCTCGAGTGGTGACGTCAAATTGGACGTTATAACTGTATTGATTGATGAATGTAGTGGCTATATCTTCTCAAGTTCTAGTCTTAGTCACCTCTAGAGAGAGGAACCACCTTTTTGTTGCCCTAAAAAGTGATCAGTGGAGCAATTGAGCCTTGAGCTGATCGTTAATTTCCATGGAGGGGAGAGTTCTAACATATATCCTCAGATAAATTCAAGGATCTCCGGTGCCATTAAACTTCTCCATATCTGAGATTTTAAATTTTTTTGGCAGTTTGACATCTGGAAATAGACACAAACCGCTTATATTCAGCATGTTTTCTTCTATTCCTTTCTCCTTTCTTAGTACCTTTTCTATTCGATCAATTTTTTTACCAGTGCGAACTCCCTAAACTGGGCAGTAATTTCTTCCTCCACCACATCGGCCAGGAAACTTGAGGTGGCATAACAACTTGAGGTACGTCTTGTCCCTGTTTATCATCCCAAAAGTCTTCACCGTTCTCATTCATATCATTCGGCTGTCCATTTACGCTGGGCAGACAGGCCTGAATTGCCCGGATCTGTGCTTAGCACTGGTTTTGATCTTGGGTTTGCCGCTCTACGACCCGTTGTATTTTAGTAATCGCCCTCATCAAAGCTGTCAAATTAACTTCATTCGCTGCCATCTCGGATGACTCAGCTGGCTATTCAGATATTCTGTAGAGTCTACCATCACTAATCTTGCCCTGACAGACATTGATTATAATTTTCTCGGCTCAATGATCTAAATTCGAAGAGAACCTGAATCCCAAAAGCAGAATAACCAGTATCAAACACTTCACTAAATTCTAACAATAGGTAGCAAACATCCCAGATATCAAAAACGACAAGTAGATAATCACTGAAATTGAAGCAATACCTCTGTCGGGCTCATACTGGCAGCATAACAACATGACGACTGGGGATAATAGCTAAGGGGAAGCTTAACCAGATTTTAGATGGTAGGTTTATCTAAACGGAGAAACAGGCAGCACTCCGATAAGAAAGCAGTTTTAACCCTCAAGAGACCAGTTCGATCTAGGATTCTAAAGGAAAACGGGCAGCATAACGGTGGAAAAATAGAACTAGCTCACACGGGTATAAAAAAGGTTCGAAGGAAGCGAGACTAATACAACAACGAGAGAGAAATCAACAACCCGAAAAGAACCCAAAAGAGAGAGAAACTATCCTAGAGACTTCAAAACAAAACACGGGCATGACCTCGATAAGAAAATTATGGCGTGAAAACCAAATAAGGCGAAGAACAAAATTCGGGTAAGAACCCGAAAGAAAAGCTAACCTAAACAACAAGGGATAACAAAAAACCCAAGCCGAATTCGAAAAAGGAACTAACCTAAGCTAAACAAACAATCCTAACAAACGCAAACAAAACATACAATTAAGAAAACACATAATCTTACTAGGGTCAACAGCACATAATGTAGGGTTCTAAGCTACTATATGCAAAAGGCAAATTTTGGTCAATCGAACAGGATATCTTCTGAATAGAGTTTGGTATATATCTCTCATGCCTTGAGTGGCGCAAGACATAGTCAAACGGTACGTTCAAACTCTATTGCACTTATGAAAGCATACAGTCAGTAAGGCTTACCTCGCCTTCCCAACAATCCCCGAAATAGATAAACGGTCGGGGCATCGAGTCGATCAGGCAGGGGGTGTGAAGAACAATGCACATACATGCGATAATACAAATGAGAAGTATATATTAAGAACCAATGATATTTTCAAGTCTAGCCATCTTATTTAATTTTATAAACTAGTCCCCAGCAAAATTGCCAGAATATACTATGGCACCGGAATTTTGAAATTTTAAAAATGGTCAAAAATATAGAATTCAAAAGGTGTTTAAAAAATATTTTAATACCTTGAAAACTAAATTTTGAAAACTCATTTTTGTTGAAAATAGAGTCGTCATTTGATTTTTGAGAAAAATTAAAAAAAAAAGGCTACTGATCTTTAAAACGTTTAATCAGAGAAAGAGGATTCGGGAGTTAAGATACGAATCGGAGAATGTGTTAGGCACCCCGTTCGCCCAACCATAAGGTTGGCTTCGACTAATCATTATTGATTCATTAATAAGATTTCTCAAATGTATGCAAATAAAAAAATGAAGGCAAAGAGATAACATCTAAAATCAAATATAAAAAATACATAACATATGTATATAGAACACCAAAGCAAAACAAATGAAGGGGGTAAAATTCTAAATTCTATGGCATGCAATTTTAAGTAAATGATACACGGAGTACACCCGTATGTAATTTCACAAAAAAATAACCTAAACTATTATGATTTAAATAAAAGAATAAAAATATGCTAAAAGTCTTTAAAATCAAATATGCTAAATATAGACATGAACTTTGCTAATAATATTATCAAAATCTTAAACTAATTTAAATATACTTTCACATGAAATAAACAAAATATTCTCTAAAACTATCATGCATGTTATTCAATTATATAAAAGTAACTAAAATAAAAAAGATAACAAGAGAATACCTAATGATTAAAGAAAAAGAAAATAAAGAAAAAACTTACAAAATAAAGCTAAAATAAAAAGGTTGGAAAGTATTATTAAACTAAAGAAAATCTAATTATTTATTTTATATTTTTTTAAAATGAAACAAAAGAGAAGAAAAGAAAAAGAAAACAATAAAGAATTAAACTACTCTAATAAGAGAAAATTGATACTAATATTTAAAAATAAAATTAACTTAAAAGACTTTTTGTAAATTTTTGGGTTTAATAAAATGAAAGAAAATAAAATAAGTACTATAAAAAAATAATACTAACATTAAAAGAAAAAGAAAAGGTCAAAATAAAAAATAATAAAACTAATAATAAAAGAAAAAAAAAGAAAAAAGAATGAAACATTACAAGAAAATTAAAGCTAGTAATAAGAGGAAAAAGATAATATAAGAAAAAAAATGCTAAAAAAAGAAATTAAATTAATATTACAAGAAAATGAATGTTAGAACATTAAACTAATGTTACAAGAAAAGAAAAAATAAATACTAATAAAAGAATATTAAACTAATGCTAATAAAGAAACGTTAAACCAATTATAAAAAAATAAGATAAATTACACTTAAACCCCCTGCATATTTTGAATATATCACCGTCTACCCCTTTAATCTCTAAAATATCACCGATACCACATGTCTTTACAAAAATAGTAACATTTTTCCCCCTCCGTTAGTCAACCATCCGTTGACTTAATAGAAAAACGTTACGCCGTTAACTAATTAATTAAAAAAGACATTTTTATCCTTCAGCATTGCTTATGCCGCCTCCACCATCTCTGCCATTTTCGCAATACAAACCTAATCATCATTAATGGTTCTTTGCCATTAATGGAGGAGCAACCACCGCACAAACCAGCACCACATCACCGCACAATCACCTCTCACCACCCCCTTTCGCAAACCTTCTCCGTTACCACCATTCCAAACCCTCACCACCACCGAGAGAGAGAACAGAGAGAACAGAGAGACAGAGAGAGTGCGGCACGGTGGTGGTGAGGGTTTGGGGTGAGGGGTGGTGATTCTAAATCCACACACACACAAACACAAACACACAATAAGCTCGTCACAAACTGCGACAAATCCCAAACAGAAATCAGCGCCGTCGTCGATGGTGCCGCCAAACACACGAGCACAGAAGGGGGTGATGGGGTGTTTTGCGGTGGTGCGGCGCGGTGGTGGTGAGGGTTTGGGGTTATGGTTAGAATCTGAGACACCCAAATCCCTCACTCGCCCTTTTCTCTGATCTAAGCTTCATTTTGAGCTCAATTTCTCAAATTTCATTGTGTATGTATATGTGTATGTATATGTGTATGCGATGTGTATGTGTGTGAATCGAAATTAGCAAACCCTAGCACCACCAGCACGGCGCCACCCACTACCACCACCAATGATTCCCAATCCACCTCACCGGCGCCACCTACTACCACCACCAACACCACCCACTTCGCAAACCCTAGCACCCACTACCACCTACGACGCCTCAGATGCAGGGGATGAATGATTCAAAGGCAATGTCGTCGGTAGAGCGGTGGGGGTTTCCCACTTTCCCTTGTGGTTTTCCATTTCTCTGTTTGTTTCCTTAGAAAGAGAGAGAAAGATAGAGAGAAAGGGGCGGGATGGTGTGGTGATGGTTTTCGAAGGAGGCAGCGATGGTAACAAGGGCAGCAGCAAAAGGGGCAACGCTGGTGGTTGGAAAAGATGTTTTATTTCATTTGCCAGGGTTTGCGAAGGGGGTGGCGCGGGTGGTGGTAGTGGGTGGCGCCGGTGAGGTAGATTGGGAATCGTTGGGGTGATTGGTGGCGAAGGAGAATACATAGACGACTATACAGAAGATGAAGGGAAATGCCGGTTATTTTGTCTTAGAGAGAGAGTGGAACTCTGTTTATTTTGGCAAAGGGTAATATAGTTTTTTTTAAATAAATTAACGGTGTAAACTGACATGGGGTGTTAGTGGTATTTCAGAAATTAAAAGGGTAGACAGTGATATATTCAAAGTATACATGGGGTCTAAGTGTAATTTATCCAAAAATAAACTAAATGCACGTTCTACATATTGTATAAAGAGCCCAAGGCCCTACACACCCTAATAGCATGTTTGACTGGCCAAATTAATCTAGGTTGTATTACATATGTCATGAGATTATATTTCTCTGATTTAAATGCAAAAAGTGATAAAACAATTATATATTTATTGAATAATTAATTTTATAAAATGTGAAATACGCAACACTTAAGAGCGTGGGATTAATAATTTTTATATTACTAATCCCATAAAATTACTTAATTTGTAATAAAATTATATATTTCTTTCATTATTAATCCCCTCAATCAAATAAAGCCTCAATGTCTATATTTTTCCAGACAAACTTCTTTCATTATAAATTCCACCAATCATGGTTTGGTTCAAGTTTCACCAAGTGAATGAATTGAAGACCCTCTTCGCACGTGCTCTTTTTTAGCTCACTTGTGCTTTGCAAAAAATGTGATCAAAATAATGATGTTAGTTAGGGTTGATTCTATAAACACCACAAAAATTGGTGAATACACATATCAAATGCATCCACTTTCAAATTAAAAAATTTACAATTAAGTTTTACACTTGCTTTCATATCCAAATATCCCTACCCAATTCCTAAATTCTCAAACCTAACCTTAACCCTAATCTTAACTCTAACCACTTCACATCCGGTAGCCATCGTCGCGCCACCTCAATTGCCGTCTCCACTATGGCACTAACTCTCTCTCTCTCTCTCTCTTCTCCCTTCTTGGTGCGCCACCCCCAATTTCCCACTTTTTTGGCACTCCATCTATTTTCCCTCTTTCTCTCTCCTCTCCCTCTCTCCTTCCTCTCCTCCTCTCTTTTCCATCCACCATCAAACCCTAAAAACGTGAATCCTAACCCTACCCGCCATCTCCATTGAGAACTCTAAGCTGCTACCATCACGCCCTCCCACCACTCTCAAATTTTCCGCCACCTCCTTTGCAAACTCTAACCCTAGTCATTGCCAGATATACACTATACTATGCTATCCTTCCCTTTCCTCGCCACCTTCAACTATCGTTTGAATTCCCATGATTGAACGCATGACCTATGTTTGGACTATCATGGCTAAACATTAGTCCTTTAGTTCAGTCCACCGTGATCTAACACGATTTTGATGTTTGGATTTAGATAATGGGATGTTAAGGTTGTAGGGAAAGAGGATGGAAAAGGTTAGCATCACATGTGAGAGGAGTGACTGTCGAGAACAAGGGGTTAGAAAAGAGGGTGGTCCGCAAAAAAGGGTAAAGGTAGGTGGTAGGGGTTGTCGGGTGGTTGAGAAGGGGCTACGAATGGCAAAGAGTGGGGGTGGTGGCAGAAGAGGGAGGAGAGAGATGGTAAAATGGTGGTGAGTATGGTAGTGGTGGGCAGCAATAGTAGAGGGGGAGGTGGTGATTATAATGGTGGAGATTTTAGGGTTTTAAAGAATAAAGTTTCCTTTGGAACTTGAAAGAGAAACATAATTATAAAAAAAAAATTAATTTTGTGTGTACAAAGTACTTTACTATGTATACGTAAAATTACTTGTTAGTTTACCTAATAGGTAATTATGCAAGATTGGAATGTGTAATTCAATTGGTGGTTAGTGGTCACGAAAGATCTACCACCTGTTTGGCAACATATATAGGAGGGAAAGGAAAAGAAAAATACATTATTTAAATTATAAGAGAAAAAAAAGAGAAAATATTATGTTTCTTTTTTCATCTTGTTTGGATAAACAAGAAAGAAATGCGAAAAAAAATTGTTTCTCTCATATTTTGTTTGGTTAACCTCAATAAAATGGAAAAAAAAATATTTAGTATTATTTACCAATTTAACCTCTTTTTTTTTCATTTCTCTTCTGTTTAGTAATCCAAACAATTAATTACGAAAAAAAGACATGATTTTTTTCTTTCTCTCCAAATCACACAAACCAAACAAATCGATAATTTCTAGAAATATAGGGCGATTAATGTCGTAGATAGATTTTTTCTTTTTTGCAAGTTTACTTACATGTTAAAACAACATGAATAGTACAATAATTAGAGGTACAAAAGGATCGAATTAGTTTGATTCTAACCAAATTTAAGAATTGAGTAATTAGTAACGGTTCCAAAATATTTAGAACCAAAACCTGACCATTGTAATTGTTGAACAAAATCAGAACTAATTCGCAAAAATGGTCAAATTCTTATTCTTAATTGTGGTAGCTCAAAGCCAATTTCATAAAATACATAATCAAACAAACTTAGCCTAAACTGTTAATCATAAGCTTGAAATTAAAAATTAAATATAAGAGTTTGACTCTCTTCTATTATAGCAATCACAATGATAATGAGAAATCATTTTTTTGAAACTTTCTTTTTTTAATGACGCATTAATCTTAAAATATTTTTTTTTTATATTATAACGCGGTAATCATAATTTTATATTATTTTTTAGCCTAAGCTATTTCTCTTTTGTTTAGCATATTTGTTTGGATTAAAATTATAAAAGTGGCATTTTTAAAAAATAATGAATATAAAAATATAAAATATATATACATCTACAAAAATGGTCTGATTCGGTTAGAACCGATTTTTTAAAAATAAAAATTGAGAACCATACCGTATATAAGGGTTACAGAAAATTGAAAACTAAAATCAAACCATTTTAATATATAACCGAACCAAATCGTACCGTTCGAACCGATTTACCGATTCTTCCCAATTTTTTTGTGCACCACTAACAATAACAGTTTTTCAATAAGAAATATTTATTACAAAATAGATTTTATAAAAAGTAGAAGATTATGCCTTCAAAATGTAAAAAAATTAAATTTTTTTACTAATTTAATTACAAACCAAAGCTTTTAGTCATTTGTTTTTTTTTGGTTTTTCTATAGTATTTTCTTGTCTTTTTGATAAAAAATTTCGTTTTTGATTCATCCAAAAAAAATCAAAAAAATAATTCTTTTTGATCGGAAGAAAATTCACTAAAGATAAAATAAATAAAAAAATCCACTTATTTTGAAGTTTTAGTTTTTAATTAAATTTCTGGATTTTCGTAATTTATTTTGATGAAAATATTTTTAAAAAGAAAAAAACTCAATCAAATGATAAAAAAATCCCCCAATAAAAGTCGGTGTAATTTTTTGGAAGGAAATTAATTCTACTTTGTTTATCAAAAGAAAATTATCTGTTCGATTTTTCTCGAGAATCAAAAAAATGTAAATTTTCGGTCAAAAGATAATTTTTTATTAAATATAAAAATAAAAAATAAATTACTAATTTAGAATCTGTATGGGATAGTTTTTAAGATAAATTACACTGACATTCCATGAGATTTTGGTCAAATACAGTTAACTCCACATTTTTGGACAAATTACACTGACTTCCTTTTACAGGGTGAAACATTGTTACACTGACATCCCTTAACAATTAACGCCGTTAGGGTTCCGTTTGTGTTATTAAATTTGATCCCATTTTGCTCCTCAAATCAAATCTATTTCTTTTTTATTTTATAAAATTTATAAAATAATAATTTTTCGGTTTGAATTCGCTAGAGTAATTTAGCAACGTTCGAAGCCGTTCACTAACAGCGTTAGATTGTCAAGAGGGTAGTAAACGTTGTTGATTAATAAATAGTTTATATTTTACAATTGATCGTGAGTGTAATAGGTCCAAAAAAAAAGAAAGAAAGAGGAAGAGGAAGAACGAGCGCCGCACCTCTCACCAACGCCACACCCACGCTGTTGCCACCACCGTTGTCGGTCACTGCCACTGCTGTCCACATCATGTGTCTCCCGTGGTGTGGAGGAGGAGAGAGAAGGAGAAAACAGGAGAGCGAGAGAGATTACCAAGAGAGAGAGAGAGAGAGAGAGTGTGGTTAATGGCGCGCGGCTCCGGTGATCGACGGTGTCAGCAGCGTCGGCGACGACGGTGGCATGGTGGCTGGTGGTGGTGGACGGCGGTATCACACGATGTGGCCGAAGGTGGCTGTGGTGGTGTGGAGGAGAGAAACGGGAGAGGGTGAGAGAGAAATTATGACGGGGGACAATCCTAGATGATGGCGGAGGAGTCGATGGCGGTGGCAACGGTCCTAGACGGCGGCGACGGCGATTAGCACGACAGTGGAACGAGAGAGAGAGAGAGAGAGATGAGATTTGGGGGCAACGGTTTTGGATGGCGGTAGCAATGGCGGTGGACGGTGACGACTAGCATGATGGTGACTGGCACGGCTGGCACGACGCTGCTTCTTCTTCCTCACTTCTTCTTTTATTTTATTTTATTTTATTTTCTTTTCCTAACCCTAACAAGAATGAATGCTTTGAAGTAAAATTATCTTTTCATCAATTTCGTTAACAGCGTTAACTGTTAAGGGGTGCTAGTGTAATTTGTCTAAAAAAGTAAAATTGATTGTATTTGGTCAAAACTTCAAGAGAGGTCAGCGTAATTTATCCTAATTTTTAAGTTTAGTTTTTAAGAGATTTAATACTTTTAAAAAAAAGAAGAATAAAAAAAGTGAGTGTATTTAGAATAATTTGAAAAAAATAAATGTTAGAAGAAAAAAAAATTTAATTTTTTTTGAGTTGTCTTGAAAATCGTGCAAAGATAGAATCCCAAACAAATCAACTTAAAAGCTAAGATTTAAAAAAAAACTACTTTTTTTCTTAATCTCGAACAGGGCCTTATTTTGAGTTATTTTGCTTTTTAATTATTTTTTTATTTCTCTAATTTATTTCGATGGAAAAATTTTTAAAAGCCAAAAAATCCCATGGTGATAAAAAGACCCCTCCACCCCCCCAACCTTTATGGAAGGAAATTGAATATCCTTCCTTCATTCGTTATACGGGCGCGTACGAGCAGACAGGAAATCCAAAGAGAAGGAAAGACGACCACGTCTGTGTCAAAGGGATTTATCTCGCAACACAACCGCCTTCGTCTTCTCTTCCGAATCCCTCTACCTCGACTCTGAGATTTCTAGGGTTTGGAGTTCTTGGAAATCCAAAAACCAAAACACTTCGTATCGTCGCCTCCATGTGGCGCTATTTCTCTGGAGTTTTTGAATGGCGTCCCGCTTTCCCAAGATTTAGCCCGGTTTCTCTCTCTCTCTCTCTCTCTCTCTCTGCGCGCGCGCTCCAGCGCTTCACACACACACATATATACTTCCGTCTATAAATATACATTCGTGTATATATATATATATGCATATGTATGTGTGTATGTATTCCTGTGTACATATGTGTTAGACTAGCCTCTTGGGCACACGCAAATGCTTGTGCAATTCGATTGAATTTAAATTATAAAAAGAAAATTATCAACAAATCCGTTAAGTCACATTGCATGAAAAAGTCGTGCGCGGGCGATCCAGCGCATCACACGCATATATATATATATATATATACTTCCGTCTACACGTATACATTCAAATATATGTATATATGTATGTATGTATTCCTCTGTGTACATATGTATTAGACTAGTGTCTTGGGCACATGGTATGCTTGTGTAATTCGAATGAATTTAAATTATGAAAAGAAAATTATCAACAAATCCGTCAAGTCACATTGCATGAAAAAATCTTGCAGATGACCAAAAATTTATTTTTCTTTTCGTACTATTTTTTCGGTGACCAAACGAAAACAGAAGAAGATAAATAAAAAGAGAGGGAGAGGTATTCAGCCTTATTTAAGTTGAAAATTACAGATTTGTGTAAAAAAATTACAGATTTGTGTAAAAAAATTACAGATTTGTGGCTTTTACTATTGCATAGTAAAAGAGGTCACAGTTAAATTGGGGATAATATTGGAATTATAAAATATGTGATAGAGCTTCAAAGTCCCTGGGCTCCCTTTATATATAGATGCATAAATATGTATTTGATCATTTATATAGCTAGTCGCGGACCGATTTCTATAACTTACTCGCATCTTCGTAATCTTCCCCATAAATCCATTTGAAGATGTGTTTCAGCCTCTTATTATGATATATATATATATATATATATATATATATTTTGATCATTTAGATAGCAGTCCCAGACCAATTTCTATAACTTATTTGCATTGCCTGTGCAACTCGAATTATTTTATTGAACCTAAATTCCAAATTCAGGCCCAGAAACCTCGTACAGACAAAAGAGAAAACAGGTTGCTGAACATCCACTATTGGGTTCATTGTTGAATTAAATTTGTGTCTTTTAGATTCTTTCTAACGGGTTATTCTTGAAGCACTTGCTTGCTTAGCTTGCATTTGTTTTTTATTCTGTTTTGGTCTGAAAATTTGTGCTTCTACTGAGTTATGGAGCTTTTAATTGTGGTCCGGCCTTGGGGTACAAGTACAACATTCGTGAGAATCGACGTGTGAGCTGTTAGTTAATTTTCTAGAGGTGCTGTTTCACTGGTTAAACTGCAACTGGCTAACTCGGTTCGTTTCTCATAACCAGGTCAATCGTAAAATTAAATTGTATTACCGATCCAGAAATAGTAATGGCCAATGTTTATTAAATGGCAATCTGGATGGACCCTTGACAAGGAAGTATGCAACTTCATGTGAGAAGTTATTAGAAGATACACCAAAAGATAGTTCTGTTTCTGATGTGTTAGTTGACTCCTTTGGAAGGCTGCATACTTACTTGAGAATCTCCTTGACGGAGCGTTGCAATTTACGGTGCCAGTACTGTATGCCGGCTGAGGGCGTGGAACTCACTCCTAGTCCCCGACTTCTCTCACAGAATGAGATTATCCGTCTGGCAAATCTGTTTGTTAGCTCTGGGGTGGATAAAATTCGTTTGACTGGTGGGGAGCCAACCATTAGGAAGGATATTGAAGAAATATGCTTACAGCTGTCTAACTTGAATGGGCTGAAGACCTTGGCGATGACTACAAATGGTATCACTCTAGCAAGGAAACTTCCAAAGCTAAAAGAATGTGGACTTAGTGCGTTGAATATTAGCTTAGACACATTGATCCCTGCAAAATTTGAATTTATGACCAGGCGAAAAGGGCATGAAAGGGTAATGGAGTCAATTAATGCTGCCATAGACCTTGGATACAATCCCGTGAAAGTATGTTATCTCATAATTTGTATTAGTATGTCTTTAAGAAATTTTTGTTGTGTTAATCATAGACTCATAGTTATTGAAATCTAATGAGTCACGATTTGGTTCACGGTTCACGCATAAATCGATACGAATCTATGGATGCATTTTATGATAGAATCGTAATGCATCTTACGATCGATTCACGAATTGATTCACGATTTACGCTTCATGCTATTCTTAAAACTATTAAATCCAAAAAATATTGAACATTGAACACCTATTTGTTTTTTCTTTATAGAAAATGTCATGATACAACTTAGAGTATCTATTGTGAAAATAAAAAATAACCATGCGTAATTTGTTGATTATTTGGTGATTAAAGATTTTGTTGATTAATTATCTTTTAAGAATGTTTAAGACCAAAATAATACATACAAGATCTTACTTATTCTATTTGGTGATACAAGCATAATTCAATACGAGAAGGATTGGATCACTTAGACTAAACGATTCCACAACATTTTTTGAACCTTTTCCATTAGCTATACATATACAAAATCCATTTTGAAGAGCCTTATGGTTAAAGCAAAAAGTTTTCACCCACTTTTTTTTTTCTTTATTCTATTGTCTTTAGGATTTCTTGACCCTTTTTTGAACTTCAAAACTCAAAACAGAATATTCTATGATTTTTAAGGAATATTATGATTGGATTTTGGAACAAATCTTTGCGATGAAGGCAAATCACTTCCCAATTAGATGGCGTAATAGATTTCTATTATATAATTTGTGTTAGTATCAATTTATTTATTTATCTGCATACAAATTAAGGTTTTTGACATTATTTTTTTATATTTTATGCTGAATATTTCTGTTACTTTTTGGAACAAATTATAGTGATGTTCTTCTTACCTTTCTTTTGCAATGATGGTTTGTTTGACGCATCTTTCCATATCGCTGCATTTCAGGTGAATTGCGTTGTAATGCGCGGATTCAATGATGATGAAATCTGTGATTTTGTGGAGTTGACGCGAGAGAAGCCAATCAATGTCCGGTTTATAGAGTTTATGCCTTTTGATGGAAATGTTTGGAATGTCAAGAAGCTTGTACCCTACTCTGAAATGTTGGACAGAGTGGTAAGGTAGAACTCTGACGGTGGATCCCCTGTTTATATTTGTGGAGGTCCTTTTGTACTGCAAACCCTAAATCATTCATCATTACTGAACAGGATAAACAGTTTACAGGGCTAAATAGAATACAGGATCATCCCACAGATACGGCCAGGAACTTCAGGATAGATGGGCATTGTGGCACCGTTTCTTTTATCACATCAATGACTGAGCACTTTTGTGCTGGTTGCAATAGGTTGCGACTTTTAGCAGATGGAAACTTTAAAGTGTGCCTCTTTGGCCCCTCAGAGGTGAACTTCCTGCTTTTTATTTTACAGTTATGCTTTCATATCACCACTATTTTTTGTCGATCTAAATCGACAATAACTCATTTTCTTACTTGTCATTTACAAGTTTATCATTCAATTGATTAGTGCACGCTTGTAATAATAATAATAAAATCATTCAACTGGCTGATGCTTGTTATATTAGAGATGTAGTAGCACATCTGCTTCTTCCCCTCTTTCTAAATTAAACACATTCTTTCAGTCCAATAGCAGGTAGTATGTAATATTTCTACTTTTAAACTACTAAAACAAAATGTAGAACTACAACTCAATTGAACTATGTAGAGCCTTATTGCGAGGAGAACCGACAGAACATTGTCTCATTTTGCAGGGGAATTTTTTTTCCTAAATATTGGGTCAGCATTTCTTGGCTTACCACCTTGATCATGATTCTTTTTCTGTTCCTTTTGTTGTTGTAGTGCTTAAATTAAGCCCTGTCTTTCATTCTTTGTGTAATTATTTCAGATTATGAATTCAGTATGCCAACTGGCTCTCACCTCATCCTAATCTGACTTCCCATGAATATACATTTTTTTTGACTCCATTGTTTTTTATTTTCCCTCAGCAATTCTAATTTGGTGAACTTATTTTTGCCAACCGGCTCTCACCTCGTTCTAATCTGACTTCCCATGAATGTACTTATTTTTTGACTCTGTTGTTTTTATTTTCCCTCAGCATTTCTAAATTGGTGAACTTATTTCTTCCTTCTATATTAAACATTTTGTTCCCTAAAAGCTCGGCTAGCCTTATGGAAGTTTTGCATGAGTTTTCTTGATTTGATAGCTACACACTGAGGAATACGTGTGCTATATCACTTATTCATTTTGTTCATCCTACTTGAATTAGTGTTTAAAATCCTTTTCAATCTCTCATCCCATGTATGTGTCAACCGTACACTGGTTGATATCTATTCCAAGTGCTATGCCATGTTAGGGAGATTGAAAAATTCCGTTGGTTTATAAAAATCGTATTTTACAGATTCTCTCTCCCCTTGCTTAGTCTTGGACCAATGCGTAGCTAATCATTAATTTTACTCTGTTCACAGCAAACGAATAGCAACAGCATATTGAATAATTTCAGTAGGTTGGCTCCCACCTTTGCTAGAGGGATAAAAGAAAGGGGAAAGAAAGGAAGACTTGGTTCTAGTGAAGATTACCAAAAACTCAAAAATTCATGTGTTAAAGTCATGATTAAATCCTTGGTGATCATCCCTAATGCATAAACTGGAATCTAAAAATGTTCAGGATTGATATTGTCACTATTGTAACTTTTAATCTGACACTTACAAAGGAAGACTTGAGTCAAGGCTTCATTGCAGACAGTTTTCCAAGATGCCGAAAACACTTTCTTTCCCCAGCAGCTTACTGTAGTCATATAAAATGTGCATCTTGACAATTGACATGCTACTAGGTGTTACTTGTTACTTGGGCGGATTTATTCTAATATTTTTGTTGTTATATGTGATTTAGAACAATGATTTGGCCTCTTAATTAATACAAATTTGGGACTTCGAGTAGCATTGCCTATTATTTGTTCGTACTATAATTCGTCTTTTCAGGTTAGCTTGAGAGATCCCTTACGTCATGGTGCTGATGATAATGAACTAAAGGAAATAATTGGGGCAGCGGTATGTTGTTTGCACTCTTCTTATGATGATATCAGATGAATACCCATCTTTGTTGAACTTTTGGAGGCTGCTTCTCCATGTTCACATCTGTATCACATCAACATTTATACCTTAGTACAGTACTATCCATGGGGCATATGGCAAGGTATTGGGCCAGAATGTTCTGTTATCAACCAACCAAAACCAATTCTTGTGTCCCACTTAATTAGGGGCGGCTACATGAACCCTCCTTTGCCATTCTGTTATGTTGAGTGCCATATATTTTGTTAAATTCAATAAGCTCATTTTTTTTTTACTACAACATCACATAGATCTACCCCTCCCTTTAATGTTTCCATAAATCGATTAACAATAATTTCATATATGTCTTTCCTACTGTATCTATTGGTCTAAGTTGTGTGTGTCCAAATTATCGCACTCTATTTCCTCTCAACTTATTTTCACGACACCTACCATGTATCGAATCTTTTTATTTTTAGTTTTATCTTTTCTAGTATTACCATACATCTACCTCAATATTCCCATCCTACCATGTTCTGTTAGATGTTTGAATATGAATATTTTTGTCTACCTCAAAGTAAATGACCAATAGCATTATATAAGATGCTTGATCATAAATGTTCTTTCAAAATGTTAAATTTCTTACTTGCTTCAGGTCAAGAGGAAGAAAGCTTCACATGCTGGAATGTTTGATATCGCAAAGACACCTAATCGACCTATGATACACATTGGTGGCTAAAGCTTGGCATTCTCCTCCTAAATTTGTGCCGGTGTGCTATTTTTACCATCAAGCAGCTTGAAGAAATTTTTCTTAACTTGATCTTATTTAATGCTGTAAATAGAAAATTTTATGCCATTCAATGAGATGTATAGAGTTACATCATTATTATTATTATTTTTATTATTATTATCTAGTTCATTTATGTTTTTGTTGTTGATTGTAGATAATTATATCCTCAAAAATAAAACATAAAAAAGTCTATTGCATTGACGTAGTGTACTATCTCTCAATGATAGATTTGAAACGGTAAAATGTACCTTTTGGATTCTATTGGTACCTAGGTAGGCAACCTTCCATTGTAGTCGCCGACAGTCATTGACGTCACCGAAACCAGTTGCCGCTACCCTTCCAGTAGTCGAAATCCACCCAAAACCCATTAAACAGTCACCACAGTTATCGATCGTGTTTCGAAAATAGTCTCCGACCATTTAAATAGTCATCGAAAACTTAGTCGAGTAGCCGAAAAAGTCACCGAAAAATTCGCCAGAACAGTCGCCGGAACAGTCGCACCGGTTTCAACAGTTCTGTGTTTTCGTCTCTCACTGCGTCCCTTTATTTATCCGTATAATGGCCTGCATTTCATTCACCGCCAAGTTCTGTGTTGTCCAATTTTTGTTGATGCAGTGAGGGTTGTCTAGTTGTGGATTCTCTGGTAGTTGAATAAGAATGTTATTGGAGGGCGATAGGTCTGCTACCCGGACTTCTGGGACTGCTAAGTCTCTGACAGATACCGGGCGACCAATGAGAACTGAGGTGTTCTCTTCTTCTACTCGGCTTGTCGATGAGAAGCTTGACGGTGCTTCTGCTTATCCCTTGTGGCGGAAGAATGCGTTGAAATCTTTGTAAAGCATGGAATTAGATTTTCACTTATTTGACGATGCCCCTGATCTTAGTTCTCCTATTTATCGTACCTGGATACGAGACGATGCTTGTCTCTTCAGTCAGATTATGAATTCCATGGACCGTAGTGTCAAGCTTTTAGTTGCCAGTGCCGATACTGTAAAAGAAATTTGGGGGGCTCTAGAGGACATTTATGTCTCCACAAATGACTTATCGCGCCTTTATGATGTGATGCGAGGCTTTTTTCGCTCGCAACAGGCTGGTCGTCCTCTTCAGGTGCACTTTATGGGATTCAAAGTGGTTGCTGACGAGTTTGATCGGCTTTTTCCATTCACCAGTTCTATCAGCAAGTTTCAGGAACAGCGAATGCAGATTCTCATCGTGTGCTTCTTAGTCAGTTTGGATCCTGAATATGACACGGCTCGTTCCCAAATTCTTGCTGGGACAGATATTCTTACATTATGAGACTTTCCGTCGGGTAAGTTGTTCGATGCGCCGTGACGACACCCGGCCTTTCTCTGATGCTAATGATCAGTTTTCCTTTGTTGCTTCTCGAGGAGGCAAGGGAACTCGTGGCCATGGCCGTGGTAGGGGTCGTGATGGAGGTCGAACAGGTGGCGGGCTCGTGAGACTCGTTCTTGCCACTATTGTGGGATCTAGGGCCATATTCGCAGTTAGTGTTATAAATTATATGGAATACCGTCCCCTATGGCTAATGCTACTGCCGAGTATCCCCAGGTAGACTCGTCTTCCTCTTCTCAGAAGCAACTCGTAAAGATGACCCCAGCTGAATATGAGCAGTTTGTTCAGTCTCAAATTACTAGCTCTAGTCCTCCTGCTCCTGTTGCCGCTACCTTCGCAGGTAATCCTAGTGCATGTTTGGCGACTACTCCATCTGCTTGGGTGATTGATTCAGGTGCCTCACATCATATGGCTGGTTCGGCAGGTATATTATCTGACTATCAGGTGACTCTTAGGCATCGTGGTGTTCTTGTGGCTAATGGATCTTCTTTACCGGTTAATAGAAATGGAGTCGCTACTCGCACACTCCTTAACCCTACCTAATGTGTTACATACTCCTGAAAATTCATTAAACTTATTATCTGTCAGTCAGCTCACTAATGATCTCAACTGCTGTGTGATTTTTTATCCTGATAGCTGTGTTTTTCAGGATCTTACGACGAGAAAGATTATCAGTAGAGGTTGAGTTTTTGGTGGGCTTTACTTGGTGGAGGAGGTGGCTGCTACGGCCTGTTTAGTAGTTCTCTCTCCTAGTTTTGAGGCTCATTGCCGTCTAGGGCATCTATCTATATCCAGTTTACATAGTATGTGTCCTTGTTTTCGCTCTATTTCTCATATTGAGTGTGAGTCGTGTCGGTTGGCAAAGTACCTGCGTGTGCCTTTATTATCTCGGGTCAATAAACGAGCTTCAACACCTTTTTCTTTGGTTCATTCAGATGTTTGGGGCTGTGTCTAGTAGTCTGTTTCTGGTTTTCGTTATTATGTCATTTTTGTGGATGATTATTCTCGTGTGACTTTCTTATATCTTATGTGATATAAATCTGAAGTAGCATCTATTTTTTTCTCATTTTGTATGGAAATGAAAACCCAGTTTCAGGCTCAGGTTAAATGTTTGCGCAGTGATAATGGTGGCGAATATCTCTCTACCCGGCTGAAGACTTTTCTATCCACTAATGGTATTCTTCATCAGATTTCTTGCCCCGCTACCCCACAGCAGAATGGTGTCGCTGAGCGCAAGAACTGCCATATTATGGAGACCGCTTGTGCTCTCTTGTTTCAAATGCACGTGCCTAAGCAATTCTGGGGACATGCCGCGTTAACTGCTTGCTACTTAATTAACTGTCTCCCATCTCAGGTTCTTGGTGGTAAAATTCCGATGGCGGTCCTCTCTCCTGCAACAAGCCTTTTCTCTCTACCCTTGAAAATTTTTGGGTGCATTTGTTATGTTCGTGACACTCATCCTCAGCGAACGAAGTTGGATGCTCGAGCTGTCAAATGCATTGGTTATTCGAAGACTCAGAAGGGGTATTGCTGTTTTTGTCCATCTCTCCATAAGTTCTTTGTGTCCTGGGATGTTGCCTTTGTGGAGTATACTTCTTTCTTTTCTGCATCAGATTCGGCTGTGTCGGAGAGTGGGCGGTCTGATCTTGAACATCTTGATTTTTTAGTGTCTTGCTTGCCTTTGTCCTCTTCTGCAGGTGTTCCTCCTACTGAGGGGTCCTCTTCACCTTTTCCTTCCACTCCTTCAACTTCCTTGGAACTTTCCTCTATTGAGCCAATCTCCTCGTCTGCGGATCCTTTTCCCACGGTTAGTATTCCTTTCCCTGCTCGTGATCCTCTTATTGCTATTTGAAAATCTTATCGCACTTGTAGGGATCATCCTCTCTATTCTATCTCTTACAAGGGCCTCTCAGTCTCCTTGCAGACTTGTATTGCCACTTTCGATCAGGCCACCATTTCTCGTACTGTTCCCGAGGCCTTAGTTGACCTTGGCTGGCGGGGTGCTATGTTGGAGGAAATGCACGCTCTTGAATCCACTTCTACTCGGTCCCTCGTTTCTCTTCCGGAAGGCAAGCAGGCTATTGGTTGCAAATGGGTCTTTACGGTCAAGGTTAATCCTGATGGTTCTCTTGCCTGCTTGAAGGCTCGTCTCGTTGTCAAAAGGGGTATGCTCAGACATATGGGATTGACTATTTTGAGACCTTCTCTCCCGTCGCCAAGATGGCATCTGTTCGCTTGTTTATGTCTCTGGCTGCCACTCGCCATTGGCCTTTGTACCAACTTGACGTGAAAAATGTTTTTCTTCACGGCGATTTGCAAGAGGAAGTTTATATGGAGCAAGCTCCCGATTTTGTTGCTCAGGGGGGGGGGGGGGGGTCGCAGCTGGTTTTTCGTCTCCATCGATCTCTTTATGGCTTGAATCAGTCTACACGTGTGTGGTTTGGT
>JAOTRH010000024.1:15973183-15991387 GCA_034768845.1 Heliamphora exappendiculata | reverse complement strand
GAAATCAATAGCCACTCATGGCTGTTGGTTTCCAAGCTTCAATTGCAATTGAATGGCCAATTCAATTGTAATTGATCAAGCTATTGAAATCTGAATTTCAATGGCCAATAAAATTCACAGATTCCAACAAATAGTTGTCCAGCATAATAAAATACGTCGAACTGTGATTGGCAACATATTTCAAGCCTTATTTGAGAAGATGAAAGCATAGCAACCTTTCTACTTTTGCATCAGGACTACTAATTCGTCACTAAAATTGGAAAACTAGTCGAATCATAACGACATCTTAAATTCTCACGATTCGTTTGAGCTAATTTGTTCTAAAGCATATTTCTAATTCTATCCCTCTTAAAATCCCTATGTATCGATTTTAAAGATTCGTTTGAGCTTATTTTTTGTGATTTTTGTTTATTCTTGTTTTTTATAAGTTTTTAAATTTTTTTATCAAAATTTGTAACTTTTTCAAATTAACTAGATGGAATATGCTGGGAAGATTTTTAAAAGATGATCAAAAACTGAAAAAAGTTCAAAAAAATAATAAGCTATTGGCTTATGGCTTATTTGGCTTATAAGCCAAAAAATAAGTTACGTCGTTTGAGTAATTAAATAAGTTAAAAATAAAAAAATAAGCAAATAAATAAATAAGTCAAATAAGTTCGCTTGCATAACCAAATAAGCTAAATAAGTTGGCTTATAAGCCAAACGAAGTAACTTATAAGCCAAATAAATAAATAAATCAATGGTCACTCAAACAAGTTGACTTATTTGCTATTTGGCATATTTATTAATAAGCAAATAAGCCAATAAGCCAACCAGCTAAATAGGGCCATTATCACGTATACATTGCTTAAATTTTTAGTGTTGTCTTTGTTCATACTAGCTTTTTTTTTTTTTTTTTTAAAAAGGGCCAAAACTTCAAAATTAAATAACCTAGAAGTGACCCATAATTCCTTTAAAACCCATCCCGTAAATTGCACTTCTAAATAATTTAGAGCAACATATCATTGGTCTCTCCCATCTTTACCACATTCGTCAAGAAAGATTACACTTACATTAGAAGTTAAATAAACATCATATCATTTAATAACATTACAATTTTGATTGAAACTAGCAAAGCTTACATTGATCTCGACATAAATATTTCATGCAATAGATTTAATTTTTTTGATATTTTTAAGAGTCACACAGATAAAATAAAATTTGTTTTTAGAATTATATCACATTTAAAAATATTGTGGCATTTCCACGTTAGCATAAAATAAATTTGTTTGAAACTCACACTCCTTTTTTTTCTGAGTCCGATTTGGTCAACGATTTCAACTTCACTAAAAATTTGACTTTTCTCTCCCAACTAGATACCTCTTTTCTCTTCTTCCCACTACCTCTCTCCGGCCAAGAATTCCAGTTCTCCGGCGAGTCTGTCAACCTCCGGTCGATACTCTCCGGCGTCTTCGCCCCTGCATCATCGCATTCCCGGCCACCCTCAGTGAAGTCCACGTCAGCACCCAAAATCTTGCCCTGCATCGCCGATATCACCGCCTTGATCGCCACGTCAGCATCACGGCGATTCCTCAGCAAGATCTCTCCTACCTGAGCTGGCGTGAGGGCCCCACCCGACCTTATGCAGCTCTCCGCCACGTCATAAAGCGCGTGCGACTCCACGCCCAAGTAGTTAGCGACCAAGGCCTTGAACGCGTGAATCCCGCACGCGCCGAGGCAAACGTGCACGTCCATCCGCCCGCATCTAACGAGCGCCGGGTCGACGTTGTCCCTGTAGTTCGTCGTGAACACGATTATCCTCTCTTCGCCACAGCACGACCACAGCCCGTCGGTGAAGTTCAGGAGCCCCGATAACGTTACCCTCCCGTTATCGTCTCCGTCTCCGACAGCATTCCGGCGCTTCTCCCGGCGATCTGCCTTCCTCGACGTCTTCGATAATCTATCTCCGGTCAACTCAACAGAACAATCAATGTCTTCTATCACGATAATTGATCGGCTCGTGGTTTGTATAAGCAGAGCTCTGAGCTCAGAATTGTCTGAAACTTTCGTGAGCTCGAGATCGTAAACGTCGTAACAGAGAAAGTTAGCCATGGCGGCGATGAGACTGGATTTCCCGGACCCCGGCGGTCCGTACAGTAAATAACCGCGCTTCCAGGCGCGTCCGATCTTGTGATAGAACTCTCTTCCATCCGCGAACGCTTTTAGGTCTTCCGTGAGTTGTTTCTTCAGGTCAGTCTCGAGCGCTAGGGTCTCGAATGTGGAAGGGTGGCGGAAAGGGACGGAGGCCCAGCCGGAGTCGTAAGATCCGTGGCCGGTGTTGGTGAACAGTCTTCTCTCGCGCGAAACTCTCTCGAACTCCTCGGCTCGGGAAGTGACGTGGTGGAGATAAGGAGAGAGGAGGGAGATGCGGTGGCGCTTTGGGAGCTTCAGGGTGAAGCTCCGCTTCTCGTCGATGGAGTCCTGAACGGCGTCGACGTGGTGCGTCCAGTAGAGGCGGTGGCCGTTGAAGAAGTCGGTGACGGTGTGGTTGGGGGCGACGGTGAAGGAGATGTGGGAGGAGGAATTGGAGCGGGAAAGGGAGAGGCGGCGGCAGGTGGCGGAGGGGTTGAGGGAGTTGAGGAAGAGGTGGACGTGGCGGTATAGGTGGTTGACGTCGACGGCGCAGTAGCCGTTGAATTCGGGGATGTCGAAGTAGGAGTAAGGGGTGAGGAAGTCTTGGAGGGATTCGTAGAAGGAGTGGAGGAGAGAGAGGAGCTGGGAAGGCAAGATGTTTTGGAGGACTGTGAGAAGACCTAAGAGAGACCACATTTGGGAGAGAATCTCCATGGTTGTTTGGTCTGCGATTTTGTCTCTGTCTGTGCGATTGTAGGGTTTATATAGGAAGAAGGCGAAGACGACAAAGAAAACTGCTGACCGAATTATTGAATAGGTTGGGAATACTAGTGTGCTCGCTTAATTTATATATTTTTTAATAAATTAATTAATTATTAATTTTATTTGTAAGATGTGTAAAAAAGAATTAATCCTGCCATTAAATTTTTTAAAATTTTGGACTTATGTTTTAAAATCTCATTTGTAATAAGATAAATATATATGTAGTCATCCTTCATAGGCTGTCATCTAAATCTTCCCCATCAACAAACCCTAGCCGACATCCATCACCACTAAATCCACAAACCTGGTGTTCCAAACACCCTAGCCAATCTTCTGAACCAACGTTGGCCACCACCTCGACGCATACCACCATCGGCTGAACCAACGTTGGCCACCACCTCGACGCATACCACCATCGGCTACTCCACCGTCAAAATCAACCACTTACTTTAAATTTGGTCATCGCAGACCACTACTCATGCACAAATTTGGCTATTATGAGAAATTTTTCAAAAAATTTAAATTGAAATTTTTTCAGTTAAATACTATTAAAAAATTAAATTAAGAAATTTCTCAATTTAAAGAGAAAGAATTGTCTTTTTTTTTTCTTCCTTTGAACCCTAATCATTCCACGAAGAAGAAGAAAATCGATAATAGAGAAGAAGAAAGAAATCGCCAAAAAAAAAAAAAAGGAGCTTGGTGGCGGGAATAGGGCGACAGGGTTAGGAATTTTCACTGAGATGGTGTTAAAGGTTTGTTAAGAAATAGAAAAAGAGAACATGACTGGTTTTTTTTAAAAAAAATGTTGGTTCGGTATTATTATTTTTATATATATTCAACTAGTAGTACCTCTATTTTAAAATTTATTTTTTAAATATAAGATTATGATGATGTGTTGTAATTATTGTCCCTTAATGTAAAATTAATTTTTAAAATTACAAATATATAGCGTGTATGTATTGATTAGGTATACGCGGACACGGTGTCCATCCCACTGAATAACTTCTCTATAGTGAGGGTTTGTTTGGGAATTTGGATATGAATATGGTTATGGCCTAAATTTTCAGATTTTTTTATTTTTTATATATTTTTAGACAATTTAAATTCTTTTTAATTTTTTTTAAACGTCTCAATGAGATGAATAAAAAAACTAAAAAATTTAGATTAAAGATAAAAAATTATTTTATTAAATACAAAAATAAGTAATATAAAATGTGGTCTATTGACTTATTTTAGTTTATTTTTATTCTTTTTTTATATTTTGATATAATTTTTTTAATATTTTGATTAAAAATTTTATTTTTTTAATTTTTCTTGATGAGAGCAGCCAAAAAGTATAATAACTTAAGTTCATGATAAAAAAAATTGACTAAAGACAAAAAAAAAATAATAATTTTAGTTTACACCGCTATGACATTATTTATTTTTATTTATTTTCATGCAAAAAAGCATTTTTTTCTGCACTGCTATAAATTTTTGTAATTTTCATTTATTTTCGTGCAAAAAAATCAAACACATTTCAAAAAGTATTCATTTTGGGCAATGCAATTTTGTTTTACTTATTTTCATCATTAGTAATTGTTTTTATATTTTGATTTAAAAAATATTGTATTAGTTTATCTCTTCAAGAGGAATTAAAAAAGTAAAAACAAATTAATCAAAAAACTTATTTTAAAAAAAATATGCAAAAAATATCACGAATCAAGCCTAATCACGGTTGCAACAAATAAAATAATTTTAACCATTTTTATGTACATCTCTCTCTCTCTCTCTCTCTCTCTCTCTCACACACACACACACACACACACACACACAGAGACACAAAAATGAAAATATTTTTTGTGGCCAGATCTCACATGCTTATGCCGTAATGGAAATTAGTTTTATATCTTTATTGATTAAATTAAAGATAATAATAATAATAATAATTCACTTGCTTATATATATTACGGTCAATTACATTTACCTCCCCTAATTAAGGTTTATTAAAAAAATGGACAATTCTTCTGAGCTTTATACTGCTCTTCCCTCTGCTTACGTGGATAGCATTAGTTTTTTCTTCTGTTAGTTAATTGCAAAAAATATAATGAAATTTGCTGATCTAAGCAGTTATTATATTATTAATTCCTATTTTTTCATTATATTTTTTATTCTTTATATTGTCCTTAATTAAATAATAAAAAAATATTACACAAATTAATAAAATTATTTCAAATTACATGTTTATTTTATTTTTATTGATGCATAAATTATTTTTGTAAAAAATCAAATTGATTAGGTATTGATATGTACATGATCAAATTATATCTTGTCTTACAAAAACAACAGTGTTGTCTATTTATTATTTATTTTTTAAAAATAGAATATAATTTATTTAGATACTTAATAATTAATATTTGACAAAAAATTTTAGTGAATTATTTACAAACTAAAAACAATAAAATAAATAAATTTTATCATTGAAATAGACCCACATCAGGTCCTTCAATACCCAATAGTTATTAAAACTGTTCATGATATAAGATAAATTGGCCATTTTTGTTAACAACCTTAATATAACAATCGATTATAATAAGAGAGGACAATGTAATTTTAAAAACATCAAAAAAACTATCACTCATTTCAATAAACATTAGGAGAGCAAAAAGTAATTTACCCTATTTATATTAGTGTTTGTTATAAATAAATGTTATTACTTTAAAAATGCATAATAATTTTTCTTGGAGCCAGAGAGCTCGAGAGCTAAAGTCACTGTTTGAGGACCCAGAAAAGCAACAGCAAAGATAAAGGTAAAGATGAAGCAGACGGTCCTTCTACTTTTGCTTTGTGTATGTGTGTGTGTGTGTGAGAGAGAGAGAGAGAGAGAGAGAGAGCTTATCTGGCTAGGTTAATTTGGACACTCATGGGCAGGAGGAGGCTTTTTCTTTTGATAATTGCTGTGTTTTGCTTCTTCTTCTTCTTCTTCTTCTTCTTCTTCTTCTTCTTCTTCTTCTTCCTTTTTATGTAATACATGAGTAAGAGAATGTTCTCCGAATAATTTATCCATCAATAACCTATGGCCAGATAACTAAAACGTGCATGATTGTTCTCACACTTAACGTTTTTTCTTCTTTTTTTTTATAATAGAGTGTCGGGGCAACTTTTTGCGAGCACTTCTAGATGACTTTTGGGACCCTAAAGTTAATGGCCACTGACAAGGCAAATCTCTACTTGTTCTAAAGATCGAAGTGGTGGTCACTGAATAACAAATTCAATGTTTGACCAGCCGACCTCACCTCTTGGTCGGTACGTAAAAGTATCGATTTTATTTCACAAAGTACACTATGTTAAGTCTCGAAAATATGTTTAATAAATTGTTTTGTATTATTTTTGTCAACAGCATCATGGGAGTGTTAGGAATTAGAATAACGATAACTAGTCTCACCCAAGATCAACCACGATCACACAAACAAAGAAGAAACACGAAGAACAGAGAAAGAGAGACAATCAAAGCATAAACATAAGGTTTACGTGGTTCGCCAAGTTGTGCCTACGTCCACGGGATCACACACATTCACTATTGATTGGAGTTTACAAAAAAGAGAATAAGTTATGGGAGAAAAAATACAGAATATCACAGAAGAACAAAAGACCAAAACTTGACGGCTGCTGCAACCCTAACAGTTTATAAATACATTCCTACATAGACCGATCGATCGGTCTAACCACCGATCGATCGATCTACCATTAAAAATAGTTTTTCTTCACTGATATCAACAATTCTCACACTTGAAGTAAAACCACTCAAAGCCTTGAAAATTCCCAATCTCACCACACCTTGAAACCACCGAAACAAATACTCGAACCTGTGTGACCCAACATCTTGTCTTCTATTCTTGAAGACCAACTGAAACCGAACACAACTTTAGTTTGTTAATGTTGACACCTTTTGTCAACATATCAGTTGGATTATTCGTCTCGCTAATCTTCTAAAGATTCAACTGACTATTGTCCAGTAATGAGCGAGTGAAGTGATACCGCAGCTGTATGTGCTTCGTCCTGGAGTGGAATGCTAGGTTTTTGACAAGAAAGATAGCACTCTAGCTGTCACTGTAGAGCGTTCATCTGTCAATCTTCTTACTCAACTCACCTAAGAGACCCTGCAACCATACCATCTCCTTTCCAGCCTCTGTCACTGCCACATACTCGGCCTCTGTAGTAGAGAGTGCCACAATCTTCTGCAGCTTTGAAGCCCAGCTCACTGTTGTGCCACCCAAAGCGTAGACAAACCCAGTGGTGCTCTTTCTACTGTCAACATCGTCTGCTAAGTCCGCATCCACGTAGCCCTGCAATTTTAGTCATGTCCTCGTGAAGCACAAAGACATCTCTGTAGTCCATTTTAAATATCTCATAATCGATTTGATAGCATCCCAATGCTGTTTCCCCGGATTACTCATGTATCTGCTGACTACTCCCACTGCATGTGCGATTTTTGGTCTAATATAGACCATAACATACATCAGGCTACCAATAGCCGATGCATAGGGAACCTTGCTCATGTGTTCCTGCTCTTGCTCTGTCCTTAGAGATTGATTCTTAGTTAGCCTGAAATGGCTAGCTAAGGGTGTACTGACAAGTTTAGCACCACCATGTTGAACCTGCTCAGCACCTTCTTCATATATTCTGCCTGAGATAGTCTCATGGTTCTTGTGGCTCTGTCTCTGACTATTCTCATCTCAAGAATTTGCTTGGCAGCTCCCAAATCTTTCATGGTAAATTGTTTTGACAGTTACTTTTTTAGCTTGTTGATCTCTTCGATGCACGGCCCAGCAACGAGCATATCATCTACATACAGCAGTAGAATGATACATGAGCTGTTAAAACTCTTAACATAATAGAAATGATATGCCTCCAGTATGGTAAACCCAATACTCTGCATGAAGTTATTGAACTTCTTGTACAGTGCCTTTGAGCTTGTTTTAGACCATACAAACTTTTCTTCAATTTGCAGACCATGTCTTCCTTGCGTTTCACTGCAAATTTCTTTGGCTGGTGTATGTATATGTCTTATTCCAACTCACCATGAAGAAACGCAGTCTTGACATCCAACTACTTTAGAAATAGATCCTCTACAACTACAATTTTCAACACTGTTCTGATCATTGTCAACTTCATAATCGGGGAGAAGATTTCAGCGAAGTTAACTCTTTTCTTCTGCTGAAATCCCTTGACAACCAACCTTGCCTTGTAGCGCCTGCTGCCGTCATATTCTTCCTTCACTATGTATACACACTTGTTGTGCAAAGCCTTCTTTTCAGCTGGCAATCTAGTCAGCTCCCATTTCTGGTTTGTCAGCAGAGAATTCATCTCATCTTTTATTGTTGACTCCCACTTCATCTGTAAGGCTTTT
This sequence comes from Heliamphora exappendiculata, assembly GCA_034768845.1. Classification (NCBI taxonomy): domain Eukaryota; kingdom Viridiplantae; phylum Streptophyta; class Magnoliopsida; order Ericales; family Sarraceniaceae; genus Heliamphora; species Heliamphora exappendiculata. Next base: position 15,983,124 of record JAOTRH010000024.1, on the reverse strand, counting down.
GCATAACTCTCTGGCTCACCATTGTCAGTGAGCAGAATGTAGAATAGGGACGGTGAAAACACTGTGGCGGTCTGATGCTCCTGGAAGACCTCTTGACTATAGTTACTGGCGTACTGTGTTCCACCTGTGGATTCACGTTCTCTTTGTCTTTCTCATTCATGTTCTGTTTGACTCCCTCAGAAATGTCATCCAAGTTAATGAAGTCGGATTTCTTCGTCTCTGGCAACACACTGTCTGTCTCAGCCTTTGACTTATCTTTGTACAGCACCTGTTCATTGAATACCACATTTCTTCTTCTGATGATGTTTTGGTTCTTGTCATCCCAAAACTAGTAGCCAAACTCGTCATCACCATATCCAATAAAATAACAAACTTTAAACTTTGGTTGCAATTTTCTTCTAGCATCAGCATCAACATGAACATATGACGTGCAACCAAAGACTTTTAGAAAAGATAAGTTTACCTCCTTTCTGCTCCAAACCTCTTCTGGAATTCTGAATCCCAACGGTACTAATGGTCCTAGATTCAGAAGGTAGGCTGCTGTGTTCACTGCATCAACCCAAAAGTAATTGGGTAGCCTAGAATGTAGTCTCATGCTTCTGGCTCTCTCATTTAGTGTTCGATTCATCCGCTCAGCCACGCCATTTTGCTGTGGCGTTCCTGGAATGGTTTTCTCCTATCTAATTCCACTAGCTGTGCAAAAATTTTTGAATCTCCCGTCTGTGTATTCACCTCCATTGTCTGACCTTAGACACTTCAACTTCAATTCAGTTTTAGTCTCAACTAGAGCCTTCCACTTCTTAAAAGTATCAAACACATTAGACTTGTGCTTCAAAAAGTAGACTCATACCTTCCTGCTGGAGTCGTCAATGAATGCCACGTAATACTACGAGCTTCCAAGAGATGCAACTGGGATGGACCCCACAAATCTTTGTGTACCAACTCTAGCCTGTCTGGTTTTGGTGTCCCGTCGCCTTTTAGAAAGCAGATCTTTTGCTGCTTCTCGAAGATGCAACTCTCACACAAATCAAATTCCACAGACTTCAAACCCGACAACTTGCCCTTTAACTGTAGAATTTTCATCCATTTCTCGCTCCGGTTCCCCAGCCTCTGATGTCATAAGCTCGTGTCTGAACCGCTGCCTGCTAATGCCACTGTATCCCTTGTACTAGTAGTCATGTATAAGGTACCTGTCTTCGTTCTTCGAGCCACTACCTTAGGTCCTTTGGTGACTTTTCACGTGCCACCAACAAAGGTTACTGAATGACCTTCAGCATCTAATTGTCCAACTGAAAGTAAATTTCTCATCAGTTTAGGTACATGTCGTACCTTCTGTATCTTCCGCATTGACCCATTCGACACTCTAATTCTGATGTTGCCTGTACCCACGATGTCTAAAGCTTCTTTGTCTGCCAAATATATATTGTCGAAGTCACCAGTAACATAATTGTTCATAATCACCCGGTGTGCCGTCGTGTGAAAGGATGCTCCTGAATCTAATACCCAAGAATCAATAGGACTATCAACTGATAAGAGCAAGGCATCCTGGATGTTCTCTGTCACTGCATTGGCTGACTCACCGTCAGCCTTCTTCTTCTGCTCCCTACAGTTCTTCTTGATATGGCCGGTCTTTCCACAACCCTAGCATTCAGTATGCCATCCCGACCTAGACTTGCTTCTGCCTCTTATAGATTTAGACCTGTCCCTGTTCTGATTCCTGTCATTACCTCTACCCCATGCTTCAACATTTAATGCCGTACCAGCATTCGACCCCGAATTAGATACCTCACCTGAATTCCTCCTACGAACCTCCTCGCTCAATATCAAATTCCTGACATCGTCATACTTCAGTTTGTTCTTGTCAGCAGAATTAATTACTCATTGCCGTTCTCATAGCTTCCCAACTGTTTGGCGATGAGGCTAACACAATCCAGGCCGTGACTTCATCATCAAAACTAATATCCACTAAAGATAGTTAATTCATGATGGTATTGAATTCGTTTAGGTGTTGTGCAACAGGTGTACCTTCAACCATCTTTAGGTTAAAGAATTTCTTCATGAGGTGTACCTTATTGTTTGCAGACGGTGTCTCATAGATACTTGACAGTGCCGCCATCATATCCGCCGTAGTCTTCTCATTGATTACATTGTGCGCCATCGATCGGGACAACGTTAATCTGATGACTCACATCACCTGTCTGTCAAGCAACGCCCAATCCTCATCCTTCATGCCCTCTAGTTTGGATCCCAAGAATGAAAAGTGTAGCTTCTTCCCATACAGATAGTCTTCTATCTGCATCCTCCAATAACCAAAGTCTGTACCATCGAACTTCTCGATTCTTGTCGATTTGCCTTTTTCTGTCATGTGTGTTCGTCAACCTTCTTACCTAGATTTCTAATACCAGTTGTTGGGAATCAAAACAATGATAACTAATCCCGCCCAAGATTAATCACGATCACACAAACATGGAAGAAACACGAAGAAGAGAGAGAGAGAGAGAGAGAGACAATCAAAGAACAAACACACAGTTTACGTGGTTCGACATATTGTGCCTACGTCTACGGGATCACACACCTTCACTATGGACTGGAGTTTACAAAGAAGAGAAGAAGTTCTGGGAGAGAAAATATAGAATATCACAGAAGAACGAAAGACCAAAACTTGACGGCTACTACAACCTTAGCAGCTTATAAATACATTTTCGCATAGACGGATCGATCGGTCTCATAGAAGGATCGATTGGTCTATCAAGCGGTCTTGCACTGCTTTCGATTTCTTGCTTGTAAACACCACCGATCAATCGGGTGTACCATTAAAAATGGTTTTTCTTTGCCAATCTTAACAGGGAGGTGGCACAGAGGAAAAAATGATGTAAAAAAAGGACAAAAAGGACAACAGGGCAAAAAGGAAATTTCAAGGCAAAATCGTCCTTCCAAACCAAATATGTGTTTGGACGGAAGTCGTCTAGTAAGAAAATCGTGCAGACGAACCAATCAAGTGTTCAGACAAAACAGCACTAGAAAAAAATCGTCTGAACAGAATTAAGCTGCGCCGAGACGAGAATGTCACTGGACCAAAAGCGTTCAGACTGAATAAGTTGCGTTCAGACAGAATTAGGTAGTAGGGTTCAACTACAACGCTGCAACCTAGACGCCTGGAGCACTATTATAAATAGGTGGCCTAAGCTTCTCATCTAGATATTCTGAAATCTAAAAGGCAAGTGGTTGAGGGTAGCGAGGCAGCCAATCTGGGAGGCTTGAGAAGTGACTAGACGACGAAGACGGAGGCTTGGGGCTCGAATATTCTTCATCTTTTCATGGTTTTAAGCTGCAACATGAGCGGCTAGGTTTCTTCTTTTCCTAAGGGATGATGAATCCCTAGTTCGGTATTTTTAGAAGTAGTTCAAACTCTTTTGTTTATTTTTGTTTTGGATTCAATTTGTTGTGTTATTTTGAAACGTTGACTTCTAATCAACGGGTTTTAATTTAAATATTTTGTTTTTATTTTTATTTTCTGTAATTATAAAGGCGATAACATAAATTTGTTATCTTTGCTTTTCTAGATTTGAATGTGAGATATTTTATGCTTCGATAGAATGGGTTGTCCTTCGGACAGTCTTTGCCAAAGTCTTAGATAAAATACGCTAGGTTCGGATTCGAGTTTATCCTCTTGAAAATCTTTATCGGTCTTGTAGTCGCGGTATAATTGAATTAAACCGTTTAAAGATGAACTAGAATTTGAATGAAACTAAAACTACTGGTTACAGAGGATTCAAGTCCTTAGGAATTTCACTCGAACTCTAATTCTTATTTCAGATTCATTAGTTACTTAGTTTAATTAGAATTTGTTTACAAATCAAACTTTGCTTTTAAAAGAAAATCAGTAATAAAATATTTTAATAAATAAATCATAATCGCATTAAATTCCTGAGGGCGATATCCGAATTTTAGCTATTATCCTATGGGTTAATCGTTAAAATAAAGGTTTAAATAAATATTTGTGGCACGGTATGACACGGACCAATTTTTTGCGCTGTTGTCGGGAATTTAATTTACGGCTATGATTTATTAATTAAATATTTTTAATTGATTTTCTTATCTCTTTAAATACTGTCGTGAACTGTATTCTTTCCTTTTTTAGGTTCTCAAAGATTAATCCGATGAAGGCAAGAGTTTGGGACAAACAGGTGCAAAGATAAGCAATAGGTTCATCGTTGTCCACGCACTATGAGTTTTACGTTTCTATTTCTGTCTTTAATAAGAGAAAACTAGATTTAAGGGGCTTGTAGCCCACTCCCCAGTATTTGTTTCCTTTTTGTGCATGCTTGGTTGCTGATCTACACGTCCTTTTTTAGTTTCCCTTGACCCTGAAATTGAACGTACTTTTTGGATGGCCGTTCGAGCTTCACTCACTTCACACACCACACCCACTACCATGGTAGACCAACATCCGGATGACTCCTAGGTTAAATCTCTAATCGAGTATTTCACTCATTTAGAGTATGTGTCACCTTCCTGTCTTTAACTCCCTACGGTTGAAGCAACGCACAATGAAATCAAATCTAACATAATTCAAATGCTGCCATCTTTCTATGGATTTGGTAATAAGGATTCATACAAGCACATAGATGAATTCCTAAAAATATGCTCAACAGTCAAAATCAGTAACTTTTCTGATGAGGCACTTAAAATGAAATTGTTCCTGTTCTCTTTTAAAGAAAAAGCCAAACATTGACTGAATTTCTTAAAACCGAACACAATCACAACTTGGGCTAAACTTCAATAGGAATTTCTAAAAAAATATTTTTTCATAAGTAAGACCAATCAAATCAGACGCGTCCTTACGAGTTTTACTCAACTCGACAACGAGACCTTTTACGAGACTTGGGAATGCCTTAAGGATCTTATTAGATCTTGTCCTCATCATCAAGTGCCAAAATAGCAGCTAGTCCAGTGCTTCTATGATGGGTTGACGCCTCAACACCGTCAGTTCGTCGACCCCTTCTATGGTGAAACCTTTATATTAAAAAACAAAAATGAGGCCTGGAGCCATTTTAAGAGTTTGAGTAAGAACTCTCAACACTAAACCTCAGCCTCTTGTACAGACCGATTCACAGCCTCTTCCACCTTGAAATCCCGAGGCATATACGAGACTCTGAGTCAGCTCCTATCCAATGGTCTAATCGCAGCACCTGCTGCACCACCTCCCACCTTCTCAGGCCTTTGTGCATTGTGTGCTAGCCCGACCCACTTTGTCATCGACTGTTCATCTACTGCATAGTATCCCGGGTTTTACAAGAGCATGTTAATGTAGCCCAAAGTTTCTCTTGTCCGGGTAACGATCCATTTTCCAACAACTATAACCCAGGTTGAAGAAATCATCTGAACTTCTCCTAGAGACAACAACCCAATCAGTGTAATATGCCAACACCACCTCCGAGGCCAGTAAACCCACTTGCCTAGAATCAACCAGCCTACCCACCTCTTGTCCACCAGACTACTCCTCTAGCCCCTCCTCAAAATATCGCATTTGAGGAGAAGGTGTTGAAAGCCCTACAATAACTGGATACAAGGACCCAAATTTTGAGTTCTCATTCCCAGTCCATTGCAAAGCTAGAAACACAAGTCTGACAGCTTGCTGCTGCTATAAGCTGTCATGAAGACAAACTACCCAGTTAGCTAGTAGCCAATCTTAAGGGATAGTATATCGTAGAGAGTTAGCCAGCTCCCAATAGTGGTTTTCACAAGCAGGCACAATTAGTCATAACTTTGAGGAATGAGCGAGAGCTTGAGACTCATCCCGAAAAGCTTACACTACCCACAGCCCCTCGTGATCCAGAGTCGTCTAATGGCTCCAAGACCGACCCTCCTTCCTCATCTTACACACCGTTAGCACCACCTAACACAGCACCTTCTCCTGCATCCTCTCATGAGCCATTGATGGCTCCAGTCCTTCCTTTATCCAGACTTCGGGCTCTTTTTGCTACACGCCTCGATAGGCCGCCACCCTTCAACAAAAAAGGAGCCGCAATTGATGACATGCTTGAGCTGTTAAGGCAAGTCAAGATTAACCTGCCACTCTTAAACGCTATAAAGAAGGTTCCCTCTTACGCTAGACTTTTAAAAGATCTCTGCACCCAAAAGCATAAGTTAAAAACAAACATCCCAAAAAAGTCTTCACCGAGCATGCTAGCGCTGTTATAGGACACGGCACCATCCCCAAACTCAATGACCTGGGACTCCTACCATCTCATGTGTTATCGGCGATCACTCGATCGACCGTTCCCTCCTTTATCTATGAGTTAGTGCCAACCTCCTCCCCTACTCGATGTATGAACAATTTGGGTTAGGTGAGTTCAAACCAACACCGGTCACACTCTAGTTAGTCGACCAATCAGTTAAAGTACTACGAAGAGTCATAGAGGGCACACTTGTCAAAGTTGAGAAGTTCCTTTTTCAGTTGATTTCATCATCGTAGACACCGAGCCTAACCCATAGTTTAAACGTCAAACACCCGTCATCCTCGGTAGACCTTTCTTGGCTACGGCCAACGCATGCATTAATTGCCAAACAATAAATTAGAGTTTGAATGGAACTAAAACTACTAGTTAGAGAGGATTCATATCCTTAGGGATTTCACTCCAACTTTAATTCTTATTTCAGATTCATTAGTTATTTAGTTTAATTAGAATTTGTTTACAAATCAAACTCTTCTTTTAAAAGGAAATTAGTAATAAAATATTTTAATAAATAGATCATAATTGCATTAAATTCCTAATGATGATATCCAGACTTTAGCCACTATCCTGCGGGTTAGTCGTTAAAATAAGGATTTAAATAAATATTTTTGGTACGATACCGCATCTTTCCCTTCATTCATGCCGCTAGCTCCTCTAATCTTGTCCCCTACATTCTATCCCTGACCGAACTCTTCGACTCGACGTCCAATGTCTATCATCATGTGATGTGGTCGAAGAGCCAAATCGCTTTGAGTCATCGGTCCAATCCCGAATATCCGTCGGTCCAGGAGCCGGGTGACCCGAGAGATCTAGCGTCTGTGTCCTCGGGCTTGACTCCTATTTCCTTCTCCTCCCTGCCCACATCCTCCACTTGGTCTTTGACCAACAGTGCCTATAAGGCCTTGAACGATCGATTGGACTGTTTGGAGGTTGGTTAGGCATCATCCTACGATAAGTTAACCCACTTGGAGGCGGGGTAGGCGATGACCCAGGAGCAGCTCCGTATGCTCTTAGGCCATTTTGGTCTTCCTCCTCTACATGGATCCCCACACCCCCTTCCCCTTAGCGCTTTTCTTTCTTTTATTTTTTATTTCTTTTGATTTTTTTTCCTGTTCCCCCTTTAGTCTCACAGTTAGTAGGTCCTTAGGGCATTTTTTTCTATTTTTTTAATTATTTTCTATGGAATTGTCACATTTAGGTTTTAATAAAAGTGCAGTTTCTTTATTTGCTTGTTCCATATTTTATCTACTTTCTGTTGTTTGATTGTATGAGTTCTTATTGTAGTTTTATATTTTGAGATTGCACATTTACACGGTATTTTTTTGTTTTTTCTGCTTATCTTTTCACACTGAGAATAGTGCGACATTCAAGTTGGGGGGTGTTATCATGTAACTTGTCAAAACAAAAACAAAACAAAATAAAAAGAAAAAAATAATAAATTTTTTAAAGAAGTTTAAAAGTCTAAACTATACATTTAACACCCCTGATTAAAAATGAATACTACATTATTGGCCTATTACTGTCCTTGCAGAAAATAAATTGTAGAATTGAACACTTAACACATTCTTACACTCGTACCTATTGAAATTGATTTTATGCTAATGAATACTTGTAGTAAGAATGACTTTAAAAATAATAAGGTGGAGAGTTTACCCAGTGAGGTGGAGAGTTTATCTAGCGAGCCTTTAAAACTTCAACTCTTTTTGTGAGAGTTATTGCTACATTTACTCATATTTAAATTATTCAGCATATAAGCGTTGTTATGCAATCTTGCTATTCATTGTTTTTGGCTAAAAGTTGAGAATTTTTAATGTGAGTTAAATTTGAAATTTTCTAAAAATAAGGACTGTGCAAAAGATTATGTTAAACTTGAGAAAGAATTTTAGGCCATGTTTTTATATTTGAGCCTCTTCGTATTTTTGATATTCAATTGACCCTAATTCCCCTTTTGAGCTTTTATATTTAAGCTTTTTTTGTTTTGTTTTCCCTTGATACCTAGAAATATCTTGTAAACAGGAAATGATTATGATGAGTATAAAAAGTTGAAAATCAAAGAAGGTCCAAAACTGTAAAAGATTGGAATAAGAATATTTTGAAGAAACAATTGAGTGTTCAAAAGTATATAAAATGGGTGAAAAGAAAAAAAACAATTGTTGAGATTTGGGAAAAAATAAGTGTGAAAGCAGAATTAAGAATATGGAATGTGAGTAATACTTACATGATGACTTGTTCTAGGACATTATGACCCTAGTTCAGATACACATTATCCTTACATAAAGTTATAACAAAAAATCAAGGCTTTTTAAATATCATATCCTTCTTAGTCCAAACTTTATCACACTCTCAGGACCACCATCCACACAAACAACAGTTATACCGAAGCACAACACTCACCACAGTCAACAACCACTTCTCGACTCCCAAAACTCGCAGTTCCAAGTCCTTAAGCAGAACCCAAACCGGACTCACAAAAGTCGACCAAAAACCCGCCATACACCTGTCATAGCCGCACTGCTCCGACAAAATTTTTGCTCTGCTATGAGCTAGAAGCACAACCATATACACACAACGTTCAACGATCCTCAACTGATCACTGTAAAGAACTCTACGTCTCAACACTAACTCCTTGGTCTATCAAAAACAACAACATAGGGGACACAACTTCACATCACACAAACAAACCACACGGATGAGGTTACCACGACCTATCATATTTACCATGCTCATACGTACTCTTTTATGGTCTCCTACCGCAAGCGAATACCAACCCCATCATGTAATTCTTTACAGTTCCCAACCGCGGGAGCAATCGAATCCCAGGTCACACACACAGACATTCAGATGTAGAGCGTCTCGCACCACGCGTCGAAGTCACGAAGAATCCATCTTCTAATCACCTAATCACAGTTACACAAGTCCATGAGTCACAACTCCAAGGGTCATACACGAGTATATATCCACTGAGATTCCATAGTCTCAAAACACAACCAAAACCTGAACCAATCAGGAACCTGGCATCTCTATCCAACCAAGATGAAACAACTCGCACCAGACAATCGTCTACAAGTAAATTCTCTCTCTTCTTCTATCCAAAGGGAAGACAAATGCTTAACAAGAAACCATGACTCAACCTCAGCATACTGGGAGTACTCCTCAACACTTGGTCTCTAAAGAACTCTGTAAGTCCTACCTCGAGGCCACATCGACTACAGTCACACAACTACTGTCAACTTCAATCACGATACTCAGACAGTCCGCTACACCAAGATCATCCGGCACAACACATCCCATTGCGCCCTAAACCTCACCTCATGAGGTTGCGCTACACAACCTAACTCCTACTAAGCAAACCACAATCACTTCGCCGCCTTGAGCTCACTGTCTAAGGCACAACATCAAACAAAGGAAACCCAATTCTGAGACTTTTCATCCAGAGTTACTAATAACTCCCACAACCATGCAAACAACTTTCGCACTTTCGCTCTCAAAGCACACTTTGGTCATAGGCATCGTACTCTACGATTTCTCATATATCACGCCAGGTTAGCCAAACCACATGGTACACTGCTGAACCTTATCACTCCACACTTCGTTCCCGTGGGAAAATAACATACCCATATCTGAACCTAAGGTGGAACACAAACAATCTCCAGACATATCATACTCGGGATACATCATTGCAACACTAAGCCAACCACATGC
>JAOTRH010000024.1:15953829-15973083 GCA_034768845.1 Heliamphora exappendiculata | reverse complement strand
AATGGAGGTCATCTTGGAGACTGGAGAGAAAGTCTCAAAGTAGTCAATGCCATACGTCTGAGCATATCCCTTCGCAATAAGGTGTGCTTTTAACTGAGCTAATGAACCATCAGGATTCACCTTCATTGTAGAGACCCATTTGCAGCCAACGGCCTGCTTCCCGGTAGGAAGTGGAACAAGCTCCCAAGTACCATTATGTTCCAAGGCGGACGTTTCCTTTAACATAGTTGATCGCCAACCAGGATGAGAGAGCCTCTGAGACACTTATTGGAACAACAGTAGTATTCGGTGCAGAAATAAAGGCCTGTAAGGAAGCTGACAACTCCTTATAAGACTCAACATACCTGGGGTGATCCCGACATCGGCGATGTAGGTGACAGGCAGCAATAGAGGGCTCACTTGCTGGCGAATCAGCCAACGAGAGGACTGGCTCAACAGGGGTCGGATCACTTGGAGGTGAAGGTGCTGGAGGTGGCGGTGAGAGCGGCTCAGGAGATGTAGCAGGAATATCAGTGGTAACCCGAGAAAGCATAAAATCAGCAGACAAAGAAGGGGGAGATGACTCGCAAGCGGGAGATGGACGGGAAGGAGATGGTGAATAGAAAGGGCGGGACTCAAGAAAGGTAATGTCCCGAGACACAACAAAGCGACGAAGTGCAGGACAATAACACCGATACCCTTTTTGATACTGAGGATAGCTAAGGAACACACATTTAAGGGCACGAGAATCAAGTTTGGTAACTTGTGGTCTGGTGTCATGCACATAGCATACGCAACCAAAGATTTTAAGTGGCAAGGAGTGGAGAGGCACCATAGGAGTTAGAATAGATATAGGAGAAAGACCACCCAATACAGTGGACGGTATGCGATTAATGAGATAGCACGCCGTAAGAACTGCCTCACTCCAAAATTGATGAGGCACATGCATATGATATAATAGAGCCCGGGTTGTTTTTAACACGTCTATTTTTCCGTTTAGCTACCCCATTTTGTTCGGGAGTATCGGGACACGACCGTTGATGGGAAATACCATGACTGAGCAAGAAGTCCCTTATAGCAGTAGACAAATACTCCCCCCAATTATCACTCCGCAAGATTTTAACACAAGTCGCAAATTGATTTTGTATAGTTATGCAAAATTGGGTAAATAGACAAAATCTCAGATTTATACTTTATTAAATAGAGAAATGTGGTGCGAGAGTAATCATTAACAAAACTCACAAAGTAGCGAAAACTAAATAAAGAGGTGACCGGACTAGGTCCCCAGACATCGGAATGAACTAACTGAAACGGAGCTGAAGCTCTTTTATTGACACGAGAGGAGAAAGGCGCACGCAGATGCTTAGTAAAACGACATGACTCACACTCAATAGTCGACACCGATTTTAAACTAGGGTAAAGTATTTTGAGATTCGGTAGACTGGGATGACCAACAAGACAGTGAATATCAAGAGCAGAAGTTTTTACGGCTGAATATGCTTGAGCAGGAGCAGCATCCAGCAGGTACAACCCCCTAGAGATCCGTCCTCTACTGATAGTCTTCTTCGTTGAAAGATCCTGAAAAATACAAGAATCAGGAAAGAATGTCACTGAACAACCTAAATCAGAGGTAATTTGACTAATAGATAGTAAATTGAAAGGGTTATCAGAGGCATGCAAGACATTTCATAAAGAGAGAGCAGAGGTTAGTGTCGCAACACCGCAACTCTTGACAGCCAGGGAAGATCCATTAGCCACCAAGACACCAGTATGACCAGGGGTAGGCTTGCAATCAGAGAGAATACCAGATGATCCAGCCATGTGAGCAGAAGCGCCAAAATCTATAACCCAAATGTGGGGGGTAGCCACACATGCAGTAGGATTACCTGCAAATGTGGCTGCTGGTACCTCAAACAAACTCCCATTCTGTCCAGTCTGTCTATACATGTACTGATCGTACTTTGCTGCAGTCATCTCCACAACTTGTCTGGCTGAGCTGGATGCTCTATGAAGACTCGGCTGGATATAGTCTGACTAGCTGAAATCGGACGTGGCATTGGCCACCAGTGGGGGCTTTCCATGAAGTTTGTAGCACTCACTACGAATGTGCCCCCTAATCCCGCAATAATAGCACGTACAGGTTTCGCGACCACCATCACGACCCCCTCCACCACCAGACCTACCACTCCCACGACCGCGGCCTCGACTGATGCGGTTACCATGAATACCTACTAGAGAAGATTGGTCAGATGCCTCAACAGGGGATGCGGTAAGGACCGCGAGAGTCACCCCGACGAGATGCTCGACTTAGGCGTCGGAATGTCTCGAAAAGAGTAGGAATATCTGCCCCAGCAAGGATCTGAGAACGCGCTGAGTCGAACTCGAAATCCAAACTGGCCAAGAAGCACACCACCAGTAGTTGTCTCTGCCGCTGAAACAGGGACAACTGATTCGTGAATGGAAGGAGCCGGTCAAATTCGTCTGCCAAAACCTTGAATTGTAGAAAGTGATCTTAAAGCGGCTTCCCAGAATGTTGAGACTAAAAGAAGCCTTTCATAATGTCATATAAACGGAAAAGGTCATTGGTGGATGAATAAATTGACTCCAATGAGGACCAGATCTCTCGTACGGTATCAGTGTTAGCCACCAAGGGCTGAACGGAATGTTCCATTGAATTTAGTAGCTGACTGAATATCCAAGCATCGTCTCGGGTCCAGGTCCGAAAGGATACTGAGGTCTGAGATGGAGGATCATCAAATAAGTGGGAATCGAGCTCCATTCCCTAAAGCGACTTCAAAACACTCTTCTTCCATAATGCATAACTGTTGGCGCCGCCATCAAGTTGTCGATCTACTAACTGTGGATGAGGAAAATACCTCTGGTACGCTGCTGATCAGCTTCAACATTAGATTCGCGAGTCAAATAATCCTCTGACATCCTTGTGCACTAATCAAGGAACCAAAAAATACCACACCGTCAAGTCTCGATCCACACGCGTAAGACATAGAGAACCGAACCGAATCGAACCCTCACAACATCCTTAATCTAGCATCATGCTCACCATTTGTCTCAGGAGAAGTGAACAGATGCTATGAGGGAGAAGCAAACTGATCTGGAAGAGCCAACCAAATCCGGCAACCTTCCAGCGAAGCTCCAGCGAGGCCTGTTTGGTCGGCTTAAAGCCCTGGAGGCCTTACTGTACTCGGCTGGAGCAGATAGCCAGCCTAAAGAGGCTGTCGAAGGTCAGTGTCAAAGTTCCTGGGCGTAATATACCGACAGAGGTCGGTGAGGGTTCTTGGGTTGCTGACAGTGGTCGGCGATAGCTTCTGGGGTGCCGACAATGGTCGGTGAGGAGTCCTGGAGGTCCGATGAGGGTTGTTGTGAGGTTTCGAGAGCCAGGCGAGGGTCGGCGACGGGTTTAAGGTTTCAGACAAGGGTCATCGTGAGGTTTAGAAAGCCAAGCGATGGTCGTCGGTGGGTTTAGGAAGGCCGACGATGGTCGGCGGTGGGTTGAGGGTTCAGATGGTCGGCGGTGCTGGTTTTGCGGGTGGCGGCTAGAGTTTTGGGAGGCTAGGGTTAGGATTTCATGGCTCTGATACCATGTTAGAATAAAGGAGAAGAGTGTGTCTCACCAAAGGAGACCTACACACATATTTATTAAGAAAAAGAGGATTACAGTAGCTGCTGTAGGCATACCCATATAATACCACGTACTATAATATATATAAATATATTAACTCTTACTACTTAACACGAATAACTTTGGAATTTGGTATTTTTTTTTATCAAGATTAATTGAAGCATTTACGATGTCACTTAACTTTGCATAAAAATCATCAAACGTTTCATCATCTTTCATGTGAAACGTTTCAAAATTAATAGTTAGACGTTGAAGTTTGGAGATTTTTACGGTTTGTGTTCCTTCATGAGTAACTTGAAGAATGTTCCATCCTTCTTTAACCAAATCACACGTACTTATTTGTTGAGTGTATGTCTTGTATTCTGTGGACCCATATAATTAGAATTTTATTTACATGTATTTGGGCTGGACTGTAGTCATGAATTCATAAAGAGTCTAATACATGTAGAGTTTGTAATTATATGGGGTTAGGGTTTTAGAGTTTGCTCATAAATAGGACTCCATAATTTTAGTTGTTGTGTGGAGAGAAAATCAAAGAGAGTAGAGATGTAGGGAGAGATGAAAAAATTCCGGGGGCACGGGAATAACCTTTGAGCGGGAAAATAGGATTTGTTTCAGGGCTCGGATTGTGCGTGTCAGGTTTTAGGGTATTTTTGATCTCGGGTTTGTACATTCTACAATTATAGTTGATTGTTTCTCTCACCCGTGGATGTAGGCAGGTTGTGTCGAACCACGTATATCGTTGTGTATTTTTCTTTAGTATGTGCAATGATTTTTGCTTACGTTTGCATTCGGGGATTGGTGTTCAAATCCCAACAAGTGGTATCAGAGCCAACAGTGGTCGATTCGAAGCCGTGATTGGTGATCGGAGTAAGGTATATTTTTTTGATTTCGTATCGTATAAATCAGAAAAAAAAAATTGCACAAAGGAAAAAAAAGCAGCGACTGAGCATTAACGAGCTTCGATAGGACATAGAAGTTTTTTCGTTTTTCCGTGAAACAGATTGATAATCAATTATTACTGAAGGAGAGAATCTAGAATGCATATCCAATTAAGGGGTTTTCGTTACTTTGTTGACATAAACAGTGATTTTCTTATGGATTCACGTGGGTGATTTGGTGATACTGGGTTGTGATCCAGTGTGGTGAGTGCGTAAAATCAACAGTTTGAATTTTGTTTGTTATATCGGATCGTATATATAACAGAAAAATTCAGGGTGGATATGTATCATAAGGTTTTTCAGCACTGTGGATTCATCAGTATGGTCAGAACTTTCAGATTCTGAATGATTTGATGGAATTGAACAGATCGGATTAGATTTGGATTGATCGAGCGAGATCAAAGGAGATCAGGGGCAATTGGGTTTGATTGCGGGTGATCAAAGGCAATCAGGAGCAATCTGGTTCAATCAATGGCAGAAGATTAATCAATGGATGCAGTTAGGATTTTAGTTGCAAGCGGAGTCAAGTCAGATGGCGATATTCTGATTCGACAAATGATTAGCAATCAGGGTACCTCAACGAATAGATATCGAGCATCTTAGTGTGGAGGTGCGGGCCATGCTGGTTTGAGTGTGGCGGATTAACGACGACGGCAGAATCGACATCGACACTGTTTATCTTCAGGGTGGTTTGCAGAATTCAAACCAAGGTGGAGATTATTGAGTGTATATTTTGTATTTTGTGGACCTACATAATTAGAATTTTATTTACATGTATTTGAGCTGGGTTGGAGTTCTGAATTCATAAGGAGTCTAATATATGTAGAGTTTGTAATTATATGGGGTTAGGGTTTTAGAGTTTGCTTAGAAATAGGACTCTATAATTCTAGTTGTTGTGTGGAGAGAAAATCAAAGAAAGTGGAGATGTAGGGAGAGATGAAAAAATACCGGGAGCACATGAATGACTTTTGAGCGGGTAAACGGGATTTGTTTCAGGGTTCGAATTGTGCGTGTCGGATTTTAGGGTATTTTTGATCTCGGGTTTGTACATTCAACAGTTATAGTTAATTGTTTCTCTCATCCGTGGATGTAGGCAGGTTGTGCCGAACCACGTATATCGCTGCGTATTTTTCTTTAGTATGTGCAATGATTTTTGCTTCTGTTTGCATTCGGGGATTGGTGTTTAAATCCCAACATTATTTTGCAGAACTCTTCCTGTGTGACTTCGCTAAAGATAGCATTCATGGCTTTGCTATTCTAGTTAACATTCTCAAAATCAACTTTGTCCCATTTAGCGGAGGGCTTAAGAAAAGTTTCACCATCAACAATCATACTGGGATACTTATATCCCTCAATGATAGCAAGCCAAACACGTTCATCAGTGGATTTTAAAAATGCTCTCATTCTAACTGTTCAAAACGGATAATTGGATCCGTCAAAGAAAGGGGGTCTACCGGTAAGTGAACCTTCCTTAATGAAATCCATTAATGCAAATCAAATAGGCGGATCAAAGAAAAGTTTGTATTTGATTTGTGCCAATCGATTAAAGGCAACAAACACACAAGCAACCTAACACAAAGTACGAAGACACGATTTTTACGTGAAAAATCTCAATGAGGCTCGTAAACACCACGGGACTTATCCAAGTCCGGATAAACAAGCACTATTAAAGAGTTTTGGTTACAAGAGTTCTTACGACACAGTTGAATCCACAACATATAAAAGTAATCCTATTCTTGCCAAATCCGTGAACACCGAACTGTGTTTGTTTGCCACTGGAATCCTTCCCGGTATTTACCACTTGAGAACCCACTCAAGTTCTAAACGAGAGATGAAATAAATCGGCACTTGATGATCTTCGTGAGGCTCTTGAAAACTCAATAATTCATCAAGTGATGATCCAGAAAAGTTTTATGTATGCACACGCTTCAAGGCCCTAGTTTTCTGATTCCTATCCAATGCGTTCAATGACGGCCGCTCAAAACCTACTTGAAGTTAAAGGGACTCAGCGAGACAGACCGATTGATCGGTCTAACCACTGATTGATAAGTGGATCGATCCATAGAGAGCGCTCCATCAATTGGCCTTCAACATGTCGCAATACTTCTGCAGACCGATCGTTCGGTTAAGACCGATCGAGCAGTCTTTGCCCTGTTGCTGTACTTTGAAGACCTATATCATATTAAGCCAAACTCACAAGACAAGTGTCAAAATACTAATGAATCACTAAAAACTATTTTGTCATAGATTTGCCAAACAAAAACGATTGAGATCCATATCTCTAACAAGACTAATAAAAATTATTTTTTTACCAAGTTGTTATTCTAAATAATTAAAGAGATTACTTACTATTTAAAAATTAATTTTATGGTAAAATTATGTTTAAAGTGCCTTTAGACACGGGTAATTGTTATTTTATTCATGATGTATCATCTATGCAATGCATAATACAGAATACATTGGTTTTACTACAATTTTAATATGCTTGCAATTATGATAATTAGCTAATGATTAGCGTACACTCTAGTATGTGGCATCCATGTTTCCATAAATCATGCCATTTCTATTTACCCACATTGCTTCTTTGGTCTTATTCTAAAGGTCACCACTTCAGTGAAAGTAATGGCTAGCAAATGCAGTATTTGCTTACTAAATGTCTGATTAGCCAACCATTGAGTATGGCCCGTCCTTATTTTAACCAACCATCCCGTACAAGGAACAAAAACAGAAACATGGTAGTATGCCATGCTCTAAAATGTGGAATGAAAGGTTAGGCTTCTGTTAAAAAAAAAAAAAAAACTTTTAGGAACATTATTAATATGACCTAATATTTTTACATTATGTCTTGCCAAAGTTTTATTTGTTTTTAGATTTTAATTACTATATATGACTTTTGTCTTCCTAAGAAAATAAATATGAAAATCTTGGTTTGCTTTTGACCATTATATTTGCATTTTTGGATGGTGACTTGCCCCTATCACTGGGTGGAAGGTGACTTGCTCCTGTCATTGGGTCCATGTTGACTTGCACAGTAACCTAAATTCTTAGGGTCTTTATGTTTTCTGTAACACTGGTCCTTCCAATTTCAGTAACTGTTCTCCACTAGACCTGGATTTCAATTTTGGCATATGTCTGATACGGAGATGGAGTTCATTTCAAACTTCCACATGTGGAGATGAACTTTATCTCATAATTTCATTTTCATTGTTCTGATATGATGTAAAAACCTGGCTGGCTTCCTCTTAAGGAGTACTTCAATGTTCCATGTATCAAATGTACAATTTTCTGGATAACAATAGAGCATTGGCTTCAGAAACCGAGTGCTATCTTGTCAAAGGCAACAGAAAAACCTTCCATTTTTTAGCGAA
The DNA here is from genome assembly GCA_034768845.1 of Heliamphora exappendiculata. Lineage (NCBI taxonomy): Eukaryota > Viridiplantae > Streptophyta > Magnoliopsida > Ericales > Sarraceniaceae > Heliamphora > Heliamphora exappendiculata. Next base: position 15,965,155 of record JAOTRH010000024.1, on the reverse strand, counting down.
TAGTTCAGAAACTAAAGAATAACCCTCATCTTGGCCTTTTCTGATGCTAAAGCGTTGCTGAATTTAACTCATACTCAAACGAGTTTTGCCTGCTGTCATTTGGACTTGAAATTACTTGGTGTAAATAGCACTTCTCTTCAAGAGTTATGCATGCCAGAATAAAAACTTCCCTTTCACTAATTCTGTTCCCCTGTTTAAAGCTTGCAAGTGAAATGATTTATTTTTCCGTTTCAGCATGTTTGCAGAACTGTGCCAGTCCTGTCAGAAATATTCTGCAGGAAATCTAGTAGAGCAGTTTTTGAACCTTCACGAGGATATGCAAAAAGCAGCGGCTGTTGTTGATGCCTTACTTGGCACAAGGCTTCACGAACCGAAAACCAGCCCTGGCTCACACCGATCACTTCCAGAAGTCTGCGAAAATCTTCCCATAAAAAATGCAGTATCGTGGGTTCTTGCTGGTGTGAAGACTGATCTTTCTAAGTTCTCTTTGTTCAGAAAATTGGAAAAAGGGGAAATTTTAACCGGTGAGAAATGTCATATAGTGGTCCTGGAAAACACTTCAAAGAAAGTAGAGTCTGTGCACCATTCACCCGAATGCAAACGAAGCCCTAGTAGTCACGGGAGCTCCTTGTTGGAGTCACGTGCAAAAGGGGCATCTCCGATACAGAGGCATCTCTCAGCCACTAGGAAAACAAGAACTAGCATGGAGGAGTGGTCTAAGGGGGTCAGTGGGTTAAAAGACACTGCCGCTTTAGCAGAAAAACTACTCTCGATATCTCGTGCGTGGTTCTTGAACTATTTAGAGGACTCATTAAACAAGGGATTTGGATTGAGGAGCGGGGAAGCAAGCTCTGAAGTTGCAAGCCTGCTTAGGCAGCTTAAAAGGGTTAATAAATGGTTGGATGACCTGGTTGTGGATGGAATTGGGACTGATGAGAGAATAGAGGGCTTGAGGAAGAAGCTATATAGGTTCCTACTTGAGCATGTCGACTCCACGTTGGTTGCTGGTAGGTAGTTCGATGAGGTACAAACTAACTTTCACTAGGTAGTTGGATGAATTATTTTCCATGTCAAATTGAGATGTGATCGACATACAGTGAAAAGAATTTAGCATTAGGGTCTTAGTTGTTTTACCCCAACATCGGATACCATCTGATAAAAATTTTCTCACCTCACTTCTAACTTTCTAGTAGAGAAGAAAAACTTGTAACCCTTTTAAATGTATAGATAAAAAACTGGAAATCATTTGGTTCCTTTCACAGCTTTTATCAGCTGATTTCTTGTTTGTTTTTTTCATTCGTGGTTTAAGCTTGTTGGTATGGATAGAGTTTTTCCAACCTATGGGATCAGCCTATAGATATAAAAGAACTATTGATCATCTTTATTTTCTTTTGGTAACCATCTCTTGGGTTTGGTTTCATTTCGACAGATTGCCTGCCTGTGCATTGCTTCATTATATTTCACATTTTCTTTCACCTTGTTTAAATGTCATTTTGAGACTGGAAACCATTTCCTGAGGAACTATGGTGGAAAGTTGATGATGGATATCACTCTCATTTCTTTCCAGTTCATTGGATGATGTGATTTGGAGAGAGAAAAATAAAGAGGAAAGAAATAGTTATCTTTGCACTCAGTTACTTGTTTGGATAACTAAAGAGAATCAGAAATTGAGAGAGAAGAAAAAAATGGAGAGATTTGATTATTTTTTCAAATTCCTTTTTTGAATTGATCTGAACTGATTTGAGCTTTACATTGGGATGGTTGTTTGACTAATCAGCAAACAGTGCTGATCCAAACCCTTAGGCCTCATTTGATTTTCAGATTTTTTTTGACAGAATAAGATAAATTTTGAGATTGGATTGTATTAACTATAGGGTGGGATAGAATAAATGGTGGGATTATATTGTATAGATTGAATTTTATTAGTTAGTAATTTAATTATGAGATGTAATTATTTTTAACTATTGTCCAAAGTATGAAATAGTTTAATATATTAAATCCTTCATAATATCATAATTTTTATAATATTAGTTATCTTTCCATTCAATACTCGACATATTATATAATTTATTCAATAGTTCAATACAAAGAATTAGTTAGGTAAATAAATAAAGAGATTGTATTGTATTAATTTTTAATTAAGAAAATAAACAAAAGACCGAATTGTACTAAATTTTTTTGCACATTGTAATCTTGAGTTTACAGATATTAACAAGGTTTAGCCTTTGTAAAACTATGTATAGGACTCTACCAGAAGATAGAAATTTATTATAATTTTGAGTGATTTACAAATGCATGAGATACAAACAAACCCTAAGGACTGCCCTAAAATTATGCACACTTCACTTCTCAATTTTATTTGTCTCACCCTCCCACCTCTCTAGCACCTGTTGTGTAAATCCAATGATGCACAAGTTTTCTTACTTTTTCTCTCTTCCCGTTGTATTTATTGAAAAGCTAGATATACATTGTTGAATTTATTTTTTAACAGTTTAAATTTTAAAAAAAATTAATGACTTAATACAGTATTAGCGTTTTAGTTTCACGATGTTTTGAGTTCAAGTCTCGTGATATATATTTTATTGTTATATTTATTATTATGTATTATGTGTGTTGATGTACTTGTTTAGTTAAATTTATTTGTCTTTTTATGTGCGAGACATGAACGCAATTAAGAAGAGTGCTAGAGAGCATAATATACATTCTCGAGTTAATTTCTTGACAGTTTAAGTCTTTGAAAAAAATTGACTTTAACAATTTTCCATGTTCATTTGATAAATGAGCTCTTTGACTGGGTAAATTATTAGGCACTCTGGGAGTATGACAATGTCATTATCAACAAATAAATAATTATAATATATTTTATTTGGATATTTTTTATTTTTTAACCACTCAAAAAAGACGAAAATATCATATTAAATGAAAATATCACGTAAATTTAGTACATAATACTTTACTACACTAAATAATTACTCATTTGACAGGAATGCAAGAGGCACGTAATAAAATGTCACAATTTAATAGTTTGTGTCCATTCAATCTAAAGGGGTCAAGCTATCTGTGAGCATTTAATTCGTATCGGTTCGACCCAAATATTAACTGTTCGGTTAACCCATCTTAGTTTGGATAACCCAATCTATGCAAGAGGCACTAATAAAAGCTCACAATTTAATAGTTGTGCCTAATCCTTCAATCTTAACGGGTCAAACTATCTATGAGCCTTCAACTTGGATCCATTTGACCCGAATGCTAACAGTCGGATAATCCATCCTACTAGTGGGTACTAATTTAGTTGGTGTTTTTTTAGTTTTTAATTTATAATTCAAGAAAAATTAAAATTTTTTTCTAAATAAGTGTACTTATAGCTTTTTACTTATAATTTATAATTTTAAATTAACAAACACAAATACTATTACTTAAAATTATAAGTTCATATATTTAAAATTTATAATTTGTAATTTAAGTTACAATCATATAAATTCATAATTTGATCTGTATTAAACACCCTTGATTAAGTTCACAATTTCTTTTCGCACTATTTTTGTATAAATGTAATAAGAAAAAAATTAACAACCGCTTACTGGGCGGCAGATAAAAACACCATAAGATTGAATTCTTACTATCAAGAATTTACCAAAAGTTAAACTCTTGATAGTAAGAGTTCAGTCTCATAGTGTTGTTATTCACCGCTCAATAGGTAGTGATTAGCAAAATTGATGTAATAAAGCCAGTGACCCCATATTAAGGTCTAGTTTGGGATTAAGGAAAAAGGTCATTTAGTTTATTTTTTGTTTTTGTTTTTGTTTTTAATAACTTTTTGATTTGTCTCAATAAGAAAAAAAGATTTAATCAAAAGATTAAAAATATTTAATACATACAAAACAAGTGAAAAGATATCTAGTTTATTAGTTTATTTGGACTCAATTATGTCTTTCTTTAACTTTATTCATTTTTAGTTATTTTTTTTAAAAAAATTTGTTCATCTTCAGAGAACTCCAAAAGGCAAAAAATATTGAAAGACAATTTACTTAATTTAGCCAAATAAAGAATTTTTGAAAATCCGTTTAAAATTGGAAGACAATTTACTTAATTTAGCCAAATAAGAATTTTTTTGCAAACATATTTTTTGAAAACTGGTTTGAATTTAACTAATTAGCTATCTCAAATAATTTAACTAAGTAATTAACATTAATTAAAAAAATTAAATTTTGGACCAATCAATCAAAGGGATTATGATTTTTTTGAAAATAGAAGTTTTTTTCAAAAAAAAAGAAGAGAGTTTAGAGCATAAAGAGATTAGGATATTTTGTTAAAATACCAAAGATAGGTGTATAAATATATAGATATTTTTTACATATATTTGTCAAATAAAAAAAGAATATATTGGTTGAAAATATATTTTTAGAAAATTAATAGGAAGCCCATGTAACTTGGTACAAAATATATTTTTCAAAATCTACATTTTCAGAAATTCGTGTAAGTTGGCAGAAAATATATATCTAATTTAAACAATTAACAATGAATAGGAATTGATAGAAAAATATATATTTGAAATAAATTAGTATGGATATATTCCAAAATTAGATAGTCATACAATCTTCAAATTAATTATTTAAATATAAATTTTTAGTACAATTAATTTAACAAATCATAGAAGGATATATGTTATTATTAAAATTAAAAAATCATAAAATTTGAGAAAATTAGATTAAGAGTTTTGAGCTTAAAGATATAAAAATATTTTAGGATAATATAAGTGGTGGATAGATAAATTACTTTAAATATATAATGCTAATAGAATATAACAAAAGAGCAAATGTGTGAATAAAGTTGCAAATATATATATATATATATATATAAGAATGTTTGTTATTTTTACCACAAACATTTTTTAAATTATGTTGATAAAATGGTATTTGTAAATTAATAATCTAAAAGTATATTTTTAATAATGTTAACATTTAATTTAGTTTTTATATATAATGTTAATAAAATATAATAGAAAGAAATTAAATGATGCTACCAAATATTAATTATTTCATACCCAGTATCAAATCTTTTCATCTCCACTCCAATTATCTTTCATTTTGGGGCCAGTGGGCCCTTCCTCACCCAACACTTCATTAGGAAGACTTCTAATGAACTTTTCAAACTCACTTCTCAGCTTTCCTGGCACCAATTTCCCCAGCTTCTTGAGTTCATCATCAATGCTATAGTCAATCTTGGGCCCCCATTCCCTAGCATAATTCAACCATGGTGGTTCAACAATTGCAGACCCCAAGTGCTCAGCGGCAACCACCGCGAACCTCTCCCAAGTGTCCATCACTGCCTTACCCTTGGCCGTGTCGTTCCTTATTCCCATTGCACCATTCCCCTGCAACACGAGCCCGGGTTTTGGGTAAAAAGCGTGCCCATGCAACGATGCATAGGTCACCGGCTTGTTGCCGCCTTGAAACTCGAGCTCTGACGTGCTCACCCATATTCCACTGCCGTGTTCCGAGAAATAGACACTTTTTAGCTCCCCATTGAAATTGCTTATCCTTAATGTCACATGCTCCCAATCACCAACATGCTCACCAATTTTACCCAAGGAAACATTAATAGCATCAACTTTAGCCCTAGCTGGCCCATTAAATGGATAAAAAACCCAAATGGCAATATCAGTAAATGTTGCCCCAAGCATAGGCTTTACATGTAAATAAACTCCTGCATCTTGCAAATTTCCTTTCTTGACTTGCTCTTTGGCTGCTCCATCAGCTGGGAGGTCCAGCCAGTAGGCACCATCATTTGAGCCACCTTGTGGGAGGTTCGAGCCGGTCGGTTCGACCGAAACTGGCCCGGATTCCTCCCCTTTCTTGTACAAAAGTGCCCCATTTTTGAAAAACCAGCTCACTGAGGAGGGAAGGTATGGTTCATCAGGATGGAAGAAAATCCATGGAGAGTAAGCTTGGGCCAGGGCTTGGATTTGGGTTGAATTGGGCATGGAAGAAAAGTTAGCTTTTACATTCTTTAAACAGGCTAAAGTTGGAGGGGTCCCACCAGTTTGGGCTACAAATGTGCCAGTTGAGACCCCCCCTACTGCTTGGATTCCTCCTGTTGTTGGGCTCAGGCTCACGACATTAAACCCATTTGGACTCATCGTCTTGTTTTGCCCCCAAATCCATGCACCGGTCCGGCATGCCTCGGTGAAATCGGCCCGAACGCACCGAATTTTATCGAAATGAGGTTTTTCAGGCGAGCTTGTAACGACGTGACCAATGGCTTTATAACCATTGGACGGCATTGGTAGCCATATGTAGGCGGTGCCATCCTGCTTGATATTTGAGGACTCGCTTCTCCAGACAAGGGTGTAGTCAATTGGCGGCTTTAGTACTCCGGTGGATGGATGGCCGGAGACGTCTTTTCCAGCCAATACCCAACCGAATAGAGGCGTGTTATTGGGCTGGCCATAGCAACCAAGCATGAAGAATCCGTCAGGCACCGGGGATGGATCGAAGAAGGTTGCACCGAGATTGTCCGGCCCACCTTCATGGGCAGCCCAAACTTTGGTGAAAGTTGATATTTGACACACTTCTAATCCTCCTAGATCAATGGTTCCACTTGCAAAACCTTCACCTATGATTAGAAAACCAAAAATATTATGCAAAACAAGAATCGATGCAAGATGGAATATATTATTCACACGATAATTAATAGAGAACCTTCAAAAAAGTACTATAAAGTTCGTGATTAATTAAAATAATGCCTCTAAAAAAGTTTTTCTAACTTATTAAAACAATTGTATCATTGTTGAATAATAAGATCTTGTGAGCAAGAAAAAAAAGTACAAAATTTGCTAAGGGTTGTCATTACATTTTTCAGGTGTTTATGTAAAACTTACATCACACTATGGATAAATGAAAACAATCAGCGGCACTATTTGGAATAATTATTTATTTACTTATTTTACTTAGGCGGTTTATTTTTTTTTTTAGTGAATTTTTTTCATCGTTTAGTAAAACTACCATACTTTTTTACCTTTCTCATCGAAACAAGTTGAAAAATTAATTTTTTTAATCAGAATATAAAAAAAGTCCAGAAAAATAAAAAATAAGCCAAAATAAGTCAATCAGCTAAATATTATGTTGCTTATTTTATTCTTTAGTGATTTTTTAAAATTTTTTTCAATTAATATATTTGTTTTACTTTTTCGGTTGATCTCATCGAAACGATTCAAAAAAGTAAAAATTTTTAATCAAAAGATAAATTTGTTTTTTATAAAAAACAAAAATAAGCAAAAAATAAGAAAATTGTATCTTGTTTAACCAGCAAATTATGATGAATCAACATTATTTCATCCAAATTATTTTTTACCAGGTAGAAAGGTGAGAACACTACATAACTAATATGGCACAGTATTCCAAAACAACTGAATAATTATTTATTTAAGGGTAGCCTCATCTAGTCATTCTATAATAAGTTTCTTAATTGATAAGCAAGTTTAACCTCTCAAAACTTTTTATATAGGATTTTCATCAGTCTTTACTTTGTCCAATCTATACGCAACGAGACGTATATTCAAAATTTTTCCTTAAGAGTTTCTCGTTATTAAAAAAAAAAAAAAGCTACATCTCTCATAAAGGGTTTTCCGGCAACAAATGGATTTGCGCAGCCATCAAATAGTTCCAAGAGATAGAAACAGATGACAATAAAAAGGTGATGAATAGGGGCGATTCTACATCATCATCATCATGTATTCTAATGGCGTCAATTGATCCTATTATTATTATTATTATTTTTTGTTATAATAGTATTTTTTTTCTTTTACTATCTACTATTAACCCAAAAAAATAATAATAAACCCATAAAGAAGCTGTTGGATGCACACTTCTTGTCAAAACAATGGTATAAAAACTGTATTAAAATTTTACTTTTTACTTATTAATTGAGAAAGATTTAGTTTTTGATATATTAATTAATCATAGATAATTAATTATTAATTAGTACATAAGTTATTATATTCTTCAAAACAAGTGCACTTTAATTTTGAGAATGATCCCATCGGCAAAAAATCCTGAGTCGTTGTATCTGATGATGATGATGGCAGAGAGAGCAAGTATATATACCTGGTGGCCAAGTGGGAAGAGGAGAAGGAAGCTTGAACATTGTTTGAATTGGCAAAGGAGGAGGCTTCCTGGTTTTCTTGGAGATAATTGTTTGAGAAGATGATGAGTTCACACAATTGCCCATATATATGTTGTTGATGATGATTGAGTCTTGCAAACAAACTGGGCCTAAGTTTTTTTTTTTTTTTTTGTAAATTTTTTGATTTTTTTTATAAAAAAAAAATATAAAAATATGTAAAAAATATCAATTGATTACAATGAAAAACTAAATAAATAAACTTTTTAAAAAACTTTTAAGCAAAAAAAACTTCAAAACAAACTAGGCCAAACCGAGGCTGAGGCAGTTGCCATGAACAAACTAACAGATTTAAAATACTAAAAAGTGCAGGGAATAGAATGATGAGGTTAGCTAGGGAAGGAATAATGGGAGAGGGTTGAAAATTGTGAAGCTTTAAAGATTAAACGATATGCACACACATACTTTTTATGGATGTAACGTGCAAGGAATATTAATTATATACCTATATCTATCTATATATATATAATTAGTTATATGCAAAGATTTCCAACCTCCAGGAACTTCTCTCTTGTACACCAAGTTTTGCTGGTAGCTAATTACTATTTGTTGGTTTACACTTGTCTCCACACCAAGATTAGACATTGTCAGCTGTTTTTTTTGGCTATATATATATATATATATATATATATATATATATATATGTTTGGAAAATTGTAAACCAATGCTTTGAGAGATATCTAAATACACTTTCTTTGGAACATAATTTGTCTCCACTCTTAGAATCTATTGATAGGTTTTGATAAAATCATTTTCAGAATACAATAAAGACTTCTTGATGAAAAATTGCAACCGGCAAGATTGAAGAACTTTCACAAATTCTCCTTAAAATAGAAGTAAGAAAATTAATCGAGAGGGATATTTTGCTGTGTTTAAAACATAATGCTGATTTTGATTTTATGGACGCAAAGGTATCTCTTCGAATCAATAAAAACCTTCTTATAATAGCTTTTCAAAATGTAGTTACTAAAAATGACACCTTTGGTGAATTGCACCTTTTGAGTTTAAATGAAAACATTTTCAAATATTAATATATATTTTTAATTATTTTAAGTTAAATCGCTAATTAGACAATTTAAAATAAAAAAATTAAACGGTCTTTAATAAACCGTACCATGAGTGTGCAAGAAATTGCTATGAACTAACCCTCACCATAAACCCACAATAGACTAGATAACACCATGAGCTAACATTCCATATTTAACCTAATTAAATTAAGTTCAAATGTTTTTACGTATAAACTCATAAAAGAACTCACTCAGGAAAATGGGACAAAAATAAAGGTTTTTATACAACCAAACTATAGCTTGGCTCAACAATATATATAATTTTGAATTACAATATTAATATATATATCAATATAACTTATATAAGATATTAAAATACAGATTAGTATCAGTATTAATGATATAAATATGTATCCATAGATACATATTGATAATACGATCATGTATTAATAAATAGAAAAGTCTAAAAGAACCACTATGTAAAATGTGATGACTCTACAATTAATGTTTCTCTCTGGTTATAAGGATAAGAATTTCCTTGAAATGGTATTGCATGGGAAAATATACAATACACGTTTTATACTTGAGGTGTTAGTATGCATTTTCTAATATTTTTTTATATAATTTATAATTAAAATCATACTAAATTAAAATTAAAAAATCACATAAATTCATAGATCTAACAACAAAAACTCATAATTAAAAGCCGCATAATTCATTATATTATTCAAATCCACATTAATTTGACAAATTTTAATTTAACACTTCATATAATTCAAAATATAAATCACAAATATTCACAACTTAAACAATAAAATTCATAAATTTATATAGGACACCCCCTAAACATAAAATATGTTTATTAGCTTTTCTTGTATTAAGGCCTCATTTGGCTACTTGGCTTTAAGTTATATTTTTTTGCTTAAAATTATTATAAGTTAAATAAGTAAAAAGCTTATTTGGTGAATTGTAAAGATAATTTTATGCCAAAAAATAACAATTTAAAATTTTTATCTTAAAATAGCTTTAAGATAAAAAACAAAAAGCTTAGCTTAAGATTATTATAATTTTTAAAAATTTATTTTTACATAACTTTATATTTGATATAGATCTTGTTTGATAGATTTTGACAAATATATTTTTAAAATATAAATTTTTAAAAAAATAAAAATATATAATAAAAATTATAATATTTTTAAAAAATATATTAAATTATTTTATGTAAAAAGTAAAAAGGCTAAAAAAATTTAATTTTTTAAAATTTAAATTAAAAAATAAAAAATCTGACTTGCCATTCGAAGCTTATGTCTAGACTCCAGCACAATATTCTTCCGAACGTTGGTGATGGTTGCAGAAACGGAATCAGAAGATAAACGGAAAAGGTTGGGAAGCCGGAGACGCTACGTAACCAAACAGAACATTTTATTTTGAGGGTTACCAATTTAGGCCTCGTTTGGAAATCGTTTTTAAATTAAATTTTTTTGTCACCTATGCTTAAAGTTGAAAAAGTATAAAAAACCTCATTTAGAAATCCTTAAGTTTTTAGCTTTTTAGTCACTTTATTTTTTTTATAAAATAATTTTATATATTTTTAAAAAATATCGTAACTTTTATTATACATATTCATTTTTTATAAAAATTATATTTTTAAAATTTACTCGTTGAAATTTATCAAATAAGATCTAAATTAAATATAAAATTATGTAAAAATAACTTTTAAAAAATTTTAATATTTTTTTTTGGGGAAATTTTTTGACAAATCCTACTTTAGTAAGTCACGTACGGTTAAGCCCCATAATAAGTTTTATGTTCAACTCAGTCCTATTTGGTGAATACTGTTAGCCTAAGGGTTTATAATTTATTTTCTAAGAATAAATATTTTTAATAGATAATATTTTATATTTTCAAAATAAAAGTGTTAATACATTTTGAACAATCAAAGTTGACACATTAGCAAAAAAGAAATGACTTTTATCTCAAAAAGTTAGACATTTAAAAATTCTTTAATTAGTTTTTTGTGTTGATATTAATTGAAAATTAAGTCAAACAATTAAGGCAAAATATACTTGAAGCTTATCAAGTGTGTCAACACCAATTGATCAAATACTTTGACACCCTAACTGTTTTTCAAGTTGATC
>JAOTRH010000024.1:15919549-15953729 GCA_034768845.1 Heliamphora exappendiculata | reverse complement strand
ACGTCGCTGGCGCAAGTTCAGGTCCTTCTGCGAAAACAAGTATTTTAAGCTCTTGTGATCGGAGAAAACCTCGAAATTCTCACCATACAAATAGTAACGCCATGTCTTCAAAGCGAAGACCATAGCTTCCAACTCCAAATCATGTGTAGGATAGTTTCGCTCGTGCGTCTCTAGCTGTCGGGAACCATAGGCTACAACCTTGCCTTTCTGCATCAAAACACATCCAAGACCGTCATGTGATGCATCACAGTACACCGTATACCCCAAGCCTCGCTCTAGAATGATCAACACTGGCGGATTAGTCAACCTCGCCTTTAGCTCTTGGAAAGCTGACTCACTGGACTCACTCCAAGCAAACACAACTCCCTTTCGCGTCAGACGCGTCGTCGGTACAGCAAGTCTAGCAAAGTTCTTCACGAACCATCGGTAGTAACCAGCTAGACCCAGAAAACTGCGTATCTCAAAGACACTCTTCGATCGCTCCCAACCTGTCACAGCGTCAGTCTTTGATGAATCCACTGATACCCCGTCTGTCGACACCACGTGCCCCAAAAATCTCACATCAGTCATCCGAAACTCGCACTTCTCGTACCTCGCGTACAAGCGGTGCTCTCTCAAAGTCTGGAGCACAATCCGTAGGTGATCCTCGTGTGCCTCTCTAGTGAGTGAATATATTAGAATCACAAACACAACTAAAAAACTATCCAAGTAAGGATGGAAGATTCGGTTCATCAGACTCATGAACGTAGCAGGCGCGTTCGTCAGACCGAACGGCATAACCAGAAACTCGTAGTGACCATAGCGAGTCCTAAAGGCGGTCTTCTCTATGTCCTCGTCCCTAATCCTCAACTGGTGATATCCTGATCTCAAGTCTATCTTTGAGAAGCAGCTCGAACCCCTCAGCTGATCAAATAAGTCGTCTATCCTCGGCATCGGATACCTGTTCTTCACGGTCACCTGGTTCAGCTTCCTGTAATCAACACACAGACGCAAGGATCCATCATTTTTCTTTGCAAAAAGAGCAAATGCTCCCCACGGTGAAGTACTCGGACGTATAAACCCCCTCTCCAATAGCTCCTAAAGCTGTACCTTAAGCTCACGCAGCTCAGCGGGTGCAAACCGATAAGATGGTATAGAAATGGGAGCAGCTCCGGGAACTAAATCAATAGAGAACTCTACCTCCCGGCTCGGTGGCAACTCAAACATATCAACAGGAAAGACATCAGGATAGTCGCACACCACCTGAGGTAACTCTCCTCGAACCCCAACCTCCTCATCCAACATAAGAGCTGAGAAAAGGAAACTTAGGTTGCCCTGGTTCCACACAGTACTGGGCAAAGACCTCAAACCCTCCTCCCGGTCTCCCGCAAAACAAAAGCAATCTCCCATTGGTGTACAAATCGTTACCCTCCGTCGATCGCAATCGATGAAGGAACGATAGGTGGTCAACCAGTCCATCCCTAGGATGACATCAAAGGCAGTCATGTCTAGAATAACAAGGTCAAACTCTAAGTAACGACCGGCGACCTCCAACACGCAGGATCTACATATAAGGCTCAACTTCACACTCCCACTCACTAGGGTCTCTACACACAAGGTACTACCCAACCAGTCCATTCTCAACCCCAAAGCAGATGCAAAAGAAGAAGATACGAACAAACGTGATGCTCCAGTGTCGATAAGAACACTGGCCCATGATATGAAGACTAGAATAGTACCTCTGATCACGGAGGTGGTAGCAGCAGCATTTGGACCAACCGGTGCTCTAGAAGAACTGGGCTCTGCAAGAACGTAAGCTCTGGCCGGTCCACTATGGCCCTACACTGCCGACTGCCTGCCCGACTGTACCGAAGCTCCTCCCTCTGCAAAACGGGACGTCTGAGCTCTAGGCTGTGAATACATCTGTCTCCCCTGGCCTGAAGGAATAGTTGGTACTCCTACTGTGCTCTGAATGCTCCCTCCTTGAGGACAGTTCCTCCTAATGTGCCCAGACTGCCCACACTCAAAACATATCGGTGATCCTCTCTGGCACTTGCGACTATGACTGTGACTGGGCCTGAACAAGCACTGCACTCCTACACTGCGCTACACGATGCCCTGGCCGCTAGTATCTGTAACAAAGAGCCCTTTGATCCGACCTTCCCATTGAAACTACGGGAGTCCTGGATGTAGAAGACTGTGGCGGATATGACCCCACCGGGTGAGAACTCAGACCAGATGTCCGTCGACGCTTGTTCTCCCTGCGCCCCTGATCCTGTGAGCGTCCCCCACCTTGCTGTCCCCGATTGTCTCTGTCTCGGCTCATCTCATTCAGAATATCCTCCACCTTCATGGCGGTCTCCACTAACTATGTAAAAACCTATAACCTGAGTGCGAACACTCTGTCTCGGATAGCGGGCCTCAAACCCCTCTCGAATGGTTTCACACGAAACTCATCAGTAGGCACAATCTCCTGTGCAAATCTAGACAGGCTTGTAAACTCAGCCTCATACTCAAGCACTGTCATCGTCCCTTGTGTCAGAAATAGGAAGTCCTCTCTATAGCAATCCCTTAGAGTGGCTGGAAAGTATTTCTCCAGAAATACCTTCGTGAATGCATCCCAGGTGCCTGCCATTGTGGTCTTGGCGAACTTCCACCACATATGAGCACTCCCTCTTAGCTGGAAGGCGGCACATATAACCCTCAGATCATCCTCCTTAATCTGAAGTGAATCCAGAATCTGGGTAACCAGCTCTAGCCACTTGGTAGGAACCGTGGGATTGAGATCCCCAGAAAAGGTAGGGGGTCAAGATGGCAAAACTCACGCATCGCAACCCTCGCCCTCAGCTCAGGTGTGGTCTCCCTGCCCCTAATGGCCTCAGCCAGTTGCCGGATGGAGCCAACCATCTCACGCAATAGATCTCCCTCAGCAACGGGTCCTTGGGGTGCATTAGCATCCCCAACATCTGATACTGGAACGTCCCTTCGGCCAGAACCACGGCCACGGCCTCGACCTCGGCCTCGTTCTCCCTGCGTGGACATAATTCTATACGAAAGCAACACAACAGGATATGAATCCAAACAACATGTTATTGCTAACGTAAAAGACAGATGAACATGCTAACACATAGCCACGTAAGATCATGTCATCACATCTCACATACCGAGGAGAACCAACAAGAAAGACTTGTCACTCTGAACAACCTACTCAGATTTCTTGCTAGAAATCACGTCCGCGAAACGCGTCTCTAACATGGCTCCCAAGTATGTTAATCCAAACGCCCGAAGACAAGACTAATCAATCCTAAGGTCCAACCTCCATACCCACTTATACACAATCATCATGCTGAACAGGCTATCATGCTTATGTAAAATAACTATTGAACACATGCAATTAAGCACACATACATCCTCACAAGGTGATGTACCCTCTTTCCCAAGGCTCATAGGTATTCGAACCCTGAGCTCTGATACAAGTTGTCACACCCCGACTTCCGAGTCATGCGAAAGCCACCAAAACACCTATTTTTGAAAATAGATTTTACAGTTGATAATCAAAATGTACAACATTTGAATAAAATTCTCACAGTTCAACTCTTATAAAACTGTAAATCATTCAATCTCATACATGAATAATAGTATCGACTCAAGGCATACAAAAATAGCCATCACAGGCATTACATGTAAAAGTACATGTACAAAAATATGAAAAACTATAAGTCTTCCATCACCTCTGCAACTAGGTCAACTCGTCATGATCACCTGAAAATATTTTTCAAAAAAATTCACATCATGAGCCGAAGCCCAATAGAACATAGACAGTAAAACTATAAAGTAAGCTATGTAATCTCACACACATGGGCTCAACCACGGGAGCCAAAAATGTTTTTCCATCAAAAACCAACAGTTTTCCATCAAGCCTCCACAGGCCTCAAAAACGATTTTATCTCATATAACCCACGTTTTTCATCCTTCAAACTATGCATATCATCCTAACAGATATCATGCCACAGTTAAGGAGAAGCAGTAAAACAAAGTAAGCTCGACTCAGGCCATACGCAACAGAGGAGAAAAGATTTAAATGAAATCCTATGTACTGACTTTGCCCTACAGACAAAGGTAACAACTATAGACTCTCATCAATTACCCTAAACCCACAGGCTTGGTAATAATAAGCTCTATACGGAGTCACAACAACGTACTCAATTTACGGGTCATGCTGGACGGTCCAGAGCATCCACACAACCACTCAATTTACGAATTTCCACGACCGGAGGTACAGAGCACCTACTGCTTAATTTACGGGACTTGAGCCCAAGGGTACAAAGCACCAAATACACTCAATTTACGGGGACTAACCTGAAGGTACAGACCACCTACGCTGCGCACGTTTTCAGACTTACACCTAGGAGCAATAGAAGCCCAACTCAACCAAACCCACTGTCACGGTACATCTAGGGATAACATTTAAAAATCCACCGTAACTCAACTACGAAAACCAATAAAATAGCTTATACACGCATGTATAAGAGAACCCATCCATCAACGTGGAGATCTAAAACCATTTCCCAAAAAACATTTCTAAAAGGATAGGCTCAACCCCACGAGTTAGCTCCAAACCTCCAAAATCACGTTTTTCCACTGTTTTCACAAAATACCACGTTTTCAAACCACTTTTGAAAATCATAGTGTCAACACACTCAGATCATGCATACAACCGAGAAAAATGCGAAAAAAACCCACCTTTATCCAAAAATCAAAGTTTACACATGAAAATCACGTTTTACGCATTTTTACCCGGTGAAAGCATACATAATTACATATATCACCCTAATACAGTAGTAGAGTCTAGAATCCTACCTCAGAGAGCTAAAAGCTCAACGTCTCAAAACTAAACGGTGTCAAAACGAGAATTTGACCGGATATATACGAAGCCCACGGCCCGATAGCAACGATCCACAAAGGAATCAAGAAAAACCCGATCCCCGGGCCCACAAATCTAGAGAGAAGGAGAAGAAAATGGAAACTTAGGGTTGAAGAAAGGTTTTTGTATCAAAATCTACACCACTGGTCCATTTATAGAAAACTGAAAAATGCAATGTTCAGTCAACCGAACCATAGGGTTCAGTCGACCGAACCAAGAAAAACCAGTTCGATTAACCGAACTGGACCCCCCAGTCGACCGAACCTCTGAGAAAAGCTACTGGAATTTTGGGTCTCAATTTTGTGAAGAAAAACATGATTTTTGGTCCAAAACAAGCTAAACACCAACCAAACGAGCCTCTACCGAACCCCAGAAAGTGTGTAACACATTTATACATGCTGTTCTACAACTGTAAAGCATAAATAATGCATCGATGCTGTTCATATACTGAATCAAACACGTCAAATATATAAACAACATAAAAGAATAAGGTTTCGGGTCTCACACTAAACGTAGTCCATTGGACAAAATACAAGGATATAAGATAAAACTAATTATCATGTATGACAGGTACAGTGTAATGCAAACATGTACAATGCAAGAAAGTTTTAGGGTTGAACATAGACCGAGGCAAAAAAATATCAATCATTTTTAGGTCGTGAAAGGATCGATGGGGGTTAAGGGCAGTTTAGGGTCATGTGGAGACCGAAAAGTCAGTTTAAGGTCATGAGGTGGACCAAGGAGTCAGTTTATGGTCATGAGGAGGATCGACTAGTCAGTTTAAAGTCATAAGAAGGACCAACGAGTCAGTTTAGGATCATGAAAAAGGTCGATGAGTCAGTCACCACGAATTAATAAGTTAAGTCGAGACTTAAAAACTCAAGATGAGACATGGGATAAAACTAAAAGTCAAGTCACTGTTTAAAACTAAATTTATTAGATGAGAAATCACGAATTTAATAGGTCGAGTCAAGACCTAAAAACTCAGAACGAAATACAGGATAAAAATAATTAAAAGTCAAGTCACGGCTTAAAATTAAATTTATCAGACGGGAGACCACGAATTAATAGGTCGAGTCAAAACCTAAAAACTCGAAACGAAACAAAGGATAAAAATAATTAAAAGCTAAGTCTCATCTTAAAATTAAATTTATCAAACGGGAAACTACGAATTGATAGGTCGAATTAAGACCTAAAAGCTCATATGCCTAACGCATTAGGGCTTAAGAAACCTAAGACACATTCTGGACTTAGGACCTAGACGCCTTATGAATTAGGATTTAGATAGAATCTAAGACACCTTCTGTACTTATGACCTAGACACCGTATGGACTAGGGTTTGAAGAAAACTTAAAACACCTTCTGGACTTATGACCTAGACGCCTTATGGACTGAGGTTTGGAGAGAACCTAAGACACCTTCTGGACTTATGACCTAGACACCGTATGGACTAGGGTTTAGAGAAAACCTAAGGCACCTTCTGGACTTAGGACCTAGACGCCTTATGGACTAGGGTTTAGAGAAAACTTAAGAAACCTTTTGGACTTAGGACCTAGACACCGTATGGACTAGGATTTGATAAAAACCTAAGACACCTTCTGAACTTAGGACCTAGACGCCTTATAGACTAGGGTTTGGAGAGAACCTAAGACACTTTCTGGACTTAGGACCTAGACACTGTATGGACTAGAATTTAGAGAAAACTTAAGGCACCTTCTGGACTTAGGACCTAGACGCGTTATGGACTAGGGTTTGGAGAGAACCTAAGACACTTTCTGGACTTAAGACCTAGACACTGTATGGACTAGAATTTAGAGAAAACCTAAGGCACCTTCTGCACTTAGGACCTAGACGCCTTATGGTCTAGCGTTAAGAGAAAACCTAAGACACATCTGGACTTAGGACCTAAACGCCTTTTGGACTAGGGTTTGAAGAAAACCTAAGACATTTTCTGGACTTAGGACCTAGACGCCTTATGGACTAAGGTTTGGAGAAAATCTAAGGATCGTCACTTATACGCGAACTTAGGGTTGGATTTGCATAGCGTTTTAGGGCTTAGGGTTCTTAATCTTTTACTAGGATGCAGAAGCCAAAGGATCGTCACTTACATACGAACCTAGGGTTATGAAGATTTGAGGTGCCTAGTTTCTAGGGCTTGAGAGATTTGCCTTGCGTACCAGGGCTTAGGGTTCCTAGTCTTTTACTATGACAAAAAAATTAAAGGATCGTCACTTACACAAGAACCTAGGGTTTAAAAAGATTTACCTGGCGTACTAGGGCTTAGGGTGCCTAGTCTTTTTCTAGAGCTTAAAGACCAAAAGATCATCACTTACACATGAACCTAGAGTTAGAAAGATTTGCCTAGTTTTCTAGGGCTTGAGAGATTTGCCTGGCGCACCAGGGCTTAGGGTGCCTAATCTTTAGGGCTTGAAAGATTTGCCTGGCTCACCAGGGCTTAAGGTGCCTAGTTTCCTTGGGCTTGGGGTTCCTAGTCTTCTACTATGACGTGTTGGTTTTGCCTGGCGCATCAGGGCTTGGGTCAATGAACCATTGTTGAGGGCTGCTGCACAGCTTTTAGGATCCATGGTTTCATGTTTTCTGCTTTGGTCTTGAAAAGTTATGCCCCACTGTAGAGGAGTTCATCGTCATTCTTAGTCTCGTCCCACGGGAGTTCATGCCAATACCTTCCATGTTCATCATACATCCTTATGGTCTGACTGGCCAAGAGGTTTCTTTCTTTATCCATGAGGGTTCACTAGACACAAATTTTGTCCTACTGGTGCCCTTGGTGATTTCAACTTTTAGTTGCAATGCCGTTATGTTCTATGCATCTGTTTGTTTGTCCGGTGCCTTCTGGTTTCCTATGGCGGCCGAGTTAGCACTATTCTGGTGGACATTGCTCAGCAAATAAGGAAAAGAAATATTTTGTGTTCCTAGTTTTAGTTGAGACCTTGATTGGTCTAGTGCTATACACTTGGGTGTAATCGCGTCTTTTGTCGGTAGTCCTCTGCTTATCTTTTTTTTGCTCCTTTCTCCTTTTGCTGATTTTGTCTCGATTTTTACCACTATTCTCTCCTTTTACTGATTTCTCTCGAATTTTACCGCTACTCTCTTCTTTTTCACTATCTCTCTTTATTCCCCCACACATCTCTCCTTTTACTGATTTCTCTCAATTCTTACCTCTTTTCTCTTTTCTCAGATCTGGTAGATAGAGAAGGTAAATCTTCTATAGAAACTAACTTTGGATGGGCACGATGCTTCTGCCTTCGGTTCATCGCCCTTTTTACCCGATACGCACTACTGAGGTGGCTTAGAGATAGTATCTTTCTTCATTGATTGGAAGAAACATCACTTGACAGTGCTCCTGGTGACGGATCCCTTTTATGACTTTGACCACTATGGACCATCCAGATGTCTTGCTGATTGGTCTACAGCTGTCCGAATCAAGAGGCAGTTTGGTCAAGGTCAGATCATATTTCACGGCGTATGGGGTTGTATTAATTCATCTTCCTTCAGAAGCCATTTCTCGTGCAGTATCTGAAGGCTTGGCCATCTCCTTCACTGATGGAGATGCAAGAGCTGCCCCACACTAAGCTTCCCGAGGAGGACAATGTGTGGTTGGTTCAGGATAAAGAGAGCAGAAACAAAGGAGATGCAGAAGAACAAGAAGCGAAGAGGAGGAAGATTTAAGGAACTTGCTTTTCCTTTTAGAATTTTGTAGCTTTCTTCTTTATTTAGAGTTTGGAACTTACGTGCCCGCCTTTTATTTTCAAAACCTTGTGATTACAGCTGAAATAATAAAAATTTCACATTTATTTGAAAAAGGTTCCCAATTATTTAAAGTCTTTCGATTCTTGCAATTAAACAACTTTATTATCAAAACTCAAAGATAAATTTGCATTGATCATTACTAAGATTCAAAGATAGCCAAAACAAAGAAAATGGCCGGACTTCTTGAAAGAAGCTGCCTACGTATCCCAGATAGTGGAATCAGGCTATAACGTAGTTCGAGCTCGGTTTACTCTCGAGTATTAACACTCTCCTTTTATATTGCCCTAACTTTTACCAAGGTCGCCATTTCAAATTTTCGGCCTTGCAGGCTACTCTAACTTTTACCTGGGTCGCCTTTTTGATTTTCAACCGAGCGAGCTTTTCTTTTAGTTTTATTTTTCTCTCAAGGTAGTATTTTTTTTAGCTGGTTCAAGTTGATTGGAGTGGAGAACGGGTTACCACCTAGATCCATGATGATTACAGCACCACCAGTCATAATAGTCTTAATTAGATACGGGCTGGCCCAATTTGGCTTGAACTTTTCTCTTGAATAAAAAAAAAATAGGAGCCTTGATTTCCTTAAGAACCAAGTAACCTTCTCTCAGGTCCCGGGTACACTTTGGCTATCCTCTTTTGATACTCTTGTACGTGAAACAGAATTTATAGTCTTATTTAATCAAATAAGAGAAGCTTTTTTATCCGATTCCTCTGCGATTCTTCTGCGAGCTGAGCCACGTCTTATACTTCTTGATCCTTTTAAAGAATTTCTGCAACACTATGATATAGTTATCTTGATCTTTGGACTAAACAATCATGTCGCCCACATACAACTTGACGTCTTTATGTATCATATCATGTAACAAAATAGTGGCAGCCCATTGGTAGGTTGCCTCAGCATTCCTCAAATTGAATAGCGGCACACAGTAACAGTAGATGCCCCATGGTGTAATAAATGTTATTTTTTCTCTGTCTTTAAGATCCATTAGAATCTGATTGTACTCGCAAAAACTATCTATGAATGACAAGAGGGCATGCCCCGCTGTACTGTCCACCAAGACGTCAATATGCGATAGTGGAAAGTTCCCTCTAGGTTGGCCTTGTTGATATTTTGGAAATCCGCACAAACTCTGATACGTCTATCCTTCTTCAAGAAGGGTACAATATTCGCCACTCACTTTAGGTATTCAGTTACCATGAGGAAACTAGCGTTGATCTGCTTGATGACTTCTTTCTTGATTTTTAGAGCCCATTTTGGCCATATTTTTCTCAATTTCTGTTTGACTGGTTTAGCATCGGAATACAAAGAAATATCGTGTTGGACAATATCGGGATCCATTTCGGGCATATCCTCATATGATCATGCAAAAGCGTCTTTGAATTTTTTTAATAAAATCTTTAATTGTTCACGTTCAACTGAAAATAAAGAAAAACTAATTTGGACAATTTGTGGGTTAATTTCATTACTCAGATTTATTGATACAATTTTTTCAATTATTGGTTAGACACGCATTTCTACTTCTCTTTTTTATTAGAACTTTTAATTCTTCGAAGACTTTTCCTTCGACTTGAAAATCATCAGAAAGTGTACAAAATAAATGAAGCAAAGCAGAATAGTCAGAACCTTCATTTATTTCATTGATATCAAAGAGAGTAGGAATTACAAAATCGAAAGCAAAAGAAGAGGGTGCACAGACAGATGTATCCTCAGACTCGACATTCAACTGACCAGAACGAAGCAAAGACTCCGACTTGACACGAGACTTAAATTACGCAAATACAAGAATTTAAAAACCTACTATGACATTCGGTGCAGATGGAGGTGGAATGACCTTATTGTCAATGAGATTCTGGATGTCATCGCAAAGTTTCAGATAGTTGTCGGTTGGATGTCCATGACTCTGATGGTATGAGCAATATTGGGTGGGATCGTAGCGTAACGGTAAAGGATTAGGAGGCGGCATTGGATCAAGAAGTTTTATCAGCCCTTTCTCGACAAGTCGATTCAGGGCCGTGGCCAGAGAAATATTAAGGGAAGTGAAAACTCTCCTTGGCTTTTTCGGTTGCAACGGCTGGTTATTTCTGGGAGAAAGTGATGAAGGTGGAGAATTCGATCGATCTGATTAGGGGTTTAGCAAATTCACCTCGTTAAAGCGAGATGCGGGGTTAGTGGAAGAGTTGGGATGGTTTTGGTTATTGGATGGGTAAGGTCTTCTCGACTTTTGGCTCGGCTCAGTCTCATCGATATCACCTGACTGGATTGCATCTTCTATCTGAACTCCAACATCAAATAACTGCTCGAATGTGGAGAGCGACTGTGTGATCAGATAACGCTTTAATGGATATTGGAGATTCTTGACTAGAATCCTCACCTATTCCTTTTCTATTGGTCGCTTTATTATTTTAGCCACCTTTCCCCTCCACCTAGTTAGAAAGTTCACAAATGACTCTACTTTCTTGACGAGTGGTCTCCAGCTCTCAAGTAGTTACATCTGGCTGGACATTATAGCTGTATTAACTGATAAATGCCGCAGCTATGTCTTTCTAGGTTCTGGTCTTTGCTACATCAAGGGAGAGTAACCACCTTTCTACTGCCCCAGAAAGCATTCGGTGGAATAATTGGGCCTTGAGCTGATTATCGATCCCCATGGGGGAGAGAGTGCCAACGTACATCCTCAGATAAATTCGAGGATCTCCAGTGCCATCAAACTTCTCCATCTTTGGCATCTTAAACTTTTCTGACAATTTAGCATCTGGGAATAATCACAAGCTGCCTACATCCAGCATGTGTTTATTCCCTTTGCCTTTCTCAGTACCTTCTCCATTTGATCAATCTTTTTTGCCAGCGCAGATTCCCTAGACTGGGTCGTAATCTCTTCCTCCACTGGGACATGTCGGGGAACCCGGGGTGGCGCAACGACTTGTGGTACTTCCTGCCCCTAGTTATCATTCCATAAGTCATCACCATTCTCATTTGTATCCTCTGGTTGTCCGTTTACCCCGGGTAGACGGGCCTGAATTGCCCATATTTGTGCCTGGCATTGGTTTTGAGCCTGGGTTTGCTGCTCCACGGCCCGTTGTATCTAAGTGATCACCCTCATTAAGGTTGCCAGATTAACTTCATTCTCTGCCATTTTTGTTGATTCAGTTGGCTGTTCAGATATCCTATTTGAGTTTACCTATTACTGACCTAGCCCAGACGCGTGTCGACTGTAATCTTCCTGGCTCAATGATCTAGTCCCGAAGAAAACTTAGATCCGAAAAGCAAAATAACAAGTATCAGATACCCCCGGACAAAATTCTGACAACAGACAGCAAATATTTTAGATACTCGAAATAGCAAATCATAAGCAGATAATCACGAAAGCTGGAACAATGCCTCTGTCGGCCTCATACTAGTAGTGTAACAACAGGACGACCCAAAAATGAGAATGATGGCCGAGAAGGGGATCAACTAGATCCTAGAAGGAAGGTTCATCTAAATGGGAAAAAAGACAGCACTCTGGCAAGATGGCAGAGCTAGGCTGAATGAACCGGTTTGACCTAAAAAAATTCTAAGGAAAAACGGATGGCATAACGATAGGGAAGCAACACTAACTCAGACGAGTATAACAAGGGTAAGAAGGGAGCGAGCCTAAACGAAACCATGGGTATAGAACTAACAACCCAGAAAGAACCTAAAAGAGGGAAAAACTACCCTAGAGGCTTCAAAACAAAGCACGGGCATGACTACGGCGTGAAAATCAAACAAGGTGAAGAACAAAATCCGGGTAAGAACCCAAAGGAAAAACTATCTCAAGCAAAGAATAACAGAAAACCCTGGCCGAAATCGAAAAAGAAACTAGCCTAATCCGAACAAACAATCCTAACAATCACAATCAAAATATACAATTAATAAAAACACATAATCCTACTAGGGTAAACAGCACCTATTGGGAGGGTTCTAAGTTTACTACATGCAAAAGGCTGATTTTGTTTAATCGAACAAGGTACCTTCTGAATAGAGCCGAATATTTACCTCCCATGCCTAGAGTGGTACAGGACATGGTCAAACGGTATACCTGAACCCTTTTACTGTACCTATGGAAGCGTACAGTCAGTAAGGCTTGCTCGTCTTTCTAACAATTCCCAAAACGAATTAACGTTCAGGGTATCAGGTCGACCAGGCAGGAGGGTGTAAGAATAATGCACATACATGTGAGAATGCAAATGAAAATTTCTTATTAAGAACCAATGATGTTTTCAAGTCTAGCTTTCTTATTTGATTTTATAAACTAGTCCCTAGCAGAGTCGCCAGAAAATACTGCGACGTTGAGATTTTGGAGTTTTGAAAATAGTCAAAAATAAGAAAATTTAAAGTTGTTTTGGAAACTATTTTAACACTTTGAAAAACAAATTTTGAAAACCTATTTATTGTTAAAAATAGAGTCGCCACTTGATTTTTGAAAAAAACTAAAAAAATTAAAAATGGCTACTGATCTTTTAAAATGTTAACCAGAGAAAGAAGGTTCAGGGGCTAAGGTACTGATCGGAGAAGGTGTTAGGCACCCTGTTCGCCCAACCATAAGGTTGACCTCTACTAATCCTCATTGGTTCTTTGATAAGATTTCTCAAATGCATACAAATAAAGAAAGTGAAGGTAAAGAGAGAACATCCAAAATAAAATATGAAAAATAAATAACATACGTATATAGAACACCAAATAAAATAAATATTAAAAAAAATTCTAAGTTCTACGGCATGTAATTTCTAACTAAAAGACACATGGAACATACCTACATGCGATATTATTTAAACAACCTAAACTAACATGGTTTAAATGGAGGAACAAAAATATGCTATAAATTGCTAAATCATCTAAACATGGACTGCTACAAAACAAGTTAAATTATTCTACATAAAATTTTAAAGAAAGTAACTACAGCATGCATATTATTAAAATAAACTAGATTGGTATTAATATGATGAACATAAAAGAAGTGTTAAGTGTCAAATAAAATATGCATAAAATCCTATATTAAAAAGAATATTTACTAAGAAAAGAATTAAACATGGAAGGGAACTTAAAGATTTTAAAGAAGATAGAATTTACAAAAAAGATTTATGCTAAAAAGAAGGAATTAGGAAAATACCTATTAAACTAATGAAAATAAAACCTGACTATTCATGTTTTGTGTTTTAAAAAAGAGGCAAAAGAGAATAAATGGAGAAGTAAATAAAAGATCAAAAAAATTACACTTGAAGATAAAATGTAGGTTAAAAGACTTTTTATGATTTTTTAGATTTAGTGAAATGAAAGAAAAAGAAAGATAAAATAAATACTAGAAAAGAAATTACACTAATATTGAAAGAAAAAATAAAATAAAATAAAATACTAGAAGAAAATAAATATTAATACTGGTGAAGGGATTTTTAAGTTAACATTAAAAGGAAAGAAAAGAAAATAGAATAGACTATTAAAAGAAAATAAAGCTACATTATAAGCAAAAGAAAAGTAAAGACATATTAGCATTAAATTAAAGATTAACTAATATTAAAAGAAAAAGAAATGCTAAAGGGAACATTAAAGCTAAGAAAATAAAATACTAGAAAAAGAAAATTACACTAATATTGAAAGAAAAAGAAAAGAAATGGAAAATGAAAGCTAGAAGTAAAATGGAGCATTAAGTTAACGTTACAAGAAAAGAAAAGAAAATGAAATAGAATGCTAGAATATTAACATAAAAGGAGAAGAAATGAAATGAAATGAAATACTAGAATTAAATGGGTGTAATATTGATGATTACAACCATTTTTATGTAAGTGCTTAGATTATAACAATAACGACATCATTAATCATATTGTTAAATTATATTAACACTACTTAATGATTTAATAAGCTTAAATGTAGGTAAACAAATAAACAAAACAAGTAAACTAAGTAAGTTAAAGCTTGAATTCAAATATAAATAAAGGAGATAGTTACACTTACCTCCCCTGAGATTTAAGCTTATTACAGGGACCTCCCATGTGGTCTCTGAAATTACATTAACATCTCCTGAGATTTAATTTTAACATCAATTGCACCCCAACTGTTAAAAATTCAATTGAAATTTAACAGAAACCGTCATTTTCACCCCAAAATCACTATTTCCACCAAAAAACCACCCTTCCCAAAACCACCTTTCCGTTGAAATTTAGGGTGGGAATGGTGATTTCGGGGGAAAAGTGGTTTAAAGGGTGGTTTTTGGGTGGGAGGGGCAGCTTTTATTAAATTTAAACGAAAATTTTAACAGTTGGGGTGCAATTGATGTTAAAATTAAATTTCACGGGAGGTTAGTTTAATTTCAAAGACCACATGGGAGGTGTCTGTAATAAGCTTAAATATCATGGGAAGTAAGTGTAATCATCCCTAAATAAAGAAATTATAAGCAATGCAAAAATATAATAAAGATGAAATAATCAAATTAATTCGGTCACTCCAAAGAGATAGAAAATTGGGTTAGAAAGATCAAGAATCCAAGCAAAATACTTGGATCGCTAAAGAATTCTCAAATTAGGGAATGGTGCCAATGATCCAATCCTCGAGATCCAAGTTAGGGTTTCAATGTAAGCGTCGGAGGTTTGGTTCTCGATACTTTGGTAGGGTTTCAGCGTCGGGGCTCGGGATTGCTTGGCGACTCAACAGAGTTTTTCTCACTAAACTTTCCTCTAATTTTTTATCTCAAAAACGTACCATGGGGTATGGTATTTATAGAATTCTTCAACCAATGAGATACTGACATGTTTTGGGACACGTCATGGTTTTTAGAGTTGGCGGCCGCCGGGTATGAACATGGTGATCGCCACATCAAAAGAAGGTTCTACTGGCGGTCGCCATAATGGAGTTGGCGGTCGCCATAATGGAGTTGGCGGTCGCCACTATGTAAGTTGGCAGTCGCCATGTTAGAGTTGGTGGCTGCCATATTGAAGTTGGTGGTTCAAGGTGATTTCACTAGTTTGAAGGTTTTGATTATTTGGTTCAAATACTGATCTTGAATCACCTTTCGAGGATTGAATCGAGGCACCATTTCAATCGTTTTCATCATCGAATTCACCTAAGATTGGACGGGTCAAATTGGGGTGTTTACACACACACACACACACAAAACACCAACTCCTAAAACCAACATACAGAAGCACAACACCTACACCAAACATCACTACCACTGGAACACATCAAAAACAAAACACCGACTTAGAAAGCAACACAAAAATCCAACAGCAACAAGCACATAATATAACGATACCCACAAACACAACCAAGTAGAAGCCCAAAACTAAACAAAACCATTCCAGCCGAGCCATGACAAAATAGTTATTCCACCAAAACACACAGCAAAACTTCTTACTACCAACACCCTTACGAACCATAATAGTATCGTTATTTTTGTGAGTCCCAACCCTTCCTCATTCTCTCCTCGGCCTCTTCCATGGCCATCATGGTTGACAAAATGTGTTCCTCTTCACCACCAAAATTCAAGCCCAAAAGTTTACATGTCTCTAAAATCAACTCTGTTTCTCTCCTTATCATATTATTGCGGATCAGAATGTTTTGGGCAGAAAGGGGTGATTGAAACAAAGATTATTTGTATCTCATTGTTTAGTTAGATAGGTGTTAACAGCCATAACTACATATGCTCCATTCCTATGAAACAAAGATTATTTGCTTTTAGTAATGTTTACATCTATTTTTGATTCATATAATCCCAACACTAGTCTCCATTTTTAGCTTACACAAGTTGTATTTTCATAAGTGGAATATCTGTAATTAACAATCATAATCATATATTAAGAGCATTGATACTTCCAAGTTTTAACAAGCCTTCTTCTATAAATTGGATATTCAAGTTCAAGATTCTCCATATTGATTGCAATCACTTATATCTTTGCTTTTTCATTGCTTTATTGTCATTATATATATACTCACACACAAACATGGCTAACAACAAGGTGGCAATGGTGGTGGCAATGTTGGCGTGTTGATGGTGTTGGTACAAGCTCAAGAAGGCAAATTGCGAGCCAACTGCATGTCGGAATGCTACTTTCAATGCATGCAAATTAAAATTTTTACGTGTAGTGAATGCAGAATCGAGTGTGTCATCGCTTGCAAAAAGCTTTATGATGGGAATGGTGTTCGGCAAAAGCATAGAAAAGAGAAGACTGGATATAACATCATCATGTAAATGTTGGATAATTAGTACTCTTCTAAATCTTTCTAGGTTTTTGGACAAGTCATGGGATGGGAAAAAATTCTTTTATATTTTATGGCATTAGAGTTGTAACAAGAAAATATTCTTAGTATATCTTTGGCTGGTCAGATTTTACGTGAAATTTAATTACATATCTTGTGAAATTTAATTATATATCTTGTGAGATTGCATTTAGGCACTTGTAGAAAACAGATGATTGATGGATTATGTATTCTTGGAAATTCTCATAGAATCAGAATGTTGATTTATATCTTATTTTTACAAGCTTCAACGTCATTGGCTACGAAAAATAATTGTGGAGATAAAAATAAACACAATTGAAATGGTTTTTCTTCTTCCTTTAACTTTCCTTTTCGTTAACTAATTTCTCCTACTAAATCAAAGTTTATATATATATATATATATATGAATGATCGCCATCTAATTGAATTGTGTACAATCTAAATCCAACGTTTGAAAAATTAACTTTAATTAACAATTATCTTCTCTCTCACTCTAAGTTATTCCCTTGTAGCATCACTCCTAGAGTTTTTCTCTCTTAAGGTTCCTTAAGTGGAAGGCGGCAGCTCCCCTACCATGGCGCTCTCATCCCCCTGCCCATCCATTTATTTCACCCCTCTTTCTCTCCTTTCCTGTTTTCTTTTGTCTCTCCTCTCTTCTTTCTCTCTTCTTCTGTTTCGTTTTCTTTTCTTATTTTTGGCAACTAAGTGACTATCTTATAACGGCAATGAAGCCATTTTGACGGCAAGTTTTCATTTTTTTAACGATGAATTTTAGTACTGTTGACATTGAAGTATAAACGTCACTTTGCCATCATCTTTCTAGACATATCACAATTTGATGCTATTTATCATATTTTATCACGTTAAGTAACCATCTCTGAGCAAGAAATGTCAACATCGTACAATAAAAGTGAAAATGTTACAGTTCTTTTGAAAAAGGTTATAAAACAGTAACATATAATATTATTTTTCTTTCATATTATTTTATGTGATATTAGGTCATCCTTCCTTTTACAAAGATTTGTGTTCTAAGATTTGTGTTCTCCCTGCGTGGAGAACTATTGTCCTTCTTCGGTGAAAAATGATTTTCTTCTTTCATGAGGGATATATGCACCTTTTGGAGCTAGTTTATTTTTGCCACTGCACTCTTTTGTTTCGATTAATTTACTATTGCTTAAAAATATATTTAGGCCTCTTTTCACTTCAAAAAAAAAACTTTCAATTCTTTTAAATTGAAATTACCGATGTTTAAGTTCACCACAGTCTCGTTTGAATTTGTACTCAAATTATCTATCAGTGCAGGGTTTTTTTTTTTTGGGATAGAAAAGAACTGGATTAAATTTACAACAAAATAAGTCCAATGTAAGGAAAAGATGGTCTAGCTTACAAAGATTGGATTCTCATCACTCTAAATCACCTAGCAACAAAGATGGTCTGGCCACACAAAATCCCAAATTGTATCAGCCCTGCTTTGACCAAGTCTGGGCATCTACATTCAAATGAACCTTCTCAGTTTATCTTAGATAAAATTAGACAAAACAATTTGACATCTAAAGGTGGAAAGAGGAAGCAAGAAAAAATGTTGCGTGATCTAGGCCTCATTACCACCAGCAACAGGGGGTTAAGTGCCAAAATGAAGAAGGATAAGAAAGGTAACTCTAAGCTGCTGGTTATGGACCAATCCTCTCTTTCATCTGCTGACTTCTTAAATAAGAACAAAATCATTCGTAAAGAAGCTGAATTAGTTCTTGAAATTGGAAAACTCATGGGTTTAAAATTCAATGGGGAAGAAGATCAAATCTTGGAGACCATAATGGCATTAGAAGAGGCTGATGACAAAAAGCTAAAAGGGTGGAAAGGTCAAACATGAAGATCCTAGGGTGGAATGTCTGGGGCTGGGAAGGTTGGAGAAGAAGAGGATGGCTAGGAATCTTGTGAAAAGTAGGTGTATCCAATTGCTGCTCCTTCAAAAATTAAAATGATGTGAGACTAACCAAGTAATTGGTTAGTTTTAATTGGGGGTTGGAGAGGGTGGAGAAAAGGAAGAGTATTAGAATCTATTTCTAATATTCCCTGGCATTTGGGAGGTGTTTTCAATTTAAAGCCATATGAGAGAGGTTAAGGTGCTTTAGAGGAAGTAGGGGTATGAAGGAATGTAAAGCATGGAGGTGTCAGATTGATGATATGCTTGGTTCGTAGTGCTTGAATTGCTGGTTTATCTGGACAATGGGTGTTTAATTAGTGATGATAAGTTTTAAGGTGTAGATGCCTTTTTGTGGTCAAGGGGTGTTTAATTTGCATCTGGATGCTAATTTGGAGTAGGTTTGTTGTTGGCTAAATCGTGGCTTGTTAAGTTGGCTGGCTTTTGCTAGGCTTTGAGTTGTTAGGTTCTGCTTCTCTGAAAGGGATAAGGAGCTGCTGTAAGTTGGTGCTGTTGTTGGATCATTTCATGGTCCAATGTAATGTTGTCTTGGTGCTTCATTGTGGTGGTTCTGGGGTTGTAGAGGTTCTGGAAGAGAATTGTTGAAGTGAATCTCAGCTCTGTTTTGCTGTTTTGGGATTGCTGATTTGGAGCTTTTCATTGGGATGAGGTGGGCTGCATGTGGTTTGCTGATTTGGAGTTGGTAGTCTGTTGTTAGTTGATATGGAATTGCTTGCTTAGTCTTTTGCTTTTGGTTTTGTTTTGTTTTTGGTTGGCTTCTTGCTAACCTCAGAGCTTTTTGCTCCCTTTGTGAAAGTTTGATACTTTTTGTAAAGGACTTTCCTTCCTTTAGTTGCTATTCTTTCTATTTTAATAAACTTTTCTTTTATCGATTGAAAAAAAAAAAAAAAGAGTGCCACACAAATGCAGCTTAGCTAGTGAACCACCAACTGAGCAATCTTGGTGCTTAAAGCAACAACACCTAGGTTGAACAATACTTAGCAAGTGTTTGTTTGGCTTAGTTTTTTTTTTTTTTATATAGGTTTTTTGACTTTTTTATTTTTCTTTAAAAAATTTGTTGTGAAAAGATATGAGAAAAGTTGATTGATTAATGTGGAAATCCAAATAAATGGGATTTTTAAAAAGTTTTTAAACAAAAAGCTTTCAAAAAAACTACGCCAAACGGATCCATGAGTCTAGCCGAAACTTCACCCAAATGGTTGTTCTAATCATAATAAGCTCAATCAAAGATACCCAATCAGTTTGGATATTCTGAAACGAAAATATTATTCGTTCCCAAAAAAAATACTGAATAAAATGACTGAATTCATCCCTATGGGCCAGCTCCCCTTTTAACACCATGTGTTAACAATCTCCTCTCTTCAACAGACATAACAATTGATGTGAAAATTTATAAAATAAAATGGGTTGAATCATGAACCATATTGTGCTTTATTGAATCATTTGTTTTTTTAACATGTTTTTATAATTTGAATCGTTTATTTTATATTATTTATTAATTTTATTATTCACATAAAAAATTAAACTAATCGAATATTTATAACTATATGATCTAATTATATTTATTTATCATTATTTTTTATAAGATTATATTTATCATTTATTTTTTTTTAACAAATGTAATCTATTCGTAGAATTACTTATATCTGATTAATATAAACTTTTTACACGAATAGTTTACTTAATAAACAGTGCAAAATAAATAATTTTGGTCATAAAATATATAAAAAAAAATTAAAACTATTAAAAAGCATAATGAGTGTCAATAAGATACATGTCACTATTCCAATTAATTTAGTTATAAAACTGTGATTACTTTCAAATTTTTATATTTTAAATTATAGATTCAAAAATGTAATAACTCTTTATATATTTGTATAATTATTTTTAAAAAAAACTTGAATATTATATATGAAAATGCAATTGTTTTTAATTTTTAATTTTTAAACTATAAAATGTTATAATGTTTAATATGTATATTTAATTTTTTTTTCAAAAAATTATACATTTAGAATTCTCTAAAGAATATTTATCAAATAAGACACATACTGAATATAAAATTTTAAAAAATAAATTGATAAGATCTTATTTTGTTCAACTAGTGAAATTATACTATTTGTTTTAAAATTTTAAAAATCAAATTAAAATTATAAAAATAAAATTCTACTTTCTAATTGAAGGTTAGAATAATTTAAATCAAATGGTAAAATTTGAAAGAATGAAGAAATTTTTATATATTAGTATATGATAAAATTTTTATAAATTTTAAAATATGAGCGAGAAATTTCTCATAACACGTATGTGTATTGGAATATTTTCATATAGTGACATATAAAAAACATCTCATACATTTTGTTAGCTGAGTAAAAAAAAATTTCATAACATATATGTATACGAGAATATTCTCATGTAATGATATATGATAATTTTTTCATATATTTTGAAATTTTCGTATGAGAAATTCTCAAAATACGTATGTATATGAAAATATTTTTATATGATGATATATAAGAAACTTCTCGTACATTTTGAAATAGAGTACGAAAAGTTGAAGTTTCTTACAGCACGTATGTATATGAAGATATTATCATATAGTGATATTATCATTTAGCGGTTGATACATAATTTATATGGAAAATTTTTAAACATATTATGAGAAACTTCTCATACATATATTTTCTTAATTTTATCATTCTTAATTTTAAATAAAATAAATAACTTATAAATGAAAAATTTCTCAGTATAAATATTTCCCAAATAAAGAGAAAGTTCTCATACCTTCATGCAAGGCATGAGATAATTATCACGTATGATTATTTTTTTTAAAAAAAAGAATTATATATTCATCTTGATACATTGTGTGAAAAACTTCTTATATATATTTTTAAAAAATTTTGTTATTTTTAATTTTAAATGAAATAAACAACTTATAAATGAAAAATTTCTAAAACTTCTCATACATAGTATGATCAACTTCTCATATATATTTTTCTTAATTTTATTATTTTTAATTTTAAATAAAATGAGTAACTTATGAATGAGAAATTTTTCAAATTTCTCATACATAGTATGAGAAACTTTTCTTACATATAATGAGAAACTTTTCATACATTTTTTTCTTAATTTTGTCATTCTTAATTTTAAATGAAATGAACAATTTATGAATGAGAAATCTCTCAATATAATTTTTCTCTATGAATAAATAACTTTTCACATCATTTCACTTGATCTACAGCCATTTATTTTTCTAATCTACAGCCATTTATTTTTCTATATATAAGAACTTTGTTTTACAACCATACATATTGTAAAAAAAAATTAGATTTAGAATTTAAAAATAATAATAAAGTTTTATCAATTTTTTTAGAATTTATATTAAAAATAAATCTTATTTAAAAATATGGGCAAGAGAATTATAATAACATCAATTTTTTTTAAAAATAAACATATAAATATATAAAGAGTTATTATATTTTAAATTTTATAATTTAAAATATAAAGTATAAAAATTAAAAAATAATCATACTTTTATAATTAAACTGATTGAAATAATAGTATGTATATTATGAAATTGAGAATTAGTAGTAGCACTATCACTTTCCTTCTCCCTTGGTAGTGCCCTAGTAACTTTCCTTCTCATATTCTTTTATCATTTTTAAGATTCTTATTTTTGCGATGCACTTGGACTTATTCAATAACAAAATTAATAAGTAAATAGTTGACCGGTAAGGAAAAAGATTCATGTGCATCTCTTTTTTTTTTTTTTTGGAGTACTTATATACACTTATGAGATTTATGATTGAAATTATGAATATTTGTGGATAAAATTATAAAATATTAAAGATTTTAAATTAAAAGTTATGGGTTATGAATTATGTGATTTTGGGTATAAATTCTTATTATCAAATATTTTGAATTTTTACGATTGTTGATTTATGAATTTGTGTAATTGTATAGTTATAAATTTGTATAATGAATTATAAATATATGTGATAAAAATTATACGTATAATAAAGTTGACCATTGAGTAATAAAGTAAGAAGACAATAAAGATAAGACTAAGTTTTGATCATTTTTTTGGTCAAAATTTTTTGAAAGCGTAACATTAGTTATTTTAAAATGATACATTGTTTCTAACCAATCAAATGGACCAAATATCTACAAATAGAGTTACCTCTACGTGTGTTTTGGGATTTTCTTATATTTAAATTCAAACCACCGTGAAAATGATGGTGGAATTGCCTCCCAATATGTCAACGCCTGGTTAAAGGCAAGTTTTTTAAGCTTTTCAAGCAATATTATGATAAATATATCTTTTCATCCACGCTAGCGAGATAATAATTTTAATAAATATTGATTTATTTTTGTCAAGTTATAAACTTAGGGCCTGTTTGGAAATATTTCTTTCTATTTTTCTTTTTTTTTTTCGTTTCTTTGGAAATAAGAATAATAAAAAAATTGAGATACACAAAATTTTAAATTGCTTTTATTAGTGTGCGAAATAAATTTTAAAAATTCAAAAAAAACTTCTTCTTGGTTTTTTTTTAAATGAGAAGTTATTTTTTTTAAAAAAAAAATTAAAAATAATATTCACAAACAGTTCAACAAATAAGTTTTTATTATGTGAATTTTAACTTTAATTATGACTATTTTAAGCTTTACGGCAGCACTGGTCATAACCAGTTATGACGTGTGCTTAGTTAGTTATTTCAACTTTTTGACTTTTGATTTTTTCAAGATGACAAATTTAAGTTTTATGCAGTTATTTGAACTTTGATTTACAGTTACTTTAATTTTTCTTTTTTATTATTTCAACTTTTGACTTTTAGGATGGAAATTTCTACTTAATTACTGAGTACATACAGTATCTATCTAAATAATAAAGAAGAAAGTTGCTGACAGGAATAGCATCTTACCTTTTAAGGCATTGTTTGGGACAATTACTTATTTACTTATTTAATATTATATATTTTTGTTTTTAGTAAAAAAAAATTTATTATTTAGTTAAATTATTATACTTTTAAACTCTTCTCAAATAAGTAAATCAATAAATCAAATTATATTTTACTTATAAAAATAAGTTAAAATAAATCAATAAGCCAAATTATATGTTACTTATTTTTTTGTCCTTAATAAACTTTTTTCATATTTTGATAAAAAAAACTTTTACTTTTTGAATTTATCTCATCGATTTTTGAGTTCTTCTAATTGAAACGATTCGAAAAAATTAAAAAAAATAATTAAAAAATAAAAAAAATAAAAAGATACAAATAAACAAAATTCATCACATTTAGTCCAAACAGGGCTAAACAAGAATTGTAGTATCGTTCAATTAAATAAAAATTTCAGGAGCACTTCTCTAGAATTCGTCTGCCGTGTGACATTTAAACACGAGAAATACAATCCCCACAAAAATGTGTAATATTATTTAAATGATCAAATATTAACTACATTTAATTAATTACAAAGACAGGTACACAATTATTTAGGGATAATTACAGTTGCCTCTTCTGAGATTTAAACTTATTACAGGGATCTTTCATGTGGTCTCTGAAATTACACTAACCTCCCATGATATTTAATTTTAACATTAATTACACTCCAATTGTTAAACTTTCTATTGAAATTTAACAGAAATCACCCCTCCCACTCCAAAATTACCCTTCAAATCACTTGTTCCCCCCAAAATCACCCTTTCCACCCCAAATTTCAACGGAATTGTGATTTTGAAAATGGTAATTTTAATGTGGAAATGGTGGTTTTGGGGAAAAAAAAGTGATTTAAATGGTAGTTTTAGGGTGGAAATGGTGATTTGGGGTTGGATGGGCGATTTTCGTTAAATTTCAACAGAAATTTTAACAGTTGAGGTGTAATTGATGTTAAAATTAAATCTCATAGGAGGTTAGTGTAATTTTAGAGATCACATGGAAGGTCCATGTAATAAATTTAAACCTCATGGGATGTAAGTGTAATTATTTCAATTATTTATTTTATTTTATAGGTAAATTACACTGACCACTCCTGAGATTTACCAAAACATCAACCATCTCACTTGTGATTTTTGAAATGTCACCAACCTTCCCTCTGGTTTAGTTTATGTCACTAACATTTCCTTTAGTTTAATTTTTGCATCAAATTAGTCCAACCGTCAATATTTTCATTAACTTTAACGGAAAATTTGTTTAAAAATAAAAATAATAATAATAAATTATTTTCTAATTATTTTTTTGTGTTTGAAATATTTTATTATTATAATTAAAAAATATTTTTTATTTTATTTTGTGATAATTACGCTTACCTCCCATGAGGTTTAAATTTATTATAGGGATCTCCCTTGCGATCTCTGAAATTACACTAACCTCCCCTGAGATTTAATTTTAACATCAATTGTACCACAACTGTAAAAATTTTCGTTGAAATTTAACGAAAATCGCCCATCCCATCCCAAAACTACCTTTCTCCCCCAAAATCACCATTCTCACACCAAAACTATCATTCTCAAAACCACCATCCCGTTGAAATTTGGGGTGAGAATGGTAGTTTTGGAGGATAAATGTGGTTTGAATGGTGATTTTTAGGTGAAAATTGTGATTTTGGGGTGGGATGAGTAGTTTTCGTTAAATTTTAACGAAAATTTTAACAGTTAGGGTACAATTAATGTTAAAATTAAATCTTATTGGAGGTTAGTGTAACTTCAGAGACCACGTCGGAGGTCCCTATAATAAGTTTAAACTTCAGGAGAAGTAAGTGTAATTATCCCTTTTATTTTTATTTTTTATTAAAAAAACAGTGTAACTGTTTTTTAGAAAAAATAAAAATAAAAAAAAACTATTTTCTAATTATTTTTTGTGTGTGAAACACTTTATTATTATAATTAGAAAATATAATAAAAAATTAAAAAATAAACTGTTACAGTAACACTGTTTTTTAATAAAAAATAAAAATAAAATAAAAATTATTTTCTAATTATAATAATAAAATGTTTTAAACACAAAAAATAATTAGAAAAAAAAATTTATAATTTTTTTCATTTTTAAACAGTATTTCTGTTAAAGTTAATAGAAATATTGACGGTTGGACTAATTTGATGCAAAAATTAAACTAGATAAGAAGTTAATGACATTTTAAAAATAACATATTAAATAAATGATGTTTTGATAAATCTCAAATGAATAAGTGTAATTTACCCTTATTTTATTTATCGGGTAAAAGTGCATCTCATTTTGCTCATTTTGAAGAGTGGGCTACCTGGCCTCATAAACTATTGGGCTTGGGCTGTGCGACTCTTACTATAATATTTTAGATGAGTTTGCTGAATAGATTATTTAGGCAAAAAAATTAAATTAATTGGATATCAATAACTTTGTAATTAAATACCAATTTGTTCTGCAAATATATGAATGGAAAGCATAATTTTGATGTAAAAAAAAGATAGTTAAACAATATGTCTAAATCACATAGTTAAAAATATCGGATCAACACTATTTTTAATGTAAATAACAAACTCAGCAAAGCAGTAAACGAAGTGTTAGAGCAGAGAGAGTTAGCGCTTCGCACTCAGCAAACTAAGCAAAATTATAGCTAAGTTCTACACAATGAACGAATTCGATCATTACAATAAGTAGAAAAAAATAACTTTTTAAGTCACACCGCATGAACCCTGAATCCAATAAATAGTTCTTTTCAAGTTGTTTCTTTTTTACTACCAAATTTCTTTTCTTTTCTTCTCGACACATTCAATAACCTTTAGATGATATGAACTTCCCGGTCTTCCCATCATGAATGTGAAAACTCTTGGGTCATATTTCATATTTGGTGTTTTATAGGATTAAACAAGATAAAATGAATACGTAATATATATGTCCTATATATTTTTATTAATACTCTGGGATAATGATTGAAATTATGTATACCATTGTATTATTTATATCATATTTGATTAAAAAATAAATAAAGTATAGAATAAAAATAAAGTATTGGATAAGAATATTAATGAAATAATCTTAGAAGAAGGGTGGGATAAATAATTTCATGAATATACTAGACTATTAGTTTCTCGTATGGAAGATCAATCTGGTAAACCAAATATGGAATTAGCAATTCAAAGTTATAGATTCTACAAGTGTGGATCCCATATGTTTTTTAGTTCATTTGTATTAATTCTAATTCATCAAAACAAATAAGGACTTATCTATACTTGTTTAGGAGAGAAGAGATATAGAGAAGGGGGAGGTGGCTGATTCAAACTGCTGACCTATGGAGCAAGATAGCAGTTTGACTGACTTTGCTCACCTATGTTATAATTGGAATTTAGATTTATGAGGAAAAAAAGAAAGAAAAAAGATGAGGAAATAAAATAATTTTTTTCATTTTATTTGATGGGTCATGAAAAGGAGAGGAGAGTGAATAAAAAAATGTGAAGAAAAATCTTCTTTTCTAATTGGATACGTCCAAAGAAAATACCGTTTATATACTTAAGTAATTCTATTTCTCTTTTGTTTTTTCCTCACTTAACAAATTTAAATCCCAAACATAAAAAAAAAATCAATTCAAATTTAGGATTAATTGAGTTTTAGTCCTGTTTTTTAAAAATGTAAGAGTTTTAATTCCACAGTATTTTTTATATTAGATTTAGTTGTTTTTTTAAAATTTTATGATTTTTAGGACTATTATACTCTTTTCAACTGGTGCTAGTGTTTGTATTTGAATTCTTTGATTGTAGGAATTTATTATCCCATTTATTGTGCCCTTTCTAACCGGTGTTATTGGATGTATCTGAATTCCTTGTTTTTAGGAATTCATTATCCCATTTAACCATTATTCCCTTTTAAATCGGTGCTAACTTTTCATTTGAATCACTGTTTATAGGATGCACTTTCTTCATATGTTATTGAGTTATATGTGAAATATTTTACTTCCCATTTTTGTAGGTGGTAGTTACCAAAGTCTTTAGTGGTTAAACATAACATTTTCGTATACAGAGATTACATTTCACCGTACATTAACGAGGATCAATAGAGCATTTCCTTAAAGTGAGAATATATCTGAACATTTTTAAGTCACAAAATTTAATTAGAAATTGATATTTGAACAAATTTCCTGTATTGGTATAGATTTGAACACTATTCGAGAGTTCTTCTGTGACAGTTCGTTATTCTGAAAGTATTCTACACGCTTTGAATTTGAAGGATCTCTTTTTTTTTACTGGTATGTGCATGTTGTTTTGGATTATTTTTACATCAATTGTTGTTATAAAAATATGTTGATATCATCAATTTTTCAACACTTTAATTTAGATTAGTGGAGAAATAAAATATCTATTTATCGGATGATTTAGTATGTATGTATTGAAGGTAGTTCATATTTGTTCTGTTTGGGACTTTTTATGTTTTGTGGCTCCGCGTTTTTAATGTAGTTCATATGTGTTCTATTTTGAAATTTTTTTTTATGTTTGATTTCACGCATTTGTAAATAAAAAAATAGCAGCGTGGATATTGTGAAGTATTGATGAGATTTGAAAAAAAAAACTACTCTGATACATTTATCAGTTGATACAACAGTTCTTTTTCCAGAATTAAATTTCAAATGATACATTTATCAGTTGACGAACAGTTCGATTTTCAGAATTCAACGCTTCAAATGGTACATTTATCAGTTGACGCACTTCAAAAGATACATTTATCAGTGATGTAACAGTTTGATTTTCAGAATTAAATTACAAATGATATATTTATTAGTTGACGCAATAGTGTAATTTTATAATTCCAAATAAACTGATAAATGTATTAATTGCAACAACAGTGTAAATTATAGAATTCGAATTCAACTTTGGATTATTTTGTTGTTCCTCCGAAAGAATATTTTAGTATATTTCTCCCAATTGGGATTAAATGTAGGACATATTCAATTTCTCCAAATTCAACCCATTTAAACTCTCATAAACTGAACCAAAAAACAAATTGTTAGAGAGATCGAGCTGTAAATTGCCCAGAAAACATGTTGTGCCCAAGATGATGGAACTGTAAATTGTTGCAAGTAGCATTCGGCAATGCAGGTTCGGGAGAGTGTGTTGACGCTGAGGCAGAGGCTTTGGAGGGTGGAGAGCTCGCCGAGTTCTCTGGGAAGAGTTCCGGCGAGGCCGACGAAAGGGAGCTGAAGAGAGAGAAGGTGGAGTGAGGAATCTCTGGAGAAGGAAAGGTTTCCCTACTGTGGAGAAGAAAGGCCGTTGCAGAGGAGAGGAGTGCCGTTGGTGAAGACCCATTCAGGCCTCGCCATTGACAGAGCGGGACAGATGTGTTCCATGAAGATAAAAGTAGGTTCTCGCTATTTCCTTGCAGTGATGGTTTGATTTTGTTTAGGAGAAGCTTGACGTCTGAAGAAGAAGAAGAAGAAGAAGAAGAAGAAAATGGTGAAGGTGAAGATGAAAATGAAGATGGAGTGAGGGAGAAGTATCAGTTTACATCTTCAGACGATACCTGGTCATTACCAGTTATAGTCCCCTTTTGAACCCGATCGTCGTCTCGCTTCTGTTTTTGCACCGAAGAAATGATTTTGGCTTGAATCGGCAGATTATGTTTTGCATTACGGTGATTGGCAACTTCTTGAAACTGATATTTTCTTCTTGTAATGAGTTTGGGAAGTAAATCACGAGAATATCGCAAGGATTTAAAATGGCATTGAACTGCGTAGATTGAGGTTATTTTGGTTATATTTCACGTAACCGAATTTGGTTTGATACTGATACTAATAAAAAAGTATTAGTAAAACTAAATCTAATACAACAGGTAAAAAAGGACCAAATCCTAAATTTTCCTAAAATTTAAAAAAGTGAAACATTGCACACCAAGATGTGCATTCTAGAGGGCAAAGAATGATGGTGTTTGGCATTGATAAAATTAACAGTTTATATATTGTAATTTACAACAGAAATTGTGAGTGTTTAGTAAGAATTATAATTTATAACTGAAGTAGAAAAAAAAGTAGTTGTAGTTTATAACAAAAATTGTGGGTGTTTAAAATAGATTATAACTTGTAGTTAAAATTAATAACAAAAAGTTAAAAATTATAACAAGAAACTTTGTCAAACGTTCCCAATATCGATTATAGGACCACATATGCCACATGCTTTTTTTTTTCTTATGATTAAATAGCGTCACAGGTAAGAACACTTATTATTTCATTCAGCCTAGTTTGAGATAAAAGTTTGAATTTGTTAATTTTTATTTTTCTTAAAATGAATTTTAGTTTTTAGTTAAGTTTTTTTTCATTTGTTTCGATGAGAAAAAGTGAAAAAAAATATAAAATGGCATAAAAAGACGAAAAAAAATTGCAATAAAGACAATTAAAGAAAATTCAACCTTTTTGTCAAATGAACAAGCCATTTAATAGGGCATAAGGGCGCCTTTGGCTGAAGACTTTAAAGTGAACTTTTTACTTTTTTGCTTCGTTAACCTGATTGGTTTGTTAAACTTTTTGAATAACTTTTTATTTTTTTTTCTTCTTTGACCAAATGGGTAGTCTTTTAACTTTTATTCTCTCAAATTTGAAAGCCTGGAACCAAACAAACTATTTGACTTCAGTATCTTTTATCATACGAAATCAATAAATTTAAAAAATAAAAAGAAAAAAGAAAACCTTAGACAAACATAACCTAAGCAGAGTCCTATTCATAATTGAATAATTCCAAAAAAAATCAAAATACTACGTGGCCACCCCTCTAGCTGAATCATTATTGTTTGACAGAACTAATTCATGAGAAGATCCTTATATAGACCTCAGGCATAGGGCTTTACCTCATTAGGGTTTCTATTGGCTTTTGGGATTGATTCAAAGCATTTATGGCAGATTTAAAGCTTTTGGGTGCAATTCCAGGTGGTACGGGCGAGTGCAAACTAACATCTTAAATTCTCACCTTAAGTCTCTCCTTTTTCTTGGCCATCAATCAAACCATTCTAATCCATCTGGCATCGACTAATCCCATTTTAGTCTCCATCTGGAGAAGTTGCATCCAAAATGGGTAAATTCCATCTATCTTATTCCTCCAAGCTGAAAGTCAAAACATTGGATAACTACTCCACACCCACTCTTTCTATGTAGGCTGACAATTATACCCGTACTTCCCACCGTCTCGCCCCACTTTTTTTTTTCTGTTTTCTGCGAGTTTTCTCTGCACTCGTTAGGTAAAAGGTAGAATGCGGTATTTGTAACTCCCGTCTCGTTTTCTCCTGCTCTATTCTCGATTAAATAAATTAAATATATTTAATATATAAATATGTATATAAATTTTATTTTTTAACAATATAATAGAATTAAAATACAAAAATATTATACTTTTTTTTTATTTTTTTACTTGTATTTCTTATTTTTTTTGTTTTTAATTATAGTAATTGATCAATATTATTATTTTAATATCTTATCATGTCATTATTGTTAGTATTAATTTATTTTAAAATAAAAAATATATTTTTCGTTATGCTCTCACCCTTGTCCTGTTCCTGTCATTTTTCTAACTATTTTTTTCTGATCCCGTCCCGCTAATAAATGAGATGGAGGTGGGAGTGGGAGTGGGGGTGAAAGAATACATCTCCACCCCAAACCCGCCCAGTTACCATCCCTACGCCTATCTTCTACTCTTAGCTTCTGTTTGCCTAATTTCTTTTTTTTTTTTTAAATTTACTTAAAAATTTCTTTAAAAATTTATTTATTTAGCCTCGCACTATAATTAATTAGCTTTTTTCATATATTTCTATATCTACCTTTTTATCAAAAACTCAAAAAACCTACCGAAATAAAAAATTAAACCAAACACATGCTTAACTTGAAAATGAATTTTTTTAAAAAAAAAAAATTTAATCAACACAAACATTTTAAAAATAAAAAAATGGAGAAAGGTCGGTAAGAAAGCAAGGAAGAGAAGGCTTTTAGTGGGTCCCACACCCACTGCACAGACCTTTTCCCCATGTGAATGGACACACTTCCAATAAAGATATCAATTCCAACCCAATCATCTCCACCGCCCCTAAATAATAGGAAAACAATATATGAATTCAAAGCCACACACAAGAGGCCCCATACGACCACACCACAGGCTGGTGGGATGAAGAAGATTTTTGAGGTGAGAGCTTGGTGGGGCCTTCAGAGGTTGTACTGACTTTCCAGGTGTCCACGTGGGGTTGGAAGGAATTTTATATGATTATGAGGTTTGGAAGTAATTTTTATATGATTCGAGATCATGGGAGTGAAACAATCTAAATTGTGAAACTTATCCTCTTGATAGTAAATCTTACATTAATGTGTGATTAAAATAGTTTGAGACTATTCATTCCTGAGTACTATATAATAATTTTTCATAAAATTCAGGGTATATTGTGACCAAAACACAACATACCATGTTATAAGGCTGTTGTGGCCTCGTTCAAAATCCAATAATATAATTTAAATCTTTCATTTTGTAAAATTTGTCTAAAAAGTTATTTATACAAAAAATTAGATTGATATTATAATATAATTCAAATCATTCACTATGTAAAATGTCTAAAGGGTTATTTATACAAAACATTAGACTGATTAAATATCGATAACCACATAATCAAGGTAAATTTGTTTTGATGTCTATTTTTTTATAAGAAAAAAGTCTCTTATTTTTAAAATGTCGTATTTCAATTATGCAATTATCAATTTTTCATTAATTTGATT
Organism: Heliamphora exappendiculata; assembly: GCA_034768845.1. NCBI lineage: Eukaryota > Viridiplantae > Streptophyta > Magnoliopsida > Ericales > Sarraceniaceae > Heliamphora > Heliamphora exappendiculata. Next base: position 15,921,188 of record JAOTRH010000024.1, on the reverse strand, counting down.
TTTTACATGAATAATGTCCACGATATTCGATAGACCCTCGCCCTTGGCACAATCGCAAATTACCTGTGAGACTCAAGCTTCAAGATTGAGAAAGATGATCCCCCTCCCCTTCTGATCTTATGCCAATTTGGTCAGCAGGCTGATCCTCTTTGATCCCATTGGCTTAAGAAACTCAGCTACTTCTTTGTTGTGCTGACAAGTTGGCAGCCAAAAAAGGCACTGAAAAAGCAGCTAAGGCAACTACATTATGCTCTTATGCGTTTTGCTAAGATCTAATGTTTGCTTTGAAGGATAGGAAAATGGGGGATAAATAATCCTCTAGATAGATATCCATCCTTCAATACAAATATACGATACAAACCTACTTCAGACTAATAATCTAATCCGGAGGTTTAGTCTCTCAATACAAACATGGCCAAAAAATCAGAAAAGTCAGCTCATAAGACTACTACAAATGTGTGTGTGTGTGTGTGTGTGTGTATTCCTGATAAGAATCTGATAAATTATCAATCCTTATAAGCACTATTTCAATCTTGGAACATAAAAAATGTAGGAAATGAAATAGTAAAAGCAACAGTCTGGCATCCAATTTGGCAGTTCCTTTGAGATCAAACACTTCCAATTGGTCCAAGTATGCACCTGTCAACTGACATAAAAATAGGAAAATGAAAATACAACTTTAAATATCAGAGAGAGAGAGAGAGAGAGCACTACATGAGGGAAAATAGAAATTTAGTTGGCCAAAATGGAGTCATTGTTTTAACAAAAGATAATAATTAGCCATCTTTAACACTGTCGATTTAAGAGAAAGTAAAGGCAACAACTATACAAAAGAAGTCTTTCATAATTAGATAACCACTCCATCACAGCTAGTGATCCCACTCCTTGGCAATGCACATCATAATTAGCAACACACTGCCCTTAACATGGAAAAGCTATGGATCCACTCATCAGACGGCTACAAACAAGCATCATGATCCCACCGCATCGCTTGCGTAATGGACATGCACGACTGGCCTACTTAAGAATAATACAATTTTATATCTTGGGACTTCCCTTTGGTGCCATGTCAGCATCCCATGTGGAATGAACAAAAAAAGGTGACAACAGGTGGGGGAGGGAGGTGAGGGGTGACTGCTCTGCCTTCTGCTTTTGAGTTGCCATCACCGGCATTTCCTTTGCTTTTCATTTTCTTTGACACATTCATTTTCAACATTCTGTCTACTTTTTATCTCTGCAAACCTCTACCCCATCATTCCTTAATAGCACCATTCTTCTAATAATACCTCTCTATGTACCCTCCTCTCTCTCTGTCTCTCTATCAATAACGAAAATCCATTGGCTTCTCTGCATTTCAGTTCTGCATTAGATGATCGTATAGAATCATAATCATGGTAAGCTTTCTTGCTGATCATGGGTTTTCCGCTTCATTTTCAAATTACTTGGTCAATCTATTGTCTGGAAGAAAACAATCACATCCTTTTTGTGACTCTTCAATGATCCAGGGGACTCCTGTAAACATCATAGTTGGATCACGTGTGTGGGCTGAGGATCCTGAAGTTGCATGGATCGATGGAGAAGTGATAGATATCAAAGGCAGCGATACCACCATAGTTAACACAAATGGGAGAACTGTGAG
>JAOTRH010000024.1:15879549-15917049 GCA_034768845.1 Heliamphora exappendiculata | reverse complement strand
TCGAATAACCTGGCTCTACTAACTACTGTTTATTAGATTTTCACAAAGTATCTATATCATCTATTAGTATGCTCCTATCCAGGTGTGATGACAAGGAACTTGAGGATTCACTTTGCAAGCGAGTGATTGTAACTCCTGATGGAAACATTACAAAACCACTAGACCCGGCTTCAGCTGTCACAAATCGTGATGCCCTGGCAAAGACAATATACTCCCGACTTTTTGATTGGTAAGTGAATCAAACTTGCATCTTTTGTTGAGACTTCACTATTATCTCACCCATGTTGATAGCACTCCAACATCAGAACAATTTACTCCCTCTAGATCAATTAGAGTGGGGAGAGAAAAAATATATCTGGTATCTCAGATTCCAGATCTGAACCAAGTAAACAAATAAGAAAAACTCAGTTACAACACCACCTTGGGGAAATGACTTCACAGATTTTAGGATGTTAGCTGTGGTGGAAGCACAACACCACCACAAAAACGCTGGGAAACCAATCTTAGAGACTCCTGGTTTCGATAAAATATGGGACTTAATTACCAAGGCAGTGCTACTCCAGCAGGAAAAATGAACTCTATTAAGATGTTTACCCTTTAGCTGCCAGCTTTTATGGTTCACTTTCCCCAGTGATGCTATAAAGATCTTCATGCATGAATGGGGATTGTTTCACAACTTCTACTCAATATTATTGAGTGCAAAAAACTGAAAATTTCAGTGATGTCCTTATTAAGTGCATCTTATGAAGCATAGTTGGCTACTGATTCAAAAAAAAAAATAACAATTAAAAAGGTCATTAGTTTTCAGTAAAATAGACCGAGGTTTTTCATTCGTGCAGCATATCTTCTCATAAAAATGTAAAGTACTTCCGGCTTCCCATTTCAGATCATCAGATCAACAACAATTGGACATTCCTTTGAACAATTTGAATGGATCATTATCCATTCACCTTATTATCGTAACTTAACATTAAAATACACTTGTAATGGATTCTAAACTACTTTGCAACATAATCTAGATGAAATTTGGTAAACTTAGAATCTTAGCACTAGAAATTCAGTGCTGAATACAAGCTAACTCCTCAATACCTAGAGTACCAAGCGTCCACATTCCCTACAGGACCTAGCATCATGAAAAGCGAACCATCTTAGAAGAAAATTAAGGATTGAAGCAGTCAGAGGGATAAAGGCTAATGAGGCCTTCTTCAAAATTGGGTATGACTAAATCACCAACTTCAAGCAGATGGTCAGACCCTCATTCTCAGATAATAGAATCTCCTTAATGTTTGTATGGATATCCAACATTTGAGATTTCAAAGTGGAGGAGAGAGAGAGAGAGAGAGAAATTGGATTTGGCATCACTTACTTGTTATAGCATAAAAACTATTCATATTAAGGGCACAAGTTCCCCAGAGGGATATTCACTTCTTTGAAGAAAAAGGACAAACAAAAGCTCAAGTTGAGTGATGAAGGGTGAGCATCCCTTGGTGATGAGTGCCTGTAAAAGATTAGCTCACATGTATCAGTGCCTGAATAGGACGACATTGCCCTGCGGTTATCATCATGATTAAAATCAAGGCTATAGAAAATTCTAAATTGGGCTATATGCTACTCAAGCAAGGTATATAATTCAAACCATGGTGAATGTACAAGTACAGACATTTCAATGCTGACAGGGCATGATCTTCCTACAACCAGAACATTAAAATATGGATCATTTTCAATAAGGGAGGAATTTGATAACTTAGTGGAGAAAGATATAATTTATAGCTGCTAGGATCCACTAACCAAACCAAACCAAACTAAGCCTTTGTCCTAATCAATTGGGATCAGCTACATGAATCATTTCACACCATTCTGCTCTGTTAAGGGCCATATCTTCAATTAAGTTCATATATTTTCTTAATACGGTATTTCATGTCAATTTATGTCTACCCCTCCCTCTAGTGTTTCCATTATCCATGATCGTTTCGCTTTTCTTTATTAATGTATTAATTGGTCTACGTTGTATGTGTCCAAACCACCTTAATTTATTTTCTCTTAACTTGTTCTCAATCAGTGTGACCCCTACCATTTCACAAACATTTTCATTCCTAATTTTATCTTATGTAATTTTATCTTTTCTAGTCTTACCACTCTTCTACTTTAATATTCTCATTTCAGCAACACTCATCTTATTTATGTGATCTTTCTTAACTGTAACGACCCAAATGAACCACTGACCTAATAACTTGAATAAAGAGCCTAATAACGCAGTTCAAAATACTTAAACTCAAGTTATTACTGCTCACAAGTTTCTTTATATACTAGACATAATTTCTATCTCCCACCAACGTGAGATGGGGTATCACAATATCTTCCACTCAAAAACGTAATGCGCTCGTCGCGTGGCCTAAGTTCTTTTCCTGATTAGGATGTGGATAGTAGCCTATAAGCAGACACAGAGCAGTCCATAAGCGTGCACAAAGTATACAACCTCAGGGCTCTACCCTCTCAGGAGCCTCTACTCGATCCACATCGCCACAAAGCCCGTCACGGAAACCAAAGTTGGCTCTGATACTATTTGTAACAACCCGAGTAAGCCACTGACCCAATAACTTGAATAAAAAGTGTGAGACCCTGACCTGTTTTCTTTTTTTCGGCGTTTTCGGACGCGCGTTACGTGTTTTCGTTTGAGCATGTTTTTATTGCTTTTGATGCATGATCGGGCTTAAATATGCATGCGGGGTAGGTTCTCGGGGCCGTGGGCCGTTGTGGTGCGAATTTCAAAAAATTTTATAAAAAAAAAAGATATTTTAGAGGTTTATAAATATCTGGAGTTAGATATTTTCAAAAGATATTTTTCAAAACTTCTCCAACAAGTTTTCTGTTTTCTCTCTGCCTTCTCTCTAAGTTCTCGGGGGCCCGGGGCTCGATTTTTGACGATCTGACTGCCGATCCTTGTTATTGGCGTTGTGGTCTACGCGTTCATCTGGACGGAATTCTATTCCGGCAAACTCGATTTTGCACGTGGATCGAGACGTCGAGTTTTGAACTCACCGACGTAGGATTCTAGATCTGTATGTTTTATAAAGGTGCTACGTGTAATCGGGTGTATTTTTACCGGTCGGATAGTTGTAGATCTAATTTTCTGCAAAAGTTGGGTTTTTAGGTTGAAAACCTGTTCTAGTCAGTTTCGGTGGATGAAATCGCGTTTCGAGAGTTTCTTTTTGGGGTTTTGGTGGTAGGCTTGGGCGTGGGGATGTCCGAGGGTGTTATATGGGTGTTTGGAGGTTTGATTCAAGGTTTTGGAGGCTAAAACCGTGGCTTAAAAACGGTTCCCGGGGGTGGTCAGTCAACTGGACCTTGAAGGTCAGTCGACTGGATCGTTGTTCTTGGGGGTCAGTCAACTGGGCTTTGGAAGCCAGTCGACTAGAAAGGTTCTGGTTTGGATCCAGTTGATTGGACCTGGTGTTCAGTCGACTGGTTTGTTGCTGGTTTGGGTTTTTGGGTTATCCCAAGAGTTTCCAGTCGACTGGGGCCCTGTGTGGGCTGTTGCTGTGGTTTTGGTTGTTTTGTGGTTTGGTTTTTGGTTTTCGATTGGCGTCCTATGGTATTCAATTGATTAATTTATGGGATTAATCAATTCAAATACATGTGGATTCCTTTTGGGGTTCAGTTGATCGTGCGGTGGTTTGGGGGTCGTGTTGCAACCTCGGGTGTTTCGTTTAGATGCCGTCCTTGGGTTGATGTGCATGGTTAGATTTTGGGGGTTGTGGCACGGTTGTGTTCGGGACGTGTAGGTCATGTTCGGGACGTGTAGGTCCGTGGTTCGGTTTTCAAGTTAGGTTCTGATAAGAATCGGTCTGAGGGAGGTTCAGGTGTTGATCTCCGGGTTGGGCGTTGGTTGTCCCGGTGTGTGGACGGGTCCCGGTTTGTGGATGGGTCGTTCGGGTACCAAATGACGGGTGTGTGGCAGGTAATGCCGTGTCGAATTTTGTGACGGGTGATGTCACGGTTTGAGGTTATATGGCTATGTGTGTTTATAGTTAGCCTTATGCATTTATAACTGTGGTTTATTATGCATAGATTATGTAAGTGGATTACCTGTTTGGTATCGTTACGTGTACTGTGATTACATGCTTTAAAACTCAGAAGTTTTATAGGCATGGTTATGTGGAATGTGAGGATTTGATGCATGTTACATGGGTTGCAAGTGCGGTGTGAGTCGCATGTGTAGCATATGATGTAGTTTGTGTAACGTAGTGATAGTACGTGACTTTATACATTTAAACCCTGGTTTAGTATGCATGTGGTGATTCGGTGTTATCACGTAATGTTCAGTTTTATCCTGTAATATGCGATCTTATCCCGTGGTATGCGGTTTTATCCCATGGTACAATCCGTGGTCGGCGGTTTCATCCCGTGACTTACTGTAAAGTATGCGGTTTTACCCCGTGGTTTGGTCTATGGTTTTATCCCATATACACGGTTTTATTCCGGAAATGCATGTTTATGTACGGATCTTTATCTCAGTGTTAGGACTGTGGTTGCGCCGTGTGAGGGCCGGTTGTTTGGATCATGGATTGCATGAACTGCATTGTGAGACGGATAGACCAATTTTCAAACAGTTTTTAAGAGTCGTGTGAATCGCGATCTAAAACCCTTTTTCAACTATTTTCAAGGCTCCTGTGAGTTAGTCAAATATGGTTTATATCCTCGCTTTCCCGTTTGCATGTAAAAATTGTTTTAAAAGTTTGAAAGAGAGTCTAAAACTGCACCTCGTTTTTCTAGCATGTTTAGCTTTTACTGCATGCCTGTCTAGTTTCTGCTGACCTTTGGCTCACGGTGTGGGATTTGATTTTCTTCAGGTACCGGTCACACAGGTTGATCTGAAGGTACTGGGGATGTGGAAGAGTTATAGTCTTCCTTTTTACTTCTATCTACATCATATATGCTTAATACATGTTTCTCAACGTTGGAGCCTTGTAATGTATGCCGTTTGGTGTTTATATACAATGCTTGTATGTTTATTTTGAGAGTGTATTCTCGCGCTGGGTGTTGTGGTTGATTTTTTTATGGGTGTTTCATGTGGCCCAGAGTTTGGGGCGTGACAAAGAGTATCACAACGCGGCCCAAAATGTTTACGCCCAAGTTATTAGTAGTAACTCACAAGTTTCTTTATATACATAATTCTTATCTCCTGCCGATGTGAGATGGGGTATCACATTAACAACCCAACATTCTATCGCATATAGAATTGCTAATATAATTTTTTTTTTTAATCTTGAAGATATCCGTCGATCACATAGAACGCCGGACGCACCCCTCTACTTAAGCCAACCAATTTTGATTCTATGAGTTACATCATTTGCAATCTCTCCAACTTTATTAATAATCGAACCTATATAACGAAAATATTCACTCTTAAGTATCACTTGGTTTTGAATCTTTACTTTGTCACTATTAATACTTATATTACTGTTAAAATCATATTACATATATTCAGTTTTGTTTCTACTTACTCGAAACCCTTTTGACTCTAAAATTTCTCTCCACATTTCTAACTTAGCGCTAACTCCACTCCTAGTTTCATTCACTAAAATAATATCATCTGCAAATAACATACACCACGGAACATGATCCTGAATATGTCTAGTCAGCTGCTAGGATCGACTGCTGGAGCTAAATTATAGGTTAGCACATGGGGCATGTACGATAATGCAGTAAGAACAAAGAATTGCAAAAGAACATCCCATAAACCTATGTCATCATGATAAGGCAGTAACTAATCTTGAGCAGTAACCAAGAATCACATCATAACAACAAACACATGAAGGTTGCATGGAATTATAAAGAACAAATGCAACAAAAGAAATTTGTAGTCTTCATACGAAGAGAAGATAACTTGAATTTGTGCTTGCTAATGATATGAGAAGTGTTTCTTCCATAAAGTTTTCCAAGGCAATTAAATTTATTAGTGTGAGCATATATTATTATTATTATTATTAGGATATTTTTGCATTATTAGGATTGAGAAAATATATTATTATTATTGGGATATTTTCTCATTATTAGGATCTTATTTCCCAATTAGTCTTATTACCATTATTAGGGTTTTCTATAACTTATATATATGATGTATCTCTCCATTATTGTTTAAGCTTTGACAATATTGTAATAATATTTTCAATTTTACTATCTTGGTATCAGAGCCAAAACCCTAGCCTCAACTCCAGTTTATCGTCCTCATGCTGCTCTTGCCACGCCTGCATCCACTGGATCTATTTCCCTTCCATCCTAAGCTCTGTTTGATCAGTTTCGACAATTTCAAGCCATGCTTATATCTCCGCGAATCAGTCACATGCTTCTATGACGGCCTCTCATTCAAGTTCTCATAATTCTTACCTTTTAGGTATTTCACCCTTGATTTGGATATTTGATACTGGTTCTTCCCACCATATGATGTTCAATTTATCTTGTCTTAGCAATTGTGTTTCCCCTTCATCTTCTGTCACTGTTTGCACTGTCAATGACTCTCTTATGCATGCTGTTTACATTGGCTCAGTTTTTCCCTCTACTTCGTCCAGTTTGTCAATTCCTGATGTTTTTTATATACCCCAGCTGTCTGTTAGTCTCCTGTCTGTTAGTCAGCTTTCTGATTTTGGTTTTGATGTCCTTTTTTCTCCTACTGGTTGTGTTGTTTAGGACCAGAAGTCACAGCAGCAAATTGGGATCGAGCGTAGAGCTGAAAACCTTTACATTTTGGAGAGCTTGCATATTCCCGTGGTGTCCAACACTACCATGTCTTATTTTTCTTTAGATCAGCATTCTTCACCTCTTTACCTTTGGCATTCTCATTTAGGTCATTTGTCAAGTGATCATATAAAAAATTTAATTCAGTACGGTAGTTTAGGAAAATTGTCAGTGATATTTCTAAGTGCAATGGTTGCAAAATTGTAAAAATGTCAACCTTACCTTTTAATATAAGTTTATCTATTTCTACCTCTCCTTTCTCAATTGTCCATACTGATGTTTGGAGCCCTTCTCCCCTTGCCACCAAGGGTGACTCCATCTGCTGTTTATCCTTTATTGATGGCTATAGTCGGTTCTTTTGGGCGTACCTTATGTCTCACAAGTCTGATTTCTTTCGCATTTATCGTGATTTTCACTATATAGTTAACACACAATTTTCTACCACTATAAAGATTCTTCGTTCAGATTTGGGTAGGGAATATTTTCTCACTGAATTTACAAATTTTTTGGCTTCCTCTAGTACTATTCATCAGTCTTGTTCTAATACTCCGGCCCAAAATGGTCGCGCTGAGAGGAAACATTGACATATTCTTGTGACGGCAAGATCCCTTCTTCTATCCTCCTATGTCCTTGCTATTTTCTGGGGAGAAGCCGTTCTTACGGCTGTGTATCTTCTCAATCGTATGCCCTCCCCTCTCCTTTCTGAGTTCTCCCCTTATGATAAGCTTTTTGGATATGCTCCCAATTAACCCCTACTTTGTGACTTTGGTTCCGTTTGTTTTGTTCTTCTCCCTAAACGAGAACAAACCAAACTCAATGCTCGCTCTGCTCTTTGTGTCTTCTTAGGGTATGGCCTCCACCAAGAAGGCTATGGTTGTTATGACCCAGTTTCTCAACGTCTCTATGTCTCGTGTTATGTTGTCTTTCTAGAGCTTCTTGCCTACTTTAATCTTCCTCCTAAGTATGCTCCTATATCCAAAGAGGATTTAGTTCATATTGATCATTTTCCCCTCGATGTGCCCTCTGAGGAGTTTACTTCCACCATTCAAGTCCCTGATCTTCCCCCTCCCTCCCAACCTTCTCAGTCTTCCTCTCTCCCGTTGGTTTACTCTCGTCGTTTAGTTGCTCCTCCACCTATCTGCACCAGCACCAACCTTGCTCCATTTGCTCCTATGGCTCCTGAGGCTCCAGCCCCTCCTGACCGTCGCTATCCTGCCCATACTCATCCCCCGCCGGTAAGACTTAGTTTTTCGAACACTTGTTTCTCTCCTTCATATCGTGCCTTTTTTACTTTTATTCATACTTATTTTGAGCCCCAATCTTATAAAGAAGCATGTACTGATCCTAATTGGATTAATGCAATGTCTGACAAATTATCTGCTCTTTAAAAAACTGGTAATTGGGATTTTGTCACTCGCCCTGCTGATAAAAATTTCATTGGATGCAAGTGAGTTTAGATAGTTAAAAACTGGTATGAGGAAGCATTTGCCCTGGTGGTTAAAATGATCATTGTTCGTACCCTCATCTCTGTTGCTGCCATCCGTCACTAGCCTCTCATTCAACTTAATGTCAAGAATGTCTTTCTCAATGGATACCTTCGTGAGGAAGTTTATATGCGCCCTCCTCCGGGTTATCCCCATCCTCCGGGTATGGTATGTCGTCTCCGTCGTGCTCTTTATGGCCTTAAGCAATCTCCACGTGCCTGATATGACCGTTTCCAGTCTACTGTTACCCAGATTGGATTTTAGCCCCAATGATTCTGCTCTTTACATCCGACATACATCTGGTGGTATTGTAGTTTTACTCTTATATGTGGATGACATGATCATCACTTATTCTAATTCAGTCACTATATCTAAGGTTAAACAACATTTGTTTCGAGAATTTGAGATGAAAAATTTGGGCCCTCTTTGGTATTTTCTTGGTATTGAGGTTGCTTCTTCACCTCATGTTTATCATCTCTCCCAGACTAAGTATGTTGATAAGATTGTTTATCGTGCCTGCCTAACTGATGATAAGATTGTTGACACCCTCTTTGAACTCTATGCCAAATTCTCTTCTGATGATGATGTTCCTCTTGAAGATCCTTTTGTTTATCGAGAGCTAGTTGGGTATTTAGTCTATCAAACTGTGACTAGACCTAATATTGCCTATGTCGTTCATGCCGTCAGCCAATTTGTCTCTGCTCATTGCTCTACTCATTAGGCTGCTTTGCTCTGCGTCATCCGTTATGTCCAGCATAATATTTTTCATAGTTTGTTGTTGTCCTCCACCTCCACGTTAACTCTTCAGGCCTATACGGATGCTAACTGGGTTGGTGATGTCTTTGATCGAAAATCTACCACTGGATATTGAATCTTTCTCGGTGAATCACTCATTTCTTGGAAGAGTAAGAAGCGGTCTGCAATTGCCCATTCCACTGCTGAGGTGGAATATTGTGCTATGGCTCCTGCAACTGCTAAAATTATCACGTTCCGGTGGCTTCTGTCTAATCTTGGTGTCTCTTCCGATTCTCCTACCACACTTTACTGTGACAATAAGAGTGCCATCCAGATTGCCCACAACTTCGTGTTTCATGAGCGCACCAAACATATTAAAATTGATTGTCATTTTTTCCGTCACCACCTTCAATTGGGCACCATTAGTCTCCTGTTCGTCTCCTTATCTTTGCAACTTGCTGATTTCTTCACGAAAACTCGCATTATTGTTCGTTTTCGTTTTTCGTTGCACAAACTATCGCTGCTCTCCAGACTCGCATCATGAGTTTGAAAGGGGGTGTGAGAATATATTATTATTATTGGGATATTTTTCCATTATTAGGATCTTGTTTCCTAGTTAGTCTTATCACCATTATTAGGATTTTCTATAACTTATATATATGATGTATTCCTTCGTTATTGTTTAAGTTTTAACAATTTAGCAATAATACTTTCAGTTTTGCTACCTATTAGTCCCAAATATGATGTCATGCTTTATTATTGAAATAATGCCACCAATTGAGCGTTTCTACTCTCATTTTTCATTTCAATTCTAGCTATCCAAAGTATGGATCTATGGCTCAAAGCGACAGAAAAAATATAAAATAAAATAAAACTCAAGTTTTTGATGCTATTAACCATGGAGAATGATATTATTTATGTGAGTCAAAACCAAAAGGCCCTTCCCTCTGTATAATTTTCTTTGGCTCAAGGCGCTCATGAAATGTTTCATTCTATACTTCGAAATATCCATAAGCATTAATAAGCTTGGTTCTGAAATCTAGTTCAGCAGTGTTAGAAAGGGCAACCTACTTGATTTATCCAACACTTGGTTGCAGGAATTGCACACTGGAGATGATTCCACTCCAGAATGACGATCCCACTGGTCATGGCGATAATCACGTTACAATTGCGTTCCATTGAGTTAGAATCACAGCTTAGCTGGGGGTAATCAAGCATTTTAATAATAAAGAAAGAAAAAAACATACCAAGTCAAAAGAAAATCTATAGCCACCATCAAATTGAAGAAATCTACAAACTTGACAAAGAATGAAAATAAACTTCAGAAAAAAAATTTAACATATTTATAATACTTCGTATTTAGATAACATTTACTTAAATTTACAAAAAAAAATAAAAAAGAAAAAAGAAAAATTTGCAATTGGCCCCAATGTTCAATACTTTTCATATTTTAACATGTACACATTACACCTATGGAAAAAATACTTATATATTTATATACAAAACATGTAAGAGCTCCCCATGTGCTCCCAACCTTAGACTCTTTCGTGTGTCCAAGCTCCCCTGCACCTGCCTGCCCCCTTCTTGTGCAACTTAGGTCTAACATTTTGTTTTTCCGTAAGCACTGAAACACGTCTATGCTTATTTGCCAACTTAACTTACCTACTTATTATGCCTAACATTTGCATTTCCATAGGCATTGAAGTCATGATATTTTTTTAAAACTTTTTCAACTTAACTTGGCTGCATTGTGGGCTGAGTTATTGTTGCCGAAGGGAATCTGACAGCGTTGATGCCAGTCAAGTGATCAGCCATCATAAGACATAGCTGACACTGGTCTGCTTCTCTCAGTCCAGCAATATTTTAACTTTCAAGCCCCACTTCTCATTTTATTTGATTCAAATCAAGCGAGGTCTATATTGTAGGGAGCCAAAAACATTACTCTACAATGCTCACTAAATAACCGTGGCAGGATTGTAGACAAGATAAACAATTCCATCGGCCAGGATCCCAATGCAAAAAGTCTAATTGGAGTACTTGATATATATGGTTTTGAGAGCTTCAAGATCAACAGGTAGAAAATGATGTGCTTGATTATTTCTCATCACAAGCATCTCTTTGCATCTTAACTTGAATGACTTATCACGTGCTTCATCCTTCAGTTTTGAGCAGCTGTGCATCAATCTAACAAATGAGAAGTTGCAACAGCATTTCAATCAGGTGAGAACGAGAATTCTTTTCAGTGTCTGAAAGTCCTATATGCTGCAACATATAAGTTCATATATATATATATGTGTGTGTGTGTGTGTGTGTGTGTGTGTGTGTGTGTGGGTGTGTATCTGTACGTATGGTTTACATACTGTAATGCTCTGTATACACAATTACGTGGAAAAAGCATTGTCACAGCATGTATTCAAGATGGAGCAAGAGGAGTACACAAAAGAGGAAATCAACTGGAGTTATGTAGAATTTGTAGATAACCAAGATGTTCTGGATCTAATTGAGAAGGTATTGATTCTTTCAGATGTATCTGATTTCCGCATTACTTGACTATAAGAGGGAATCCTAGAAGGATGATTGTGTATTTCTGCATGCAGAAACCCGGCGGTATAATTGCTCTTCTTGATGAAGCCTGGTACGTAATTTCCCCACTTGCAATATCATGATTAATGAACATATCAATATGCTATGTGTGGTTTAAATAACCTTTATTAGATCGTCAATTGTCTATAAAAATACGTATGTTTAGAATATAGGTACAATAATGTATATCAACCTATCTAAAACTTATCGCATGCAACCCCGTCTAGCAGGACAAGATAAATTTAAGAAAAAAGATCCAACACACTCAAAATAGAGTGCACAATAATAATAGACATCTTAAGCTAATAGAAAATTGGTACAACAATATATATCAAGCTATCTAAAACTTCTCGCATGCAACCCCGTCTAGCATAACAAGATAAATTTAAGAAAGGAGCTCCAACACACTCAACATAGAGTGCACAATAATAATAGACACAACGGAGAAACAAACGCATAATACGAGGAGACTTAAACGAAGACCTTGTGGAACAATAGCCCTATACAATGTTAAATCACCAATCATCTCAAAAGCTTAAGAGGTCAGGAAATTGATCCGTATATGAAGCTATCTAACAAACTTCAAGGTCAGAGATTGAAATTTAAATGGCCAATGATACCTGCAAGAAAATAATATATTTATCCATTCAAAAAGTATCTATACCCTCATTTTTGTAACGAGAGGAGAAAATACTTTGCAGCACCATCAGTCCTTATGTAGAAATTATAGCATCAATACAGAGATAAGCATGGCATATAGCTTAATTGATTTCGTTTGCAGTATGTTTCCCAAGTCAACCCATGAGACGTTTGCACAGAAGATGTACCAGACATATAAAGGACATAAACGGTTTAGCAAGCCAAAACTTGCTCGAACAGACTTCACAATTAACCATTATGCTGGAGATGTAAGCAACCTTAAGATTCCAGATTCGATTATCCACTAATATGCTAAACCAATCATTTTCTAACAGAAAAACTTTGGTCCAACAGGTTACTTACCAAGCTGATCAATTCCTTGATAAAAATAAGGATTACGTTGTAGCGGAGCATCAAGCTCTATTAGATGGCTCCAAGTGCACTTTTGTCGCAAATCTCTTCCCTCCGTTACCTGAGGAAACATCTAAGCAATCTAAGTTCTCATCCATTGGTACACGCTTCAAGGTAAGCAGAACTCCATATTTTGCAGGAATTTTATGCGACTTTGAAGTCTAAAACCCCACTGGCTCATGCATCGAACTGCAAAACACAGCAACAATTACAAGCTTTAATGGAAACCCTGAACACAACAGAGCCACATTACATCAGATGTGTGAAGCCAAATGCAGTTCTGAAACCCGGAATATTCGAGAACTTCAATGTCTTAAATCAGTTGAGATGCGGGGTAAGTTACTTGCTAATTCAGCCTCACCTGGAATTCACTCTACTGCCTACTTCAAACTAGCTTCTACCGGTAAAGTTCTTCCTGGAAATAATTGTGACAGGGTGTACTAGAGGCCATTAGGATAAGCTGTGCCGGATATCCAACAAAAAGGACATTTGATGAGTTCCTTGACCGCTTTGGGATGTTAGCTCCAGATGTTTTGGATGGGTATATATTAGCTACTTATCATTCGCACATGCACGTGCAAAGTTAATAGCTATATGCTTAATGAAATTTGGCACGACAATGTCAGATAGATCACCGTATATTCATTATCATATTCAACAGCTCTTAGGGGCAATAATATAAATATAAATTACATTCATGCCGTTACAACTTTAGTTCTAACTGCTTTCTACCCTGCAGATCAGACGAGAAATCAGCATGCATTTCCATCTGTGACAGGATGGGCTTAAAGGGCTATCAGGTACTAAATATGAAAGTTATAATGCAGAGTAATATGTAATAGCACCCTGGCCAATGAATTTCTTGAGAAAACTTCTTGAAACTATTGGAATATTTGTTTCTACCTAATACTCTACATTTTAGATTGGGAAAACAAAGGTGTTTCTTAGAGCCGGGCAGATGGCTGAATTAGATGCTCGACGAACTGAAGTTCTAGCTAATGCTGCAAGGCGCATCCAAAGGCAAATCCAAACTTATCTCACCAGAAAAGAGTTCATCACCCTAAGAAGGGCCACAATTCATATGCAGAAACGTTGGAGAGGTAATCTATTTTTTACCAAGAAAGTATACAATAGCGTCATTGCTCGTGAAAATCAGAAAAGGACCATATAGACTGAAAATGAACCGATAATCTTCAAATTTCTTCCGTTGCACTGTCTTGGGTTTGACCGCACCAGTTTTACAACCCAATCATGTCCAGGTCAAGTTCTGGGGGAATCTTCAGACAATCCCAAAAGAACTAAATCAATGCCAGATCTCTAGGCAACTTTACAAGAATGTATGGAAATGACTAGTTTCTGTTTGCTATCTTGCACAGCACAACTCGCACGTAAGTTGTATGATTACTTGAGAAAGGAGGTTGCTTCAATCCGTGTACAGAAACATGTACGTGCACATGCAGCAAGAAAGTCTTACACAAGCTTACACACATCAGCAATAGCAATTCAATCTGGATTGCAAGCAATGACAGCTCGAAATGAATACAGACACAGAAGAAGAAACAAGGCCGCAACTATAGTTCAGGTAATACTCCAGTTGGAAAATCTTGGGTTTCTTTCACTAGAATTTATAAGACCAAGAAAATTAGAGAAAACTTTAAGTGGCAATATTTGGCAGCAAAAATAATTTATAATTTACAAAAGTTAGATCCTAGGAAGACGGTTGACTAATGTCAGATTAAGAAATGCAAGGTACTCTTAAAAACTGTAAAGAGTAACTAAAATTTTAGAAACAGTTTTGGAATGATGTGCAGAATCCATAGTTTGTATTTAGTTGGGGAATATTCGGCCTATCTACAACTTCAGATTTCACTGACATATGAGCCAGGATAACTCAAGAACATGAATAAGCTAAGACTATGATAACAATCTAAGGATAGATGATGTGAAGCGAAGTCACACATCGGTTGAGTACAAAAGTAATGCGTAATATATAAGTGTGGGGACACCCTCATTTCAATAGCTAGTTTTTGGAATTGAGTTCTACCCAAGACCGTGTAACCTGGTATCAAAGCCAAAGTACCAGGGATAGATAGATTGTGTCCCTGGCCTACACACGGCAAGTGTTGGCGAGTGAGCACGCTATACGTGAGAAGTGAGAAAGAGTATGAAACGAAATCCTACATTACCTGAATATAAAAAAAAATGTACATTATATAAACGTGAGGGCATTCTCACCTCAATAACTAGTTTTTTGGGTTGAGTACTACGCAAAACCATATAATATAGTATCAAAACCGGAGTACTAAGGATGGGTAGGCTACGTGCTCCTGGCTTGCACGCAACAGGTACTGCCAAGTAAGCACGTTGCACATGAGAAAGGGTGTGAAGCGAAGTCACACATCGCTTGGGTACAAAAGTAATGTGCAATATATAAGTGCGAGGGCACTCTCACCTTAATAATTAGCTTTTGGGATTGAGTTCTACCTAAAACTGTGTAACAGATAAAATAAGTGATAGTTCAAATGCAAAAAGGAAAATATCCAGAATTAACAAATTACGAATCACCTATATTATGGCTTTTTGTTTATTACAGACTCAATGGCGAAGATACCATGCTCTTTCTGCTTATAAGCAGCAGAAGAAAGCAACTCTTACACTTCAATGCCTTTGGAGAGCAAGGGTAGCAAGGAGGGAGCTTAGAAAGCTAAAAATGGTAATTTATCTTCTTTCCAGTATCAAGCATACAGCTGCTGTTTAAGCAAACTTGAATTTAAAGAAAATGTGAAGTTAAGAATTGAGAAATTCTTTAATGCAGGATGCAAGAGAAACAGGAGCACTTAAGGAAGCCAAAGACAAGCTGGAGAAGCGAGTTGAAGAGCTAACATGGCGACTAGATTTTGAAAAGCACATGAGGGTATTTTCTCTATCAATTTGGTTGACGGTTGAAAAACACAAACAGAAACACTCAAAAGTGACGCAGTCAATAATAGTAGAAAAGCATACGAGGGTGTTACTTGTAACATGGAAAAGATTAATAGTTTAGTCATATCGGTTAATGATTAATATGAAGGATCTGGGTTGGTAAGACCAGCCATAGCTTATTTAACCCTAATAAATAGCTATAACACCGGTGAACTTCGGTGAACTTTAGTGAATTCTGTGGTTATTGAACTTATGGTGAGTTATAGAACACATAAGAGACTGGTTGGAAAAAATATAAAATAAAAGATAGCCCAACAAAAACACTGAAACTGAGTCCAGCTTTGGAAGAATTAGTCTCCTTCATCTGACCATCTTGTAGATTGATCTTGAAGAGGCAAAAGGACAAGAAATTGCAAAACTACAAAGTGCCTTACATGATATGCAAGGGCAACTCGATGAAGCTCATGCCGCAACCATCCGCGAGAAAGAAGCAGCAAAGATAGCAATTGAGCAAGCCCCACCAGTCATCAAAGAGGTACCAGTTGTGGACAACAGCAAGGTGGAGGAACTGACACTTCAGAATGAGGAACTGGCGGTAACATTTAGTAACTCTGCCTGTTATACCATTTAGAAGAAGTAACATCAATGTTCAGCAATCAAGAGACCAAATTATCAAGTGCATGCAGAACTCTCAATAAAAAATAATTCCATCACTTTTTTTAGTATACACAAGAATCGGAGGATAAACTCCCCCCCAAAAAAAGGAATCTGCCAAAAAAGACAACAAAAGTGTATGGTAAATGAAAATTGTCAGAGAATGTACCAGAGAATACATGAAAGTGCAAAATTCAAGAGGATTCTCATGGTGATTGGAGAAAAGGGAAAAAATCCGGACACAAAAACTACTAGCTGGTCATCCGTTATGCAACTGCACGGAAACTACGTACACACCTTAACCATGCAGAGTCACATATACTGCTGAACCTGCCTTGCATGCATTAAAATGACAGCATAAGGTCAGAAATTTGTTTTTGCCACAGATAACTGATGGCTGACTTAATTTACATTTTGGATATGTAGAGTATGATAAGAGAGCTTAACAAGAGGGTTGAGGAATTTGAGCAGAAATATTCTGAAGTTGAAAACGAGAGCAAAGCAAGACTAAAAGAAGCAGAAGATTCACAGCTGAAAGTTTCAGAACTTCAGGAGACCATTGAAAGGTAATCAAAAGAACTATTTGTTAGTGTACCTGTATGATTATTAACTTTATCCTAATTATTTCTTCCTTATGCTTGCTTTCAGATTAGAATTGAACTTGTCCAACCTCGAGTCTGAGAACCAGGTTCTACGGCAGCAGGCTTTGGTTGCATCAATAAATGAGGACCTATCCGAAGAAATGAAAATGTAAGAACACGGTGCTGTTACCTGGTATTTTAAAACATTATAGAAACCAGGAGCCAATTAAAACGCGATCTCCGAAGTAATACAAGAGTTGATATCACTTGGATGCTCCAATGAGAAAAATAGAACAGGGAGGATGAATAGGTAAATAAAAGAAAATTTAATAATGTTTCCTTCAGTTTGAACAAAAATCCTACCAAGAAACTTATTATGTCGTTATGCAGTAGAAACAAATAACTGTTCAACTGACCTATTCCTCTTTGGGCTAGATTAACACAGTCGAAATAAGTTATGGAATGGTGAACAATTGGATTAATTACAAGAAGAACATTCAACCATGAACCACTACTCCTGTTGCATACCAAACCCTCTAGATCAAATATTTAAGTGGGAAACAATCTGAACAAAAATGTAGCCCAAACTAAGTTTAAAAATTCAATAAGTATACCAATTGTTATCCACGGTATATCTGTACTGTTTCGAGGTTTGTAGTAACATATTCAATTAATTTTGAAAACTTTTGAAACAAAACCTGAAGTCTCAAGCTGCTTAGGTTTTTGTTTTGGGAAATAGTCACCGATACATGAATCTGAAGAATCTTTGTTTGCCAGCCTCAATAACAAGATTAGAGATTTGGAGTCAGAAAACGAGATGCTCCGCAGCCAGAAAATTGTGGAACAAATAACTAGTCATGAACGGGTACAGTTGCAGTCCAAGGTACAAAGTGTTTAAACAGCCTTTTTCTGGTGAAATTGCTAGAATATTTGACACTCACCTCAATGACAATGCAGTGTTTTGACAATGGGCACCATGCAGAGGAGGAGCATAAAAAATCAACCGAAATAGATCATCAAAAAGAAAAAGTATGCCACCATCTCATAGAATATTTCCTCATGAAAAGGCCAGTAATAAACAATAAATTATTCAGTTGTTACTTTAAAATAATGAGTTAATCATGCTTGCAGGAATCAGACCCTTTCCCCCTCCTAACTAAACAAAGATCCCTAACGAGCAGGCAGCAGGTATGTAATCAAAAGATGGAAAAACTTTGCGGACATGAACCAAATTAAGAAATATGGCTAAGAATGCTTCTCTCAAATCCAATTGGTTTGTTCAACTTTTCTATTCATGCTGCATACTTCCTCTTATTCTTTCCTATAACCAGGAAAACCATGATGTATTGATCAAGTGCCTCATAGAAGACAAAGGGTTCGACAAAAGCAGGCCTGTTGCTGCCTGCATTGTGTACAGAGTACTTCTCCAATGGAGATCATTTGAAGCTGAAAAGACAAATATATTTGACAGGATTATTCATACAATCCGATCATCTATAGAGGTAGCATTAAAGTACAAGAAATGCCCTGGGTACTTGGAAACATTAGTATGATCCATTGGTGGCCGGCTTTTGTAATTGTGGGTATATAAATAGTAATCTGTTTGAGCGGAAAACTGATTTGCTGCATTTTGCTATTGCAGAGTCATGACAACATCAAAGATCTGGCATATTGGCTCTCGACAACTTCGACCCTTTTGTTCCTTCTTCAAAATACAATCAAGGCAAGCAACGCACCTAATGGGGCTTTGCATCGTAATCGAACCTCACCCGTGACCCTGTTTGGTAGAATGGCACAAGTAAGCTCTTCCAACTAGAACATTTTGTAGCCACAAACACCATTTGAAGGTTTATAATCCTAAACATAAAATAACAGGGTTTCCGTTCATCGTCAATGGACATGGGAATTTCCAGTGGGTACAGTGGAATGGAGGGAAAGCCTATGGCACGATCAAAAATAGAAGCTAAATACCCTGCCCTACTCTTTAAGCAACATCTGACTGCTTGTGTCGAGAAAATATATGGTATGATCCGTGATGGCTTGAAGAAAGAGATTAGTCCATTCTTGAACTTGTGCATACAGGTAAGGATCTTATATAAATAAATATATAGATCTACATTTCACAATTTCCCCAATATGGCAATATTTGATAAATCCTGAAATAACATAAACAGTCACCAAGATTGACAAGAGCCAGAGCCATTAGAGGGTCATCTAAAAGTATCCATTCAAGTATAGTGGCAAAACAACAGGCATCAAGCATACACTGGCAAAGTATTGTCAACAACTTGGATCATACCTTGAGCATACTATCAGAAAATCATGTAACAAAAATCCTCAATCATTCCTTATTTTATATTTTAAAGTGGAAATTTCCCAGAATTTGATAGCTAACTACTGTATCTTCAGGTCCCCTGCATAATCGTAAGAAAAATCTTTGGTCAGGTATTTTCATTTTTCAACGTCCAGCTTTTTAACAGGTATGCAGCTCTTGCCCACTCTCCCCCCACTACTCAAACATAACTAGATTATAGAAGGAAATAGGTTCACTTAGAAAGTAAGCATCGCATCCAAACCCAACATCCTATGGTTTTGCAGTTTATTGCTTCGTCGTGAGTGCTGCTCATTCAGCAATGGAGAATATGTAAAGGCAGGTTTGCAAGAACTGGAACAGTGGTGCATTAAAGCAACAAATCAGGTAAGAGGATTATCCACGTGAAACTTTTTGCAAACTAATGCATACAAGTTCAATATGATGAAAATAAGAAAAAAAATACTTTAATTATCTAATTTGCAGTTCTCTGGAATGTCATGGGATGAACTCCAACATATAAGGCAAGCTGTAGGATTTCTGGTAAGATGCATTGGATCCAGATCAATCAGTCGACAAACTTGATTATGGATTAAGAACTAACAAGAAAATGCTTCAACCGTGCAGATTTTGCATCAAAAACCTCAAAAACCACTGGAGGAGGTCACAAATGAACTCTGCCCGGTAACTTAGTACAGCTAGTCTAAGTAGTCAAACAAAACCTGAATAGCATCTAATTTTATTGCTAAAGTCAATATAGTGAACTCTGAATTTTGTTTTCCTTTCTTTTGTTTCCTTTTTTCTGATCTAGATGTTGAGCATTCCACAAATTTATCGCATTGGAACAATGTTTTGGGATGACAAGTATGGAACACAAGGATTATCTTCAGAGGTAATTGCTTATACATTAGAGTTATTGTTTACAAATACTAGGCACCAAGTTTGTTTTCTGAAAAACAAAGAAAGATATATGAATTCCAAATACACGTCTTCCCCATCATGTTTTACATGGCCTTCAAAGTCAGTTCAGTTCTTCACTTGTGAAGTAGCCCATGTGCGGATGGTGCACAAGCACAAATTTTCCTATTATATTTACATCCAGTCTCTCCATATTCGTCACTTTGGTGATGGTGTCCTTTGTATGGTTATTATAACCAAATCTTTAGGCTTTTAGGGAGGGATTTTCCCATGGGTTTGAACACAATCTCACATCATAAATTCCCAAAGGACCGTAAGGACAACACTTTTTCTAATTGGTTAGCGATACATTTTCTTGGCCGCCCTTCAGAAGGTAATTTTGAGGCTAACGACTTTGGTATCGTGGCGAAGAAAGTTTGTAAAAAGCTAGAAGGCTGAAAGAAAAGCTTTGACTTCCAAGGAATATAATCACTTCAATCCAGACTTGCTTGTTTAACATTCCTACCTTTCCCTTTATAGGATGTCAATGAGTGTTGCTCACAAAGAAGAAAAACTTTAGAGAGATTTGATGGCCTTATAAGAGTAGAACGGACCAGTTAGTTAAATTTGAGGTTTTGTCATTCTAGTGAAATCGCTCATTGGAACAAATGGTTGAGTTGGGCCCACCACTTTTTCCTGATAAGATAAGACGAATTAGAAAGGCATCAATTAGATGCAACCCATGTATAGAGCAAAACAGGGAACCTAAAACACCGCATAATACGCTTGAAGCAAAAGGCCATCAAGGAGTTGCAACCCACGTATAAAGCAAAACAAGGAACCTAAAACACTGCATCTTATACACTTGAAGCAAAAGGGCCTATGCACTGCAGCCTGTACAAAGTAGACAAGAAATACCTCTTAAGCTTGTGAATTTGCTCCTCTATGCCTTGGAGTGTCTTCCTATTACGCTCTCTCAATAACAACCCCATCACACCCAAATGAGCAAGCTTCCAAGCTTTACGTCATTGCCTTCCAACTCGATTTCCATCCCAAGCAAGCATAACCACTTTCACACTCCTCCGAAACACCAATGCTGACAAAGAAGAGCTAAAACCAATCCCCACATCTCCCTTGCTACTGAACAATGAATCAATCGATGAGAAACCGTTTCTTCATCCCTAATGCAAATACAGAACCAATTCACCAAACTTGCCACCTCCCTATAAGGTTTTCAATAGTTGATTTTTCTCATGATCCAGATTCCATAAACACAAACACACCCAAACAAACAAAAAGAAAATAAAAGAAAAGAAACCATTGGGGGGGATCCAATAGGCCATAAACCTTTCCAAGGAAACACCACCTCCCTCCTACCCATTATATCTCCATGAAGGGTTTAACTTCAATTATCTACCACTCCTGTTGTCCCTCCACCACCTCATAAAGAAGAAGAAGCAATCTAGAAATTGATCCATAACCCATATCAAGTCTTGCAAATTTCTACTAAAGGCAATGTCCCAAAAAACTCCAGCTCATACCCCAAACATATTCTTCCACCAAAGCCTCCCCATCACAAACGACAAAAATATCAAGAAAGACTTTTTACAATGCCTCTTCCCCAAAACATTTATGACACCAAAACCTCACCTGATCACCTCTTTTCACCTTAAAACAAATATGTTTCAAGACAATTCCTCCCAAACTGCTGGAATTCCTTTCCAAAGACCCTTTCAATGGAACAAAATCGCCTCCACCTCCAGTCACCCTATGAAGAGCCACATTTTTCCACCACAACTCTTCTCCAGTATCTCTCCCTTTCACAAGAAAACCACCAAAGTCACTACACCAACAAAGACCTAATAAAAATAGCTAAACTCCTGCCACACTGGAAAGCACTGCTTCCGGAGAAGCTTTTTAAAATATTCCCATGAGACCTCAACTCGCTCTTGTTATCTAAACAAAACTGAGGGACTAACCAAATGGATTCCTTTTACTGAATATCCCCCAAAATCGAAAGCCCACGTGGAATCCAAATGACTTTACCAAGAGGAGCATTAGGTCACAAAACAATGTAGAGATACCACTTGGCTTTGAAAAAATCAAGAAAACAAAAGTGACTCCAAAGAAGAAGGTACTAGCCCTTCATCACCAAAGAACTTTGTAAGGGAGTTAAGAGTACAAGAAAGTAAGGTGTTAGGCACTTTTTTTTGCCCAACCAAAAGGTTGGCCTCAACTCGTCATCTTAGGTTCATGTTTGAAACTTCAAAAAGGTTACAAGTACCTTTTAATTAATCCCTTAGCAAGCATATGGTGATGAAAGCAAGTAACACAAAGAAAAGAAATAAGGAGACATTTAACAAGGAAAAGATAAATCATGCAAACCAGTAAGCAACTAGGCAATCATCTTTGCACTGCCTTAAGGGGTTTTGCGTAATTTTTCTAAAAGGGTTTTAAATAATTTTCCTAAAAGGGATGCCTTAACAAATATGGTTTAGAAAAGTTTTCGAGACTATTTAGGAAACTTCCCAAGAAAAGAAAATCTCAATAAAACAGTTCATATATAATAAGAAAACGAAGTTTTTAAGGGAGAAAATTCAGAATGTTTATTTTTAAGAAAACACTTCACAAACAATATAGTAACAAAAATGCCCTTTCGAAGTAGGCATTCTTTAGGGAGCCTTCCAAACATTGCCTTCAAGTGAAAACATGTTTTAAAAGTACTTGAAATAATATTTTTATGGGCTAATGAAGCATGGGGTCATATTGGAAGGAACCCAAAAGAAACTCGGGCATTAATTACTTTAGACCATATTCGCAATTTATTTAATTTAGTTACCAAAGATCATATTGTGAAAAGATGATATAAGTTTTTTACTTAATTACCAAAAACAAACCGAACAAAGAGACATGCAAAGAACAAATTCGATAATGCGATTTTTGACTTAAAATATAGAAAATAGAAACAAAAACTGCCTTAAAACCAGAAAAATCCAGCAAGCATAATATTGATAAAAACCCTAAACTAGCATCGTGCAATCATGCAAAAATGATGCTTCAAATATATTATGCAATCACTTAAAGCAAACTAATGCTAAAGAACCCCAAACTAGGGGTGTGCAAATAACCCGCCAACCTGTACCAACCCGCGTAATTTATGTGAGTGAGTGAGTTGAATGGAAAAAATGAAACGGGTGGATTAGTTACAAATTATATTTATTCAATCCATCATCAACCTAACCTAACTTGCCATCAGCCTAACCCGTCTGGAGTATATATTAGTTATTGTGTTCTTACATATGATGGATTGGATATAATATATATATATAGTTACAGTTATCTGAATTTCTTATAATTTATAAAAAATGAACTAGAGCATTTTTTATTTTGATTATTACTGTTATATATTGGAAATATGTCTTTAGATATATATTGTAAATGTTATTATTAGAGATATTCAATTATGTTATTAATAATAATATTATTATTATTATTGCACTGTTGTTTTAGTTGGCCTTTTGTTTTACATGTTAAAAATAATTTTTTTTTAAATGCAGTTGATATTTTTATTTTGTAGAAAATAATTTTAAGAAAAAACTCCAAAGTTATATAACTATTCAACCCGTTAAACCGCCAAAATAGTTAACGTAACCCGTAGGTTTTGACAATCGGTGGATTGGTAGCGGGTGGGAGTTGGTCAAAAAATTTCCTTCAACCTATCCCAACTCAACCCGCGCACACCCCAACTTGTTTGCACTTGTACATGTTTCTTCTTTGCATAGTTATCACTTCTACTTGTTTAGGAGCATCTTAAACTTCTCAAAACCCTATTTAAATGATGAATATAGATGCTGGAATGTTCTAATTTTAGCATGTTTTGGGGTTTGGTTTATGCCAGGCACCCAAGGGTCCTATCTATAGGCCTCTAAGGCTAGGCTTGGAAGCCAAGGTAGGATTTTCAACAAATTTGGAACCATATGGGGGAAAGATATTGGAACCTCCTTAGACCCCAAAAAGGAAAGAAGTTTTCTAAAGCTCAAAATTGGCAATTCAACACCAAACATGCGGCTGCACATTCTCAAACATGCGGTCGCATGTTCATTAAACCCACAAAAGCGCACGGACATCTTGTCAAACATGCTGTCGCATCTAAGGTAGACAACCGCCTTGAAGCCAAGCGTGTGGTCGCATGTAATTGTTAAGTCACTAATTGTCCTAAAAGCATAAGATATTAGAAAATGGGCCTAACAATTTGTATCAAGTTAATCCATCACTCTCCCTCACATGCGACCCCCTTTCGTACATGAAGAGATGAACAAACTAAACTGAACCGGTATACCAACGCACACAAAATATAGTGCACAATAACAAACATAACAAGAGCTAGACACATATCACGAGACTTTAACTCAAAATCTCCTGAAACAAGAGCTCTGCAGGTTAAGTCACAAATTGTCACAAAAACTTAAATTGTTAGGAAATTAGCCCAACAATGTGTATCATATATCAAGTTATCCAACAGTAGCAAGGTGTGGCCACATGTTTGGGATTGTTGCTGGATTTTTGCTCTGCATCTGGATTTATGCTTCCTTATTTGCATTGCATCTTTCCATTTACTTAAGATATTACATGTAAATAAAGAAATACCCCATTTGGATTTGATGGAAATGCCAAATTATTGAACTTCATAATAAATAAAAAGTCAACCCTCCCGCTTAGGAACAAAACCCGAAAAATTAAAAATAGCACCTTTTTAAATATGAGTCTTTTGTCCCAACCTAAACTACAATTAGTCTCATTTTTAGCTACTATTTGCTTGTAAATCCCGGTCCAAAAAATGTTCAAATCCCAGGACTTTTGATCATTTTAACCTTCACACACCCTCTTATAAACCAAATATCAGAGTTGATTTTTATTTGGAAACATCTCAAGTTTGAGTGTCGTTATTTCGGGGGTCAAAAGTGCCTTATTTTGATAAAACATGTGACGAAATGGCATTTTGTTCTTTTCTTTGAGAAGTGTGGTCAAAAAATGGTCAAGGTATTTCAGTCACTTTTACCATTCAACTCTCGGGGTTCAAGAAATGGTTTAAGTTAATGGTTTTGCAACTTTTTAGCCACTTGTGATTCTTTGGTAGCCTTGCTTTGATATTGCATATACAGATTTTCATCATTGGACCGCCTGTATCTACCTAAGACTTATGACCGGTCAAATTGTGGTGTCTACATGTCCAAATCCACTAAGGGAACTCGAATTGTTCCCTTATTTTGCTCCACAAAAAATCTCTTTATAACTTTTCAAGCCCCCTAATGACCGCCACCGGAATCATATAAAGATAAGTGTGTTGAAATGTCGGAAAACGTACTAGATTCATCCCTTTTAGAACCAATCGCCCTTTTAAAGGCTCCACTACTCCATCCCATAAAGCCTTAGCTTTGAAATAACAGCCCAAAGGTAGTCCCAGATAGCTAATTAGAAGATAACCAATCTTGTAGCCTAGAATAGCCGGTAAGTCCTCAACATCTTCGACTTAACCCATGCAAATCAACTCAGATTTGTTTAAATTTATCCTCAATGCTAAAATCACTTTATAGCAAAGGAGAACACAACAAGGATACCCTAAGGGTTTGTTTGTTTACATGATATGTGTGGTAGGATTGGATTTAATATCTAATGGGACCCACATGTAATGTGTTTGTTTTTTCTAAATGACATTGGATATAAAATCAAAAGGGGGTTATATGATAGGATATTATATAACCCGTAAAAGTAGTTATATAATATCCACAGCCATTAAAACCAACTTTGCTCTTTAATTATAAAATCAACAGTTTCCTTTGCTTTATCTGCTAATTGAAGAACCAATTGCACCCTATTCCTCCAACTTTCTGGTATGGAAGAAAATTGTTATTTTATAACGTTTGGGAAAAAAATGAAATGAAGGCATGGCAACTGAAGAATTGGGTTTAGCTTTTAAAATTTTCTCTATCTAGATTATAATTAAAAAATATTTATTTTAATCATCTGTCTTCATATCAATATCCACAACACATTTTTACAAAAAAAACAAACATGGTATATATATCTAAAGTAAAGATTATATATCCAAATTTATATCCATTGAATTTTATATCCACTTTTATATCCAGACGTACTCTATTTCCTTCAATTTATCTCCGGACAATCAAACGGGCCCTAATTAGCTCTGGTCACCTCCTTGAAAAAATGCAATATCATCACATACAGAAGGTGAGAAAAAACCATAGCAATCTCTTCAATTGTCCCCACCATAAAACCATCTAAAAAGCCCCTTGGATTGTTCTACTCACCAAATAGCTCAAAACTTCTACGACTATAATAAACAACAAGAGGGATAAAGTGTCACACTGCCTTAAACCCAGTGACATCGAAAAAGGCCAGCAAGGGAACCATTCACTAACACTAATAGCCAGATTTAGAGACACGAGATTTAGAGACACGTAAGGAAGCCCATTGCTACCACTTCATCCCGAAGCCAATCTACCCAATAGGTACAGCAAGAAATCCTAATTTACATAATCATATGTCTTCTAAATCTCTAGCTTGTAAATGAACTCTCCACTCAATTTGGAATCAACAAACTCATTAGCAACCAAAATTCCATTCAAATTTTGATAACCCCCCATAAAAGCATTCTGGGATTTTAAAACCCCTTGTTTAACACAAAAGTTGTGTAAGTAGCAACTTTTTCGTAACTTATAGGCCCGTGTAGAAGACTAATAGGCTTAAAACCTATGATATCGTTCACTCTTTTTTTATTATCAACATAACAAAAGAGGCATTCAATTTTTTCTCAAACACTACATGAGCATGGAAATAGCACATTATAATTATCGCAACTTGTTTCAACACCTACCAACAATTTAAGGGGAAGCAAATCAACTTTTCCTCTAAGAATGGGCTCTCTAACCAATTTACCTCGACCAGAAAAATGATACAAAATTCAATCCGGTTGAAGATGCACTGCCCATCCTAAAACAAGCCCTCATATAAACCTTTTATCCCATTCCTTGCATCGGCCTCCTTAGTGAGCAACCTACCACCAACATGGATGCTTCCAGTGAGAATGGACCTGTTGTGAGTATTAGCCATTCTATGAAAGAAACGGGTATTTCCATTCTCTTCCTTGAAGCATATAAAATAGGATTTTGCCTCCAAGCAATCCCTTCTATCTTTTTTTTTTTGCACCCAAATTTCTGCTTTCTTGCCCTCTCTCATCACCTTCTTCTTCCCAACCGTCGTAGGCTCCAAAGCAGGCATTTTGAATCTCTTCCAAAGCCATAGCTTTCTAAACCTACACCCTACCAAACTCCTCTTTGTTCCATCTCTTTTTAAATCTTCTTTCAAAAGCTTCAACTTTTTAGCCAAGGCAAAGGTTGGATTGCCCCCCACTTGGTAACCCCTCCAATCACAAAAGTTGGATTGCCCCTCAATTTTCCATCCTCTCAAAAGGCTAGCTAACCAAATTAAAATCACCACACAAACACCATGTTCCTTGATAAACCATTCTTATCCTTGTCCTCCACTAGGCGACCTACACCCCAAAAATACCCAACAAAATGCATCCTCTAATCACCTTAAAAGGCAGGAAATAGAAAACACACCTATCTCCTCCTCCTCCTAATCCTCCACATCAATAAAATACCTCTTGCCAAACCTCAGCAGGAAGATGAATCCATTCCCCAAAGTGACCCCACACACTCTCCACGCAAGTGACCCCCCACACTCTCCACACTATGTCTACAAACAAAAGCTCCATTTCAATTTCTTTGAAACATGCCACATTTTCCCTCCAGCTCGTAATCATCAATTTCACCCTTAATTTCTTCTCTTCTGCATTTATAGTTCACTTCGAATGCTAGATGAGCGAAGAAAAGAAATGGTTGGCATTTCTCACCTAGACCTAGGTGAGAAAATAAAAGAAATGATTCTGTTTTCTCACCATCTTGTTTGGAATAAGAGAGTTTGTTTTCTCACATTTCCCCTCCAATCTTGATTGATTAGATTACATTAACCAAAATAACATTTCATATTAAGTTGTACAGTTTAACATGCAATTCAAAGGAGTTTATTTTCATGCAGTTGAGAGTTTATTTTCTCGCATTTCCTCACCAATCTTGATTTGTTTTCTCACATTTCCTCACCAATCTTGATTGGTTAGATTACATTAACCAAAATAACATTCATATTAAGTCATACAGTGCATACAGTTGTAGGGAGGAAAGGGGTGAATTTGTAATACCATTGAGGAGAGGGAGGCTGAAAAGTAATGGAGGGAATGTGAAAAGTGATGTTTTGACTTCTAAAAGGCCATGGGACAATTTCATTTACTTTTTAAGGATAAATCTGGTATGAAAAAATGATACTACACCATGTTGCTTTCTCACAAAATTTCACCACCTTTGGTGAGAAAATAAATGGCCCTATAAGAGGGTTCTTTTGTCATAATTTCTCTTCATTTCTCACGTCTTTATTCCAAGAAAAAATCATATTTTTTCTTTTCTCAACAAACCGTTGCTCCTGTTAGACCTCTCTCATTCAAAGTGATTTCTATCATCGTGATGTAATCATAAAAGTACCCTTCCCCTCCTACCCACAATCTTTTCTCCCCCTTTGCCACACCTTTGGTAATTGATAGGGCACTTTAAATTCCAAAGCTTCCTTCCCAACCTACTATGTTGTCCCCCACTCTTCAATCCACCTCTATGAGAACCATTCACTCGCCACTTAGCTTCAACAGCTTCAAACAATTTCATTGTCATATAATAATTTTAAGGCTCCTCATTTGGGGGAGGTTAAAAAAAATTGATAATTTTCTTTGGGATGATGGAGATAAAGAAGTATGTGGCGTCTTCAAAGATCATGGCTGAGAGGTAATATTTACAATTTGAAGCAGGAATGTTAAGAAATCAACACTACAGAAAAAATCTTATTAAAAACAAGAATCATATTAACAATAATATAATTATTAATCTTAAACATCATACTTCAGGTCTTTACATCTGCCCCTTCAAAAAAAAGTCAATTGAAGATGTGGAAGTATAAAAATTTCATGATTAAACCTAACTTAGTTGTTTGGAAACTTGTAACTGCTTTCTTATCCTATTTTAGTATTTACTAAGGTTTTGACTTTTGACCTGTACTGAAAATTTGAAATTCTTAAGCATATAGAAAAAGAGATTACAAAAACTACAAAAATTACAAATACAGGTAGTATCAAAATGCAATAGATTCATCTCAATTGAATTAAAACAAACATCCTTGAAAATTTAGCTGAAATCTTCTTGGTACTTCTGGACTTCAGGTGATTGGCAAGATGAGGGCACTAATGGCAGAAGATTCAATTAGCATGCCAAATAACACTTTCTTGCTTGATGTGGACTCCAGGTAATCACTTAAATGCAGCAAACACCCTCCCCTCCTCACCCACAACATTGAGGGAAAAAAAAAAAGACTTGTACACATAAAATTAGACAACAAAATGGACCTTGTTAGCAGCAGCTTTTGCTAATAAATTTGCAAAATTTACAGCATACCTTTTTCTATCGAAGAGATGTCCCGATCCTTCCTGGATATCAGCATATTCAACGTGGATCCACCACCCCTCCTCCGTCAAAAATCCGATTTTCATTTCCTGTTGCAGCCAACAGATTAAGAGTATAGTTTTTCTGTCATAATTTTGCACACAAAAAGCAAAAAGAAAAGAAAACAGTAATGTAATTAATTGATTGCAGTTCCCCCATTGTTTGTTTATTTTTTGGGTGAGAGGTGAGTAAATGAGTGCTCAGTAAGTAATTTTTTAACCATTTATGTTCTTGTAATTTCTCCCCTTCAGAATTCGCATAATGATTTACCATTGTTTTTCATTCAATAGTGCTCTAGGAGTCTTGGGCTTGGGCTTTTTGAGTGATTGCTGTATAGAGGACAATAATTATTAAAATTAAAATAAGCGAGAAGAAGTTTTTTGTTCTCGTATTTGTCTGGTGCTATAGATGTGTATTCCAGATCATTTTTCTCTCTTTTTACTCTTTCCAATTATCCCCCCGAATGATTGACTACCTAGCATCTTAACTTAGAAGTATATATATTAAGAAAGCTAAAGGACTGTCATGATGACTTCCATGAAGTATTATGAACCTTTAGCAAATCTAACACTAAAGGCGGATGGACAAACTAGCAAAACATGATGCACTTGCACGTACAAGCAAATCAACATATCTACCCAGATCACATATTTTTCTTCCAAAACTCAAAAATTTGGGATGGCAAAGCAGATTCTGCTTTGCTATGTGTTCTATCTAGGTTCAAAGTTTTGGCTGACTAATATGCCACCATGTCTTTCCTACTGCTTAAGC
The DNA here is from genome assembly GCA_034768845.1 of Heliamphora exappendiculata. Classification (NCBI taxonomy): domain Eukaryota; kingdom Viridiplantae; phylum Streptophyta; class Magnoliopsida; order Ericales; family Sarraceniaceae; genus Heliamphora; species Heliamphora exappendiculata. The sequence goes on along the minus strand of JAOTRH010000024.1, from coordinate 15,886,703 downwards.
ATCATAGTGATTTTATTACAGCTAAATCAGACATGCGTCTAACTTAAAACCGTACCCTCTTTGCCTGCTCCTAGTCTTCACAATGCCACATTATGTTATCAAATATTGATCCAATGCCCAAGTCAATCAGATTGTAATTCATCCAAATAAATAAAAAAGCAATTTTAGCAGGGCTATTCTATCTCGAGGACACAAGATACCAATCTAAAGATGGCAACAAAGATGCTAGAGCATGCCAAAATAAAATATTACTTTGGCGAACTAATTCATCTTTGCCTGCTTTTTCTACTCTTTATCCTATGGCACATGACATCATAAGTATGCATCCATAATCAATTTTTTCCAGGCGTTAGTTCATAGAACAACAAAAAATATAGATAATTTATCAAAGCAGTTATAACATTAAATTGAGTTGCAACACCACATTACTTCAATCAAGTTAACCACCTCATAGGCCCATAACCTTCTAAATATAATAACAACTAGCTTAATACAGCTTCCCAAAGCTGATCTAGATCAGCGGCAAATTCTTCTTTTGCCATCTTAATTCAACCAACCAAAAAGTAGACAATAAAGAAATATGTCATGCAGCAGCAGAACAGGTCTGAACTCTATAAAACAGGAAAGGGAAGAAACAAAATAAGGCTTTTTTGGATTTTTGAGATTTAGGCCAGCAGAGCTTAGAGGTGGCGCTTGCATGATATTACTTCAGATGAACATGAAATGACAAACAAAGGTTTTTTTCTGGATTTTTGTCTTTTGTTTCAATAGCTATCCATGAAAAAATAAAAAAATGCCACTATCCATCCAGTGCAGTTCCTTCGAACTCCGGGTGCTGTAAGTGCAATAATTCAAGACTCAAACAGTGGGATGGCAGGATCTTTTGCACAAGGCAGCTGCCCTAAAATGCTAACCGACAAAATTATGCTTGACAACCAAGGATGACGCCCCAACTATGGCACTTTTGTTGCTGCAAATCAGAAACAAATGGACATTGCTATAATAACTGATCCCACAATAGTAGAATATCGATATACTAATGTTTCTACTGAAACACACTGAAACACACCGAAACAGAGCAAAGCAATGAGTTGTTTCTACACTCGTTAGAAATGTCCAACAATGTTCATTTTTATTTGCCTCTAATAGAGAGATATTTGAGAAGAAAAGAAGAAAATATTATACTTATTATAGAATCAAAGAAATACGCATGATTAAATTACTAATTCTTTTTTTGTTACCGCAAAACCCTCTTTATATAAAGGAGATTGTCACATATACATTTTGGTTCCTTGCAATTTTTGCTACTACTAGCATAATTTTTCACTTTCTTTTGTTTGTTTCTTCTAAATCCCTATATGATTTCTGTAGTAATTATATATTTGACATTATTTTAACCATGTAAGCATTTAGTATTAACCATTATTCATTGTTATCACATTTTTGTATAGTCTAATACTCTAAATTTTATATATATATATATATATATTGCTCTTAAACATGTTAAATTGTTAATTTACTAGCCTTAAAATGCATAAAAATATACTTTAATTCATGTTTCTAAATGCTTCCTTATGTTTCCAATTTTTCTCCATTCCCATCTTGTTTCTTAAACATTTTTTAAACGCTTCATTTTTTAGCCGACTGAAACAATTCACCAAAACAAAATTTTGACCCTTGATATTATGAAAATTTGTGCATATGCACCATCTGTCCAAACTTCAGAGGCTACTTCCCAAATGAAGAACTGAACTGATTTTGAAGGCCATGTAAAACATGTACGGGAAGACATGTCTTTGGTATTCATATATATTTCTTTGTTTTTCAGAAAACAAACGTAATGCCTAGGCCCTAGTATTTGAAACATTAACTCTAATTATGGAACTCACTTACCTCAAAAGATATTCTTGTTTTCCGCACTTGTCATCCCAAAGCATTCTTGTTATACTTTAATTCATGTTTTCAAATGTTTTCTAGTGTTTCCAGTTTTTTTCTATTTCCACCTTGTATCCAAAACATTTTCGAAATGTTTCTATTTCCGACCCGACCTAAACAATCTACCGAAAAGAAAATTTGACCTTTGCGTCAACCATCCCACAAAAATTTAATCATCAATCACGCAATTAAAAAGGGTGGGATCCCGTGTAGAGAAACCTTTAAAGCATGTAAACATGTGCTCATGCTAAATAATTGAAGTCATTCAGCCATTTATAGGTAACACATTTGAGCAAGTGATCATCGTTGACATCTAATTGGTTTGCCTCGGTCAAATCAAATCACTTTACCAAGTATCAAGAATTAAGCTAAATCCAAACAAATACCAAACCACAATCCAAAAAATACCCAAGGTATACCAACCACGAGCAAATCAAAGGAAATTATAAGCACCAATATGGAGCCAAACATTGGACAACACAAAATAAGGCTGTCAAAACCAAAAAAATGAGCACCAACCAATATTTTGTTTACAATCCAAATTCAAATCTACTTAAAGCACCAAATCAGGGTTCATAATAGTGATTTAGGCACCCACAGAATTTATTCCAATGACCAAAACATCAGGTAATGCCTCGATTTTCAGATAAAAAAACTAAGGTTCCTAGTTGCATAAAACAATCAAAAATTCGAAAAACACTTTAGATGGCTTCAAAAACTTCTAGAAAAAAAAAACACTATAATTACCAAGACATCAAGACGAATCAAACATGTAGTCATCGTCGATCGTCGTCTGAATAGTTGCTGACATTGCTGATATCATTGAATGAATGATGATGTTAACATGACCAGTCGGAGGCTTATGACTTGTTCTAGGATTGGATGGGGTCACTTTGATACCAAGTTGAATTATTATAGGATTAGAACAAAAAAGATAAAGAAGAAAGATAGAGAAAACAAAGAACTAGGAAATAATCAAATAGGCTTAATCAGCCCCAACATTCCAGGTATATTTATAATACTGTCGTAGTAAAGACAAATTACAGAAAAACCATGCACAACATAAATTAAATATAAAACACTAACAATTCTCAAAATATGGCACGTATATAAACCAAATTGGACAAAACTAAGTTTGTGTCCTCATAATTTAGAACCCTATATGAATCTTTTTTCTCTACTCTGCTATCTCAAGGGCTACGTATCTACCTAAATTTAATATATTCATATACGTTTTTACCATATGAAGAGGGGAGGGGGGAAACAGGTCAATCTTTTGTAGTAGTACTATGACGCCAAAAGGACACACAAGAAGTCCTGACTCCAGCCTGATAAGAGCCATTATGGTGGTGATCAATTCTTACTTTACTGCTTCCATTCTAAAAGTTGTTGGTCCCTTCAAGAAGAGAAGTCTGCTCAAATTAGGTGAGTCCAAAGAAGCCAGTACAGATTAGGTAAGAGAAACATCAGCAGAAAGCTCAAATCAATAACAATCTTAATGAAGATGAAGAACATTCTAACCGGAGGACAGATGTGAGTTATCTTTGGTTATTTTCATCTTTAGATCTGATATTGGAGACTAGCAGCCAAAGACCGTTAAGTAGATTGAGTCATCAATGTTAGAAGATCAAAAACTTCAATCACTTTCAAAAATACAACTTCAAGAGATTCTAAAATATGTGCTCAACAAATCATGGATTTCACTAATACATTAGCAGCTCCAACAGCAATATGTAACTATGATATTTCAGCTTCAGTTCTCAAAGTTATACGAAATATATAGCATAGCTATCAGAGAGTGTAAGAAAAAGTTTGCGATCTTTATTTAAACTAAAGCAGCACATGATAGTGTTTGCAATCGATATTTTGTAAAGAAGTACATAATAAATTCGAAAAATACTAGATAGAAACTCTTAGCTTGAGATTTTACTACTAAGTACCAATATGCATTGGAGGGATATAAAATAGAAAATTTAATTTAAAGAGAAAAGGAACAGTAAAATATGAAAAAGATATGTGCTATACATAGCTTATGGGAGAAACTATGAAAGAAAAGACAGCAAACACTGAAAATTATTGATATGATGGTCTATGCCGCTATTGTCTCCACCACCACGGGTCACCCACTAGTGTACCCTCCATGGGTGATGTGTCTTGCGATTGCTGCCAATTATTGATACGATGCAAAATTCGATAACAACAAAGATTCCTTAACCAACTCTTCGTGGACCTAATATTGAACAACATCAACCAAATGGTAATTAAAAGGAGAAAACATAGTAGATCACCTGTTCTAACACGACAAAATTGCCAACTAAATCAAATGCTTGAGAAATTATATTGTCACAAAAAACAATTGAAGAGAGCCAACCAACAAGTTCCTTACTCCTTAGTACAATTTAGTAGCAAAATTTTGAAGTGTCCTCCATATACTTTCTAGGATCAGATAATAACAAGAATTGCAAGTGAACAATGTTATAATAATGCACAAAAGGGATAGTATCAATGCAACGATTGTTAGGCTTTATGTCACGTGGCCAAATGAGTTTTTTACAATTAGCAGATAAGGATATCTATATAAAAAATAAAAATAAAAAGGTGTCGTTCTTTGAAATTTACGTCCATCAATCTAACTAAAGAATGCAATCATATTCAACAAGGGTGAACAAAAAATTGTCCAAACCGAATTACCCGACCAATTCAATTCAATCCAACCCGAAATATTAGTTTTTTTGGTTGAATGGTTTGCTTTGAATGAAATAAAATGTTAAACCAAAAATCTTCATTGATTTATGACTTTAACAACTTTAATTGGATCAAAAACCGAACTAATCTAATATTTATATATCTATGCATATATAATATAAATAGTTTGCAAATCTACTCACTGTCCAACCTAACCTACTATAGTTAAGTTTCACTTTACTTAAAAATCCCAATAAATCAACTTGTAAAATGTGAATTCACATTCACGAATTACATTCTAGAGTTCCATTTCTTTTTTGTTTCTTATCTCACTCTTTCCTTTCCTCTCTCAGCTCTCTTTTCTTGGCCTCATCCCTTAGGTCACCGAATCCCCCAACTTTTCCTGATCCCTTCACCGTAAACACCGAGCAATTCTTCTTCTTTTTTTCTTTTAGTTCAATGTTTATATATTTTTCTTCTATCTAGTGTTCTCAAGAAAAATATATGATTTATCATTTACAGCAATCAAAAATGTTCAATTTGCTCTACTTTTCCTATAACTATCAAATTTATTTGTTGCAATTTATTTGAGCATATTATGTAACAGTTTTATTTTGACAATATGGTTTGGAATCTATTGATTTTCACTTTTTCTCTAAAACCGAATGATTCAATCAAACCAAATCACCAAACCAAACCAATCAACTAAGCCTGTGTTTGGCCAAGCTTATTTTTTAGGTTTTTTGGCTTAAAAGCCACAAAAAAGCTAACTGGTTTGGCTTATTAGACTTTTTTTCACTTTTTTCCACTTTTTCTATATGATTTGACACCTACTTTTTTACAAAAAATCCAAAAAGCCTAGTCCAAACACAGGCTAAGCCTATGTTTAGCTTAGCTTTTTTAGGAGGCTTTTTGCTTAAAAGCCTCTTGAAAAGCTCACTTGTTTGGGCTCAGTTGACTTTTTCTACATATTTTTACATCAACTTTTTTTTTTAAAGCTAAAAAACCAAAAAAACCTATTAAAAAAAGCTAGTCCAAACACAAGCTAAGTTTGAATTGATTTAATTTCTCTACTTGGTTGGATTGATTCAATTTATGAGATCAAACAAACCAATGGGTGTGGTTTGGTTGGAATTAAATGCTCTAAACCATTGAAACCAATCTATGTACACCCCAAATATTCAAGCGGAAAAAAAACAAAAAGAAAAAAAATGCAAAGTTGTATACACAATAAACAGTTTAGGGGAATCAATTCCATATCCTGGATATTCTTTAGTTCACTTGTTTAGCTAATAATTGAGATTTATAACTTTGTATTGTAGACCAATCCTTCAAGGTGCATAAATTCATTTAGCTTTGAGATGTTCCTATCTTGATCTTCGAAAAATACCTTTACTGTTTCCCCACCCACAAACCATCCATTAGAGTTATTTCTTTGCTTATTTACATAAATAGTGTTATCCACGTGGTAAGCACGTGCCTACATGTCAATTACTAATATATAATTAGTTTTAATTAATAATGATTTTGAAAATAGCCATCACATTGTAAAAGATAGAAAGTTGAAATTAAAATTTTATGTAATAATTATTTACAAATAATTACTATTGTCTATGATTCGTATTTTATCTGGGGTAGGTACGTGCTAAATATAAATTATTAATATATATATTTAATTTTAATTAGTAAAAAGATCACAGTAGAAAGTTAAAATTAAAAAAATCATGAAATAATTATTCACCAATAACCACTACTGTTTACGACTTGTGTCTTATCAAGAATGGGATAAACAAAATTAAAGAAGTGGTGGGGGTGGGACCATAAGGAGGTAATTTTCAATGTTAAATAGGATAATACTAATGAGAATGAGAAATTATTAATATATAGTATAAGAGGAGCAATAGTTGCTAAATGATTAAAATTAAACACATAAATAAATAAATAAAATTAAAAAATAATGGGAGATGAGTATAATATATTCGTACTTTAGTTTTAATATAATCTACAAAGTAAATCTTTTAATATATATCTATACATAATATGGTTAATAAATATATTTAGAATAGGGTAAAATAGGATAGAAAATTAAATTCCGTCTTCATTCCACTTTTTAGTGAGAATAGAAAATGTGTCTGCAAAATGAGACTAGAATGTAATGGTTGAATTGAGGCAAAAGAAATTATCATTTCCAATAGTCAAGCATACAATTATTGTGGCATACATCCAAATAACTAGTTGGCATTGCACATCAAAGGACAAAAGGATAAAATTGTAAAACACAAAACAACAAAATACATAATTGTAATTTCATCATGAAATATATAGGAGGAAAAACCGACGGCTTCTCCCCAATTTTATTATAGATTGTAGATATAGATATATGAGAATGAGATTACTAGAATAACAGCACACACAACTTATATTTTCCTCGAATAAGCACGGTATAAACCAGAATGACTAAATATTTCAAATTTAGGGAAATAAGACCCAGAAATGGTGCATCCGAAAACCAGGGGAGGAGCTACAACTCCACT
>JAOTRH010000024.1:15857751-15879449 GCA_034768845.1 Heliamphora exappendiculata | reverse complement strand
CCAAACCTATCACCATAGGCCTCAAAACAACATCCAACACCGTTTTCATCCAACCAAACGACGAAAAATGATTTTAACCCAAAACCAGATTTGAAACATAAATCACCTTTCATGCATTTTTAAACAGTAGAAATACGTAAAATTACACATAGAACCCTCTAACAGTTATACAATCTAGGATCCTACCTCGGTGAATTTAAAACTCGACATCTCGATCCATGTGTAAAATCGAGTTTCGCCAGAATCAAATTCAAACTGGATGGATGCGTAGACCTCGATGCCGATACTAAGGATCAACAGTTAGTTTATCAAAAACGAAGCCTCTGGCCCCCGAGAAGTTAGAGAGAAGGCAGAGCGTTTTGTGAGTTTAAAGCTAGAGAGAGAATGATGAGATATTTTGATGAAAATATCTAACGGAAGATATTTATAGGCAAAATATCTCAAAAATATCTCTTTTTTTTTAAAATTTTTTGAAATTCGTACAGTAACCCCCTACAACCTCAAAAATCGACCCCGCATGCTCAGATAAACTAAAACATACATCAAGGACATATATGTGCAAAATACATCATATATATATGAGTCTCAAAAAAAGACAGGTCCGGGTCTCACAGAATTTGTTTAACAAATAAATTATAAGCTTGCGATTTAATTAATGTTGAGTTATGATAAATTTGTGATATGAAAGGAAATGCTACATAGTTGGTTTGCAACTTGATTATGAGGGCTTAGAAACAGAATAATGTAACAATTGTGAATGAGAAAAATTGTTAATGTAATTATATTGGGAAAATGGTGAACGGTACTGAAACTTTGAATATTATTAACTTGAATAAAAAGTTGAATGGGAAAAACATGAGACATAATCTAATCTGTGGAATATTGAATCAGAATGATGGATTGAACTCAGTAATTTGTGAATAAGAATTGAGATATTATGATTATGAAATTGAATTTGGGAGATGGACTCCCGGTAGTTAATGACTAATGATGTGTTAATTGAAAATTGAAACGAGAATGGTTGATGTGGATGTGATAAGTTGGGCTTGACTAGCTCTGCGGTGATAGACTGAAAACTTGCGCAAGATGGGTATCGTGTTCCCTCGGGTAAGCCCCCGTAAAATGGACGTGAATGTGTCGTGGTGAGTTATAAAACTATCTATTACCCAATGGCTTCGTATAGCCTATTGGGAAAATATGGAGAGGTTTCTATAAGCTGCACCCGATGTTGGTATTAGATGATTGTAGTGGTGAGTTATAGAGCTATCTATTACCTAATGGCTTCGCGTAGTCTGTTGGGAGAATATGGAGGAATTTCTATAAGTTGCACCCTATATCGGTTCAGTATTGAATTGATAAAATGAAATGTAGCTGTCGATAATGATTCAAAAAAATAAAAAAAAGTTAATAATTTTATAATAGATAAGCGTGTGTTGATAGTCAATAACTTATTAAAGAGAAAATGAGAATGAAAGTGAGAACTAAAGAAAGAATAAAGAGAAATTGTAATTTATGTCAACAATTGAATTGGAATGAATAATGAGCCTAATAAGAATGAGGGGATAAAAAAATGAGTAATTTTTATAAAAGATGTAAATCTAGATGTTGGATAACGAACCAAAGATAATGGTATTAAAAATGGGAACAAGATAATTTGAAAGAATGTGAGACAAATGAAATAGAATAAAAAAATAAGAAAGATGAATCAATCTTTAAGGTGAGTGAGCTTAGAACTTCAATTAGTGATGGAATAAATAAAAATGTGTTAAATAATTTAATAAGAAACAGTAAAAATTAAGTAAATAAAAAATGAAGTGACGACGAACAAAAATGGGTTGTAAACATGATGTGAATGAAATTGCATTGTTGCATTTATCACTACACCTCACAAGTCATGCATTACACTTTAGTTAGTCTTTTTCTATGAGCTTTGGCTCACGTTTGTTGGTTGAGAATTTTTACAGGTCCAAGCGAACAGGAGAAGATCTAGGATAAATTAGAGCATTTCTTCTAAACTTTGGATATTAAGTGCTAATTTTGTTGTATTTTAGACTTAGTGAATGCAATGGATGTACGGATTTCATGGAAATTTCTTTATTTTTTGAGAAATATTACGGAAAAATTACTTCCTTAGATATGTTTTATTACTCAAGTGGATTAAAATGAATGAGATAGACATGTATGAAAAGTAGTTATTTGAACTCGAGTGTTAGTAGAATGTATATTTTATTTATAATCGAATGATGTGATATTTAGTATGTTATAATTGTGATTGTGGGTTAAAATTTAGGCAACGCCTAAGTATTTACGTGATTGTTAAGTTTAACAGGTTTATAGAAAAATTGGAACAATCCAAAAAATAGAGGAGACTCTGCCAAAATTTTTAAGATTTATACTTAGATTATTTTGTAATTGAGGAGTTAAGTTCTCTTAAAAGTAGGTAAAAGAATAAGTACCACCGTTATAAATTTGTGAATTGGTGATCTATGTTATGGAATTGGATTAAAGATAATGAGACTAGATTGTTTAATGTGGTTGGGTTCAAGTTACCCGGCTCGAAAAAATAACAAGATAGAAAATAAACTAAGTTCGGGAAGCGGGATTATATAAAAAAGTTTTCATCACTTACTCAGTGAAGTTAGGTAGTCACGTGGGGTTCACGTGCCTCGGGTCGAGAGCGTGACAAGGTTCTTCTCTGTACGAAGCTATTATCCCGGGTCTCTGAATTGAAAGGACTCATGTAAACTGGAGAACTCGTCAGTCGGGCCTAGACTCGAAACAACTCGCGTTTGGCAGCAGAACAGGAAAACAAAAACTAAACCTTAACTGGGTGATAACTAGACAAACAAAAACATTCATAAAAAGAAAATCACATAATTTTTAAAAACTTATTGATTCTAAGGAAGGGGTTTAAGAAGTTATATGCAATAAGAGAAGGCTAGTAGGTCTGCACTCAGTGTACCTTCTGAATAGAGTCAAGAATATACCTCCCAATACTAGGAATGGGGCCAGGCATGGTCAAACAGTACGCAATAACTCTTTTTGCCACATCTATGGGAACATGTGGTCAGAAAGCTTATTGGCTTCCCTAACATAGTCTCGACACAGTAAACTGATCGGGATATCAGGTAGGCAGAGCGAAAATTTTGAGAATCAAGCATGCAAATATATACAATGCAAATGTGAATACCAATGAAAAATTTACAACAAGAACCATTGACGTTTCAAGTTAAGCCCTTTTATGATTTTGTTTTGAAAAATCAGACCTAGCAGAGTCGCTAGAAACATTGCTAGATGTTTCGTCCGAAGAGGGGTGCACCAGATATCTATTATTTTTTTAAAAAAATATTCTTTTATTTTCAAAACAATAAAATCCAAGGTATCTTAGTGCCTTTTATAGAAAAATAGAGTTGCCACTTAGTTTTTGACAAAACAAAAACAAAAAACAAAAAAAGAAAGTTGCGGGTCTTTTAAAAAAAACATGACCAGAGAGAATGGGGGTTTGGGAGCTAAGGTACAAAAAAAGAAGATGTTAGACACCTTTGTTAGACACCTTTCTTGCCCTACCAAGAGATTGGCATCTACTTTGTCAATATTGGTTCTTGTTGTAAACTTTTTAAAGATAACATATACAGAATGGGAGGCTAAAGAAAGTTCAAACTAAAGCAAGCAGAGAAACAAAACCCTAACTACGATCCTAAGAGCCATGCAACTTGGTTATTATTTCTAGATATGCTACACGTATCGTTTGTGCAAAGCAAAGTGAAAAATATACAAAGAGACGATAAAATGAACAAACAAAGGCCTAAGGGGTCATGCAACAATGTTTCTGCCTCTAACATGCTATGAAATGGCTATACATAATAAATAAAAAAGATTTAAACACTATCTTTTAGCTATTGGACATACAGAAAACTCACAGCTATAGCAAAAAATGTTGCGGCCATGACCAAATAAGTCACAAAACATGTGGCCGTGACAAATATAGGATTACCACCTGAAACAGAATGAAAAAGGTCACGGCCGTGTCAAATAAAAGTTGTAGCCAAGGTTTATAAGGATCCAAAAAGGGTATAATCATCATTCAAGTTCTAAAATAGGCTTAAATGGACAGGACATGCAGGACAGTGATTATGACTCATTTATTCTAGGTTAGATCTACCATCCTTCATACAAGCAACATCTCAAGATAAGACATACAGGTCATTGAAATGAATAACAAAATGCTTGAAACACATTTTTCATGTCACTGACCTTACAAAACCTCACGGCTGTAGCAAGAGGATATGGCAGCCGTGACAAATAGGGAAATAAAAGCTACGACCGTTGAAAAATAACCGATGGCCATTACTGTGAGTTTAATAAAACACATAGCCATGACATTGAAAGATCACGACCATCTTCTTTTTATAACTACAGAACATACAGAAAAGGAGGTGTATAGAATGGAGACCGTGACCCATTTGATCTATGCCAGATTTAGCACTTATTACCCAGTAAGAACATAAACTGAACTACAGAAAAGAGAAAAGAAAAATAGAATAAGAAAAAGGGAGAAAAACCTTGAAATAAATAAATAACAGAAAGTTTTAAAGAGAGTTTTCATATTTTTAGCCTTACATACACATCACATCCGTGACAACAGGATATCGCGACCGTGAGAAAGGAAGGAAAAAAGGTGTTAGTCATTTGCAAAAAGGTCACGGCTGTGACTGTAGGTTTAATAAAATGCACGACCGTGTCATTAGAAGGTCGCGACCATCATGTTTCAGAACCTCAGAGAGTTTTTGATGTGCTCAGTATGCTTGTGAGCGTGAAAATGAATCAGAAAAATAACTATATATACGAAATAAAAAGTTATGAATACACTGTTTATAAGAAAAATTTGAATGAACAATACTTAGATTGAAATAAATGGCAAATAAATAATAAAAACAAAGGGAAACCTTATCCACGACACTCTCGGGGGAAGAAAATGAGAGTTTGTAGAGAGTCGGGGGTTCTTAAGATTACCTCGTGTAAATATCTACCTCGAATGACTCCTCAGGTGTGAGAATAGGCTATCTCCAAGCTAATATGAGCTCCACGACCTCCCTCAATGCAAGCAAGAGCACTAACAAGGCCCAAAAAGTTTGGAATGGATGTTGGAATATCAGGTGGGAGTGTATTTTGGTAGAATTTGGGCATCTAGATTCTTTTTCCTTCATTTCTATTGAAAACGTCACCTATTTATAGGCAAGGTGGGCAACACAGACCTTCTCTGAGATGCTACCACTTAGTCATTTGCAAAAAGGTCACGGCTGTGACTGTAAGTTTAATAAAATACACGGCCGTGTCATTAGAAGGTCGCGACCATCATGTTTCAGAACCTCAGAAAGTTTTTGATGTGCTCAGTGTGCTTGTGAGCGTGAAAATGAATCAAAAAAATAACTATGTATACAAAATAAAAAGCTATGAATACACTGTTTATAAGAAAAATTTGAATGAACAATACTTAGATTGAAATAAATGGCAAATAAATAATAAAAACAAAGGGAAACCTTATCCACGACACTCTCGGGGGAAGAAAATGAGAGTTTGTAGAGAGTCGGGGGTTCCTAAGATTACCTCGTGTAAATATTTACCTCGAATGACTCCTCATGTGTGAGAATAGGCTATCTCCAAGCTAATACGAGCTCCACAACCTCCCTCAATGCAAGCAAGATCACTAACAAGGCCCAAAAAGTTTGGAATGGATGTTGGAATATCAGGTGGGAGTGTATTTTGGTAGAATTTGAGCCTCTAGATTCTTTTTCCTTAATTTCTATTGAAAACGTTACCTATTTATAGGCAAGGTGGGCAACACAGACCTTCTCTGGGATGCTACCACTTGTCCAAGAAAGTATAATAGTGACAGCCGCTAGTTTTTTGCTTTTATACAATGTCGGCTGCTACCTTTATGGCAGTGAAAAAGGTAGTCACGACTTTTGAAAGCCGCGACTAGGCTTAAAAAGTCACGGCCTGCTGTAGGGTTTTTTAAAAAGTGACGGCCGCGAGTATAGGAATGTCACAACCTAAAGGTTTTTTGGTGGTTTTCTTGGGTTTTTAACCGAATTCATGATTTTGCTTGCTTTGGAGTATCTTTGAGCATATTCTCATATTTTCGTCATTAGAACGCATTCGAGACGGCTGGCTAAGATTCGGCTTGGTCAATTTGGGGTGTCCATAGTAATAGCCCACAAAATCATACATCTTATTAAAATTTTCTCCTTGGGGACTAGCTACCAAGGAGAAATGTCCAAGAATTGAAGAACCTTGCGTGCAAGACGAGGCAAAGGAAATTGAAGGCTAGATTGTAAAGCCCCCTAAAAAGAACATACCTCACCAGGGAGATCAAAGCAAGCTCACTCATCCAGGGCAAGAATTCTAAGAATCATGGAGCTTGGGATCTGGTACTGAGCCCAAAACCTACCCACATCCAGAGCACTTATGGTGGAGGGGACCCCGCTAACGAAAAAGGACAGATGAATGCAACCTATAGTGAGGTGGGGATGATGAGTCAAGGCCTCTTGTTGGGCCTGACTAGATATAGAGGCTTCCAAAGAGGCCAACTTCTCCTCTTCCAAAGGAGCTACGGGAGGGGTTCGTAACGAGTACAATGAATGGCTAAATCTTCCCCAGAAAACTCCATAGAGGAACTCTCGTCTATAAGGGAGAAAGGGGGAATTGGGAGTCGGGGTTTAACAACCGTTAGAGGAACAAGGCAAGGGGGATCGAAAATAACACAGGGCCGAAATTGAAAGATATAGTCAGCAATGGGGGTAGAACTAGAAGAGGATGACGAAGGTTTGACAGAAAATGGCTTTCCAAGATATTTTTCCTAAACCTCTAAGAAGGAAGACTTTACTTCCTCACTTGAATCGCTAGATACTACAATATTCACTCTATCACCGGTCATAGATTTTCACCAGTGGAAAGAGAAACCCTAAGAGTCGTGACAAATGGTAGAAAACTAACAGTCACAAGACCGTCGAAATCGAAGCCCTAGCCGAAATGAAAAGTAGGGGACGACGGTGATAATTTACGCAAATCCAATTCAAATAAAAACGAAGATTCAAAAGGTAATTGAGAAGAAGAAGAAGAAAAGAGAAATACCCAGACTGAGAAGAAGTCATTCCCACAAGTAAGAACGCCTTGAGAAATGCTCGAATCGCCACAAAGTACTTCTGAATGTTCGAATGATTGAAAAGATAGAGAGTTTGAAAGTCGTTATAGGCGCTTCAATTTTGAACGGTTGAGATTTCCCAATGCTAACAAGATCCACGGTTAGAGATGAAGCACGTGAGTAGTTGATACTAACCCGTGTGATGTTCGCCATGTGTCAGACCTTCAGATATAATGTCCTCTAGAAAATTGCAACCGTGTCGTCGTTCATTTTAGGGGCAACCTAAGGAGCGTATTAACAGCTGTCTCTCCCCACCACATGATAGGGCTACTCTTATGACTTTTGGATGTTCCCTATTGATCGAAAACAACACGTTGATAATCCATCGAAGATCTCACATTTAACCATATACCTATTAGAATATATTCCTAATCCCCATCCACTTTGTAGTATGCTGATTAATAATAGAGGACCATTGATGAGTAGTGAGGATATTTTGATCAAATACATTTGGTTGGGGAAAATGGGAAGGGAAATCTGATCAGCTTAGTCAACCAAAATACATGATTGGGCAAGCTTATAGAAGATTAGTTCTTCTTATAGGCACGCTCTTCCATTCTTCGCCCAAGAACCCGTCCTAGTTAATTAGTCATTCTAATCAGCTTGTTCTATTGATCAACACTATGCATAGCAAGCACGCAATACGACTTGAGACTAAAGAAGTTCGCCGGTATAGTATCGCCATAACTGTTTTGTACAAAAGACCGTACCACGTGTCCAAAAGGCAACACATAAAGGACCAACTACAACAAATTCATGTATATTCTAATAGAACGCACCATCTCTCTATCTCTCTCTCTCTCTCTAACTTTTCTTGCTCCCTTCTCTACTTAAAGGCTAACTTGATCATCGAAGGCAACCTGGCCGGAAAGACTCTGGTGCCTCTTCTACCCTGTCTGTTGATCTCTCATGTGAAGAATCAATCTCGGTGGATCATTCGAGAATTAAGCACCATCAATTTATTTTATTTTTTTTCAAAACGACGAGTATACACTTTTGTTAATAGACATGCAATTGGCTTTGTGATTTTTAACAGAGTGTTAGCCTACCTTTTTTATTAGATGCTTTTTTCAGTTTTTTTTTTTTTGGAGAATTTTATATTTCTTAGTTCAAATTTTTTGTTTCTATTTCTTAATTCAAATTTCATTTATGTATTTATGCTTAATTTCTTTAAAAAATTAAGTAAATACAAAAAAATAACTAAAAGGCAATTAAATGGCTTTTTCGTCTCATTTGAATTTTTAATATTTTTTGACCAAAATATTTTCTTTTTAATTTCACATGAAAAAAAAATTAAAAAGAGTGTTCATTTGGACTAATATTGAAAAGAACTCAGTAAAGACCAAAAAAATCGTATGAAAAAACTATACCAAATGTTTAAGCTTAAGAATGGCAATTTTATTTTTTTCACGCCGTAACCCTAGAAAACAAAATGCATAGTTCGGATCACCCAGAAAGCCAACAGTCACTAAACTTTTAAACTTTTTTTTGACACATTTTATTACGTATCATATCTTAATAAAATCGCAGAATTGTCTTTCTTGTGTACTACAAGTCAATTCCAATACATATTAATTGAGGACTAACATATATATTAAAAAACAAAAAAAATCTAAAAAGTCTAAAAAAATGTTTTGAATTACCAATAGGGACTAACATACAAAACATGTGATTCTCCATCAATGGGATTGTTCAATTTGCTTGGCTGTAAGATAGTTTGTTCATAAATGGGTGTGTATGCTCCTTATTGGCATAAAAGGGTTTAAGGGTGCGCGTGCGCTTCTCATTGACTTGTGCAAAATTATATATACCAGCTTTCACGACACAAGTTATGCGTTTATAACTTTTAATTTGTTACAATAAAAATGCTAAATCACAAAAACTTCTTTGATTACAATAAAAATGCTAAATTGGAAAACTTTCAAAGAAAAAAGGGAAAGAGAGAACATAAACATTTAGAAGAGAGAGAGAGAGAGAGAGAGAGTAAAGTGGTAACAATGCAAGCATGGGCATAAGCATACCAAGCCGAGCCTATTTAAATCGAGCTTTCACGAGTTTAAATTTTTTTAGTACTGTTCAAACTCGGCTCAAACTCAATAACATCTCAATAATTTGTTTGAGATCGGCTCGTTTAAAAATTGACATGTTCAAATTTAGCTCGAGCTCGGCTCGAATTACCTAATCGAGTTAGTTCGAGCTCGAGTTCAAGTTTATATTTTGAGTTTTTTTTTCAAATAAAATCAAGTTTCTTATCATAAAATTAAGAAATTAACTTTAATAAGTGTATTTATATACACTTTTAAGCGAGTTTCACGAGCCTTAAACGAGCTTATACGAGCCAAGTCGAGTTTATATGAGTTGAATTGCATAATTTTATGTTCATGAACAATTGACTTATTATGCAAATTGAAAACAAACAAGCTTTATTCGAGCCGAGCTCGAGTTATTCATGACCCGTTCTGTTAATTTACATCCCTAAATGCAAGTAGAAATAAAATCAGTTGTATAGAGTGACGTGGTTTTCAAATTGTGCTCTCGAAATTTAAAATAAAATGACTTGTAGAATAAATTTCTAATGAGCATTTTGAGTTAAAAGAAGGCCACACAACTTTAAATTTGGGCCCTTAATATTCTAGGATATATATATATATATATATATATATATGACTGAAACAACATTATAAAAAATATCTGACCCTTCAAGGCTTCCCCTCCCTGCAATCACCAATTTTCCATTGTTCAAACTGATTAAAAAAAAAAAACAAGGAGGCAAAACTGTATAATGTGGTACTGTCAAAACCTCTTTGTGATAAGCAGGCAAGGAAACATTCAATGGCTCATGGTTGCCCAAGTGCATTCTGTCTAGAAGATCCAAATCATCCCACAAGAGTGAAATTTATATATTTTTTCTATTGTAAATTCACAAATTGAAAACCAAGTTACCAGAAAAATGAGCCGTCAGTACATGGAAAAAATTAAAATAGATTTAACTCAAAATCTTATGTTTCTATGCACAAACAATTCCTAATATTCTGGGATATTGGTGCAAGGGGTGAAAAGGCAGAAATAAATACAGAAGGAATGAGCATACAGCCTTTCTGTGCCTCAAAGTAAGACATTAGGTTAGTGTTTCGTTCACTGGAACAATTTTTGGGCAGGAATTGAATTGAGATTGGAATGGGTCAAGAATGGAATGAGGTAGGAATAGCGGTTCAAGAATAGAATTATCATTCCATTGAAACAAACATTACCTAGGTGCTTGAGCAGGACCAAATGTGATTTTCTTGACCTAGCTGGGGCTTATGAAACCAAATACTGCTGCAAATGTTTGGTTCTCCTCTTGTTCTTCAACTTTCGGAATGCACACAACTCGATTTGCCTGATTCTCTCTCTGCTTACACCCATTTGCTCCCCAATCTCTTGCAATGTCTTCATCCTTCCATCCTCGAGCCCAAACCTCCACCGGATGACCTGCTTCTCCCTTTGGTTGAGAGTATCCAGCACCTTCTCCAGGTCGTCCTTCATAAATTGTTTCATCAACAATTCTTCTGATGTTTCTGCTTCGGGATCTGCTATCACTTCCTGGGATAGAAGCCCCGGGATGAGACAAGCAAAGCAGATAAAAGAGGTGCAAATTGGAAGAATTTTCCATCTATGAAGTTCATTGGAATAGATACTAAGCATACCGAGGGCTTAAGATTCTGGTTGAACCCAATCTTCTGGTCGAGAGACCTTGGAGCTTTAGGGGCTAGTAGTACAGATTGGAGTCTCTTCATCGAGAGCCCTGATGCCTCGGCAACTTTTTCATTATCGGGTTGCCTTCCATTTTCACCATACAGTTGCTTTCTAGCCTCCTTCACTTTATAAGTTGCCTCAACCATGTGAAACTGTTAAAGTTGCAAATCAAAGGGTAAAAAATCCAATAGTAACCTCGTTTGTAAAGTATCCCACTTTTTTTCGGTTGGAATAGACAATGTGCACTTTCCGGTAAGCGAATTATCCTGGACTGCTCAGAAAGAAACTTCCGAACTGCCTGTTTAATCCACCAGTGAGCATAGGTTGAGAACTTGAACCCCTTTGAAGCATCAAATTTCTCTGCACCACGTACAAGGCCTCGGCATCCTTCCTGAGAGTCAATTAGCAAGGTAGCACTATTGGACAGCTTGATATACATTGCTGGGCCCAATTCCTAACAACTTAAGCTTTTAAGACAATTGGTAACTTAACATGTATTATAGCTCTAATTCTAATAGGTCGTGGGTTAAGTCTTGTAATATGTATTTGTTTTCTTATTATGTTTGTTATTGTGTGTACTATGTTCTATGTGTTGACAAATCTATTCAAGTTCAGTATGTTCACATTTTCACGTGCAAGATAAGATTACCTGTAAAAGAGAATGCTGAATAGCTTGATATACCTTGTTGAACAAATTTTTTAACAGTTTTAAGTTTTTAACTCAAATGGTGACTTACCAAGCACTATAAAGTTATTTACACATCAAAACCAACAAACTATAAAGGTCATTGCACTCCTAATGGGTCTATATTTTAAGAAAGATCTCCAATTGTGTGATTGCATACAAAGGGAAAATTGGATACCTGAATGAGATCTTGAAGATTCATTCCAGTTCCCTGATAATTTCTTGCAATTGAAATAACAAGTCTTATGTTGCTTTTGATCATTTTGTCTTTGCAAAGGACTCCATAATTTAATCGTTTCCTCAGGGTCTTTTGATCGACACCTGCTGCAGCAGCCCACTGTGCAAAGGTTGGCTGGCCACCACAACGTTCAGCAAGTTCGACTTGAAGTTTTTCTAATTTCACTAGGTCCTGCATTAGATTAATAACAGTGGAGTAATTGTAAAATCAGACAAGATAAACTTAAAAAGAAAGCAGATGAAATCCAACTCAAAACACCCCCTCTCCTCCCCAACACACACCCCTACACTAAAAATAAATTAATAAGTAAAGAGAAGGCAGAAAGGTTCCTTCATCCAAAGATGAGAGAGGTTTAACAAGCAAGCTTCTAGCTTACACCTACTTGCAATAAATTGCTAATCAATTTGGAGTTAGGCAGACATTACATTTAAAGCATCCCTCCCAAAAGATTATTACATTAGAGCCTGAGGTCATGGAAGACTGAAGCCTTTGAACCATCATGACCAATATATTTCTTTTTTAATCTCATATTTCAGTGCTAGGGTTAAGTACAAATTCCCGAGTGAAAAAAACAAAAAACAAAAAACAAAAAAAAACTGGCAAACTGGCTCACCCCTCACCCCCAAGGTTTTCATGCAGAATCCAAAAGCTTTAACCAGACAAAAATGTCGCTTAAACTTAGATTTGAGAAAAAACGTAAATTTGACGTATGTTGGTCTACAAAACCCTTTGATGACCAATGTCGAAGGAAGACAGGTAATTGATGCCTGGGTATCATAATTAGGGTACGCATCTAAATTATCTATATGTCAGTTATAATAGGAAAACATTTCAAAAGTTCATAGACTTCGGACTTTGACACAAAACCAAGAGAATCCTATAAAAAAGGATTACCTTGCTATGGTTTGCCCAAATTTCACCTTTTACATTTTAGAAACTCCTTTACAATTTTGGATTACTGTCTACAACTAAATTCGACTTCCCCATAGACTATATTTAGTAAATCTTTTTTTGATATAGCTCCGCATAGAGCTATATTTAATATATTTAGTATACTAGATTTTGGATATCTTTTTCTTTATAAGGATCTCCACGTGGGTCGTCATATCCTGACATTTTGGGTAGATGCTGAACACAATGAGTATTAACGACTCCTACATAACAAAACAAATGATTCCGAAGAACCATTAACCTTAAAACATTAATAGCACTAAAGCATGAATTGTACCTGTATTGCTTCTGAGAACTCCTGTTCTTCAGTACTTGTGAGAAGCCGGGAGGTACTAGTAGTTCCTCTGAAGTAACGCAATGGATCAGAGTAGTCTCCGTCTTGTAAAGAAGCACGTTTTTTTTGTCTTGTATAAACGGACTTTACAGATCCAACATTTGCTGCAGCCTTTTCTGCTGCTCTTGCTCTTCTGGCTTTTCGTTCTGACTGCAGCCTTGACCTCACTGCTACGCTATTGGATATTTGTGTCTGGAGAAGTTCGAGTTCTTCGCGAGTTGGCTCAAAATCATTGGCTTCCTTAGCGGGGTATTGCAATGCAAAGTTCTCGCCAAAGCCATTTCCAGCTGTCATAGAGTCTACTGCTATGCCAACGAGCTCTGTTTCTGCAAGCTGTGCCCTATCAAACAAGAGGGTATCAACTTCAGATGGGATAATTGCAGGTTCACCGTCCAATTTTGTAGAGCTATTATGGCCAACCATTGTTGTTGCGTCCTTAGCAACCTTGACAGCTGCTTTTGCAAGAGCAACTGCTTCAGCAGCAGAGGCTGCTATAAGAGCCTCTTCACTAGTAAGAAGGTTTTCTTTAGCCAAACTTGCTCCAAAGTTTGCCTGCAAGGTAAATATCCAATTAAAGCTGCAAGAACTGGTGAATAATTTAAACTAAGATGTTAATGGACAGGCCATGTGGTTTGTAATTTTAAGTCTAGGGTGGACTGGGTGAGTGCCCAGCTGGTGGATCCTGCTAAAATTTTAAAGCCAACATAAGAATCCAACCGCGCAAACGACATATTAACTCTTAAATCTGTTCTATTACCACTAAAATAAGGTAGGAGCTGTCCATTACTCAAATCATTTGGGGGGCATCTGAAGTCTATTAATCATTTGCTTCAGAAACCTAGAACAAGCAATCTTCACCTTCTTTTTGGAAAAAGAAAAAGGGGGGAAAAAACCACCTCATTCATTTTTATCCACACAAAAAAAAAAAACCAACCCTCATTATGGTTGAAACAAAACAAGTTCGCATTAAAAGATTACAGGCATTAAAACTATGTTCAAAAAGCTCAGCCCCCCGCCCCAAACCCCAAAAAAAAGAAAGAAAAGAGGAAGAAAGAAAGAAAGAAAGACAGGAAAAAGAACAGATAGAAAATGAAGAAGACAAAAGATTATGTTGGACAAAAAGTTAAATCCAACATCAAGAATGTTCCACCAATATCAACAAACTTTTAGCTTTTATCTAGGATTTCAATAGATGGATTCTGACCTCACTGGATGGACCGATGGCCCCTATATATGTCCAAGATAAATCTGCAGCAGCTGGATTTGAATGAGCTTCTAGAGACATAAATTGCAGCTTCTCCATATCAAGTATTGTAGTTGCAGTTGATGTTGGTGGTGTCGTAGTGGATAAAATACATTGTGTCTGAAAATAGATAGGGCCTCTACTTGTTGCTGCAGATTTATGGAATAATGAAAATAAAATCCATGACATTATATGTCGCAGAAAGCAACAAAAACCAATACTATTTCCACTAAGGTCCACTGAAAGAAGTATTATTTCTATCCTTAAAAGTTGGGACCTGGGGAGAGTCTCTTCATCAAAATAATGAGTTAGTTCAAATGATGATTTTATGATGTTTGATTACAAATATTGAAACAATCAGTTGCAATTTAGAAGGCACTACATTAGCACCGTAAACGGATACCATCTAACAAATATGCTTCCACAAGAATGACAGTCTTATTAACAAATTATAAGCAAAGACAGAATTTGTCCACATCAAAGAAACAAAAATAGATATACAGTTTGGTGTTTTGATCACTAAACTAACTTGGGTATCAACTATCAACTTAACAAGGATATACCGTTCAGTGATGTGATCACTCCAAATTACAAAATAGATCTATCAATCATAGCAATGTTCTTTTCTTTTCAATCTTTCATAAGGAAGAATTCAAGCGCCATTAAATCTATTTTCTGATTGCAATCATAGACAATTTTAGGTGCCAACGCAGTTTTAAAAGCTAAGCAACAGATATGAATAATTTATGGGTTTTCTAAACATTACCATTCGGTTAGTTAGGTCATACAACGCACTACTCAGAAACCACAGGAATTTAGATCACGATATTTGATATGTTACTTTCTTTTCCACCAATCAAATTGGAATACAGAAAATGACAGGGGAACAAATTATTGAGCTTCAAAAAGAATGCAAAAGTGTTTACTGGTTCTCCACAAATATGTGGGACTATTCCAAAACCATTAGAGGGTTTCAACTTTCAATTGATCCTTCCTGGATCAATTGCTAGAGATGCTGATGAAAACATTATAGTATTACTTTGAATTCAGTGCTCAATTCCAGTGGAGTCGAGACGATGGCTTTTCGGGAGGTTGTGTTAACTACTAAAGCTTGGAACCTCTCTATTATTAGAATGGAGGGTGATGCAGATCAGATTGTGAAAGATCTCAAACAAATTGGATAGGGGTTTGCCAAATGTGAATTCTTACGCCGGGATTGTTTGCACCTTGTTTCTAAATTTGTTGAAATGTAATTTATCCATGTTTCGCTTACTTACATATGATCTAATACGGCCCATTCCTTAGTCAAATCGATAGGAAGTTTTAGGAACTTCTCAATAAATATTTACCCCATATATAAGCACAATGACCCTGAGACCAAACTCTCTGCTCAACTAAACATGATCCTTCTATGTGGCTTGGCAAACAGAAATTACAAGATTTGACAATTTGTTTGCTTTTACTTTTTTTTTTATATCAATCTTTGAAGCAACCAGATTACAAGCTTACAAGATTCAACAATTTATTTTCTTCTACTGTTTTTTAAATCTCAATCTTCGAAGGCAACCAAATAGCTTGTAATCTTTCTTCTTCTGTTTTTTTGGGGGAGGGGGCATCCACAAAATGACCACCACATTGTGCACCTGACAATTTTCGTAGGGTATAACCATGCCAAATAAGTTACAACAAAAGAGTAAACGAAAACAAGCAGCACCTACTTAAGTAACAGTCCCGTTTGAGATAATAATTTATTTGGTTATTTTGTTTGGCATATTTTCGTTACTTTTTCGATTCATCTTATTGAGATGAGTCGAAAAAAGTAAAAAAAAAAATTAAAATATTTAAAAATTCAGAAAAGACAACAATAAGCCAATAGCCATATTTTATCTTGCTTATTCTCATCTTATGTGCTTATTTTCATTTTTAGTAAATTTTTTTTTTAAATTTTGAACATTTTTTTACAATTTTTTTTATTCTTCTTGTCGAAACGATCCATATTTTTTTTTTCAAATTATGAAGACAAAAATAAGGGGAAAAAATCAAATTTTAAGTGGACAAAGAGACATCAAAGGGTAAATTATCAGAATTACAGCAAAGTATCTTCATCAATTAAACATATTTCTCTAAAGACATGGAGTATTGGAGTGGCCCCCAAAACCCACAAAATCCAAACTTCACCATCCCAATTCTAATTTTTTCATTTTAAATGACTGGTGTGGTAAGCATGTATGAATTCACATACACAATATATACATACATATATATATATATATATATAGAGAGAGAGAGAGAGAGAGAGAGAGAGGGAGGGAGAAAGATAGACTTACAGAGTTGGGTTGTAAAGAGAAGGTTGGTTTTGGAATGGAAGGAGAAAGTGTCCGGCCGGCACTTGAATTGCGGCAGAAGACACGACATTTCTCTTTTGTTATCTATTCATATACCCATACACAAATTACATGTACAATTGCCTATATATATATATATATATAGAAGTGTGTGTGTGTGGATGAATCGATTGAGCTGGAAGCGCTTTGCCAGTGTATCCAGGTACAGAAAGTTGAGAGAAGGAGAGCGAAAGAAAGAGATAGAAGGATAAGGAAATATAAAAGCTTTGCCCCCAACTAAAACCCGTCCTGACACATAGGGACTGTTTGTTGTAATTAAAATTATCATCAACTTATTAATTATATTTAGAAAGATATAATTATAATTTTAAAAAATTTATTAAGATTATAATCTTTTAAGTTTAAATAATAAAATTTGTATTGACTGGTATAAAATCAGAAACTATAAGCAAAAATTATTAGCATACTTATTTGAAATTTTTTAATTTTGCTGCTAAAAGCTATAATTTGACATCTGCCTAACCTTTTTGAGATTGATTTTAACTCAGTTTTTTTTAAAAAAATTAAATTTTAAGATGCTCTGTTTAATTTTTTTATCTCTTAATTTAAGAGAAAAAAGCTAATACACATTTCAAACACTTTAATTTTTTTTAAACTAAATTATTATAGTACATTTATTTTAAAAAGTCAATCCTACTTATAAAAATAAAATTAAAATTTTTTTTACTAATATCTCAAACACTACAACTTAAAATTTAAAAATAAATATATTTTAGACATTTTAATAAAAAAATAAAAAAATTAGTACAACAAATTATCACAAGCAATTTATTTATTTATTTATTTATTTTTTTAAAATTAAGTCTCTTAACAATTTTTGCTTTTCAAGCATTCCAAGTAGCATTTAGCTTTTCAATTAGGTGGGTGCAAGCACTAAAAAATCAGTACAGGAGAGGCACAATTCCAGGATTTCTTTTTCGCTAGAAAGCATACAAATTTTTTAATAATTACTAAATCCAAAATTAAAAAGTAGGTATAAAATTTTATAACATACTTTTATTTTTTTTTAAAGTCTAAAATTTGACATTTACACTAACGCTGTTTGGGCAAATGTTATTTATTAGCTTATTTTTGCTTGAAATTCATAAAATTTGACTTATTAGTTTATTTTTATTTATTTTTATTTTTTTTAAAATTTTTTGATATTTTGATCAAAATCTTTTACTTTTCTGATTTGTCTCAATTAGAATAATTTAAAAAATATAATAATTTGATTAAATGATGAAAAAAAATTATTAAAAATAAAAAAAAATTTAATGACAAATAAACTAATAAGCCAATAAGTCAAATTCACCCATTATGGGCCTAACTTATGATAACAGTGAGTTTATTTTTAAGTTTGAGAAAGTAAAAAAAAAAGAGAGAGAGAAAGACAAATTAGAGACAACAAATAAAGTTAGACAATAAGAAGTCAATTTTATTCTTTTTCTACATAAGGGGTATAGTATAATTTTATAGGGAAAAAAATACAAAAACATAAGTGTACTGTGTTTTTATATTTTTTGTGAGATAAAAAATAATAGAAGATTTCAACTAGAGGTTCATAAATATAAATTTTAGCGCGCAATATTTATAAATAAAAAATTTAACGCGTAAGGTTCAATCTATTTAAAAAATATAATTTCTCTCAAAAATACTCAGCAAATAAATAAATTTATCTATTTTGCATAACAAACAGAAAAATTTATATATTTGATATTTGTCTGTGTTGATATACAAATAAATAAATTTATCAATACAGATAATATAAATAAATTTATCTGTATATATATATATATATATATAAACACACACACACAAAACGATTCTCTATCATGTCTTCTCTCATTCTATTATCTCTATTGTTATTTTTTTCATCGTCATCATCGTCTTTCTTCATCGTCTTTCATTAACGATTTAGATCTTGGCTGTTGTAGGATATAAAGTAGAGAATTTTTGTCTCAAAAAAATTGTACGA
Organism: Heliamphora exappendiculata; assembly: GCA_034768845.1. Classification (NCBI taxonomy): domain Eukaryota; kingdom Viridiplantae; phylum Streptophyta; class Magnoliopsida; order Ericales; family Sarraceniaceae; genus Heliamphora; species Heliamphora exappendiculata. Next base: position 15,860,697 of record JAOTRH010000024.1, on the reverse strand, counting down.
AATAAATAGATGACCTAACACTGGAATACTTTTGTGAATATAGACCATGCACGTTAAAATAAAAAATTTGCTGAATGAAAACCATACACAGCTTACAAATTAGACCTCTCACCAATTTTTTAAAAATAATAATAATAAAAAATATAAATATATAAAAAGTACTAGTATATAAAAAGTATTAGGTATGTTTATATTTTTAGAGGGTACAAATCCTTAAAATGTTTTTGCTTTTAAGGATCTGATTAGCAATTAGCTTAAAAATTATTATTTTATTTTTTGTATTTTTAATCAAAAAACTAAATATAGTTTAGAGTAGATTGTTTGATAACTTAGTTTTTAAACTAATTTTTTAGAAATTAGTTATTTTGATAAAAAGTTAGCTTTTTACTTTTTGTTCAAATTAAACAATTTTGTCATTCTATATGTTTGATATTAGGAATTATATGTAATTAGTAGTTGTAGTAAATAAATTATGAATAAGGGATATTATTATATTTTAAAAGTAATTGTAGTTTGAATATAATATTCTAGGGATTAGAATTTTTGACTTTTTTGTTTATTTGTTTTTTTTTTATTTTTTTGTCTCATGGATATCAAAGGTAATTGAGTCAAAGTATTAGGAGTTTTCAGAAGCTGAACAACCTGATCAGCTTGAGTGGTTAAATCACTTGATCATCCGTTCTAATCTGAAAGGTAGTAATGCTGCTACAGAGATCAATCTCCATCCCGGTCAGCCGAGATGTTGGTCAGAACTCATAGAAGAGCCTTATCTTGATCAGTCTAGCAGCGAATACCAGGCACGCACCAGTAGGCTGTGACTGGGAAAATCTATTGGCACCATAAACCCTAACTGTTCGGCACTAGGAACCAGTACACGTGTCTTAAAGATATGGTGCAAAGAATCAATTATAACGATCTCTATAAGAGGAAAAAACATGTATGCTAACAAAAAGTAATCACACTCTCTCTCTCTCTCTCTAAGATTATAGCTTGCCCCCTACTCCATCAAAAAAACCTAACTTGACCGTCAGAGGGGACCCCTTCAACTATTTGATTGAGTGTTTCAAGATCATAAAGAGGACGTCAATGACCATTTAAGATGAAGAACAACGACGAACCATTGAGCTAAGATCTTGCACCATCATTTTGGCGATTTATGTGGGAAACTTATCCTTGTTGTTCTATGGTGAATTTCTTAGCGAATGGCTCAAACCAGATCCATGGCCAACGAGATCAATCGACATGGGGTACCGCCAAGTCCAATACCCCATCTCGAACCTCAGCCCCAAGAGCAAGTTTCACAACATTTATAGCAGCTCACCGAAGGAATTTTGCAGTTGGTACAGCAAAATAAAGAGTTGTTGCAACAAATTAGGGGAGGGAGAATAGGATCCCTCCACTTCCTTTAGGTGATCCTCCAATCAACCTCGGAGCCGGAGATGGCTAAGAAGATGATCTCCCGCCAGCCGAGAAAGTGGCTGAAGTGGGTAGTGGCATCAACTTGCCCCCACGCCCTCTTAATATATGGCAAGGCAAGGCACAAGGACGAAGGTCGAAAACATCAACGATGACCGCTGGATAGAACGAACAACTCAATGAGGTGAAAGCCTAGCTTGATGCTGTGGAGACTGTAAGAGGTAAGACCCCTTTAACCTTAGATGATTTAGTTCATAAATCGAGGTCACCCTTTAAGTCGAGTATAATGGAAGCCCATTTGCCTCCGAAGTTTAGAATGACACAATTAGATATGTATAACGATACCTTTGATCCTGTGGATCACCTAGATACATACTACTCCATGATGTGCCTCCATTCCCTTCCCGATGCAATAATGTGTAGAGCCTTCCCCACAATGTTGAAAGACCCAACTCGGGTCTGGTTCTTGAAATTAAAACCCCACTCTATCAAGTCTTTTCATCAGCTTAGTTACCTCTTCCTTAGTCACTTCATTGGGGGCAAGAGACATCGAAAGCTAGTAACGTGCCAGCTTAACATCAAACAGTCAAAGGGGGAGACCCTACGAGAGTATGTGGCGCGCTTCAATTAGGAGGCGCTACAAATGGATGAGGTAGATGATAAGGTAGCACTGATGGCGTTCATGGGTGGTCTCTTACCCTCACGCTTCCTATTTTCATTATCCAACGCCCCACCCACAAACATAGCTAAGTTTATGCTTAAGGTCCAGAAGCACATAAATGCAGAAGATGCAATGGATGCTCGTAAAGTGAAAACTGATGACCACATAACTAAAGCACCACTGACCAAACGATCAAAGGAGGATGACTAGTAGTTATTTATCAAGCAACCTAACCACTAAAGGAGAAAGTTCATGGAGCCAATGTACAAATGGTCGCGTGACGACAATAAGCATCGGTATACTGCCCTTAATGCACCGCTTGAGCAAGTAATGATGTATATAAGAGGGATCTCGACCTCAAATGGACAAAAAAGTTAAAGGACCACCCCTCCAAGCGGTCTAAAACCAAGTACTGCTACTTTCATAAGGATCATGGTCATGATACGGAAGACTGTTATGACTTGAAAGACCAGATAGAGAGGCTGATCAGGAAAGGAAGGTTAGATCGATTCGTGGAGGGACGGCAACATGTAGAGCAGAGGGACAGAAAGGAGCAACCAAGGCGAGATCAAAATTGCGAAGAGCCTAGAGATGATCAGCGCAATCCGCCCCACTTGGAGATCAAAACAATAACTGGAGGTTTTGTAGGGGGAAATCCCGCTCAGCCAGGAAGGCGCATACGAAATGCCTGAGGGCGAACAAGGACCAGCCGAAAGAGAAGCGGACACTGTGGGAGCAGCCAAGGCGAGCAGAGAAATTCACAATCTCTTTTTCTGAGGAGGACTGTAACGGAATTCAGTATCCACACGACGATCCGATCGTGATTAGTCTCATAATCAGCAACACATAGTATGAAGGGTACTAATAGA
>JAOTRH010000024.1:15831514-15844914 GCA_034768845.1 Heliamphora exappendiculata | reverse complement strand
ACATGCTGTGTAAGCTTAAGAGATCCATTTATGCACTTAAGCAGGCATCGAGGTCTTGAAACACTCGATTTGATCAAGCTATAAAATCTTATGATTTTTATCAAAGTCCGAATGAGGCCAGCGTGTACAAGTAGCATGACAGAAGCATAATAATCTTTCTAGTACTTTATGTAGACGATATCTTGCTCATCGAAAATGATGTGGGGGCATTATTTATGGTTAAAGTATGGTTATCTGGGCAGTTCGATATGAAGAACTTGCGAGAAGACAATCACATCCTTAGGATCAATCTTGTGCGAGATCAAAAATCAAGGATGTTGGACTTATCACAAGCAAAGTATATCGATGATATCCTTGCTCGTTTTAGCATACAGGATTCCAAGAATGAGTTTCTCCCTGTCGGGCATGGAATCACTCCATCCAAGGATCAGTGTCCTATGACACTTGATGAGATACGGAAGATGAAGGCGGTTCTTATAATTCGGCAATAGGAAGCCTCATGTATACTATGCTTTGCACTAGATCCGACATCTGGACTGCGGTAAATAATATAATCAAGTATCTGAAAATGACTAAAGATTATATGTTGGTTTACTATGGGTCGGTAAACAATATATAGGAAGCCTCATGTATACTATGGGTTGGTATACTGAAAATCATGTTTTTAGTATTTAATTTTATTTTTTAATAAAATTAATTTTTCATTTTATGAGAATCTTTATGAGTAATATATGTGTATTATTTTTTTAATGTTATGCATGGATGCTTGATATTCTGTATGGTATTTAATCTGGTATGTAGAGTACGACTTGCACACAGAATATCAAATTTTAGATTTTTACAAAATATAAGTTTTATGTTCACAGTTTAGATGGAAATGGACATACCATCAGTACGACTGTAGCACAGAGTTTTAGTAGGCTGTCTTGGTTACCGGGAATAGATAATAGCATCGTCTACTATTCTGACTCTCTGTGGTAGTGCACTTTGTGTGTATTGAACGAAAAATTTGGGATAATTAATTTTATACTGACTATATAAATTAATTCGCATCCCAAAGTTATTATGAATAGTGTTTATCCTCTTAATTCGAAAATAATTATTGATTTGCGTATATTTAATATTCGTTATTTTGATTCATTAGAGGGTGCGATCTTATATGGGTCTATATTCTCAGTGAGTTGAATAGCGGTATTATTTATATAAAAAATATTAATTATTGACGTAATTCACATCCCGAAAAATCGAGATTGACGATACCCTATTAAGAAAGCTTATAAGTTTTAACCGGGCAAAACCCTGTAGATTGATTTAATTATTCGACGGTCAAATAAGTTAAACGGAAGAACTTAAGGAATATGAAGATACCGATTAAATTAAATTGTCAGTAATTAAATTTAATTAGCAGGTATCATGAATCTTAACGTGGGAAGAAATGGTAAGCATTTAATAACAGGAGCTCAATGCAAGAAGGCCTTGAAATTATGGGTCAGAGTGCAATTATGGTCTTTAGTGGTGTCAACTGTAATTCAGTATTTTATAAAAATTACAGAAACTGCTACGTCTTTCCATAATTACTGAAACCGATTGTAGGTGTCTGTGTTCCACTAGAAGTCTTACTGATAATTACTCCTCAGGTCCCTACTGTAGCCCTATATATATGCGGGTAGGCAGAACCAGTTTTATAATATATGTCATATTTTATCTTTTAAGACTAAAGATATTTAGATTTTGCCGGTACAAGTTCTCGATAGTCCGTAACCTACACTACGTTCGAGGATCGCATAAGGAAATACAGTAGAAGATCTGACAAGTGTTTCAACTTGAAATCAAATCGTAGTTAAAGAATCAATCGATAGAAGGTATTCTTCTAAATTAACTTTGGTTGAACAGGTTTTATTTTGATCGCTCGTCATCAAAAAATTTATCTGGAGCCTGTTTCAGCATTTGCCCATCTAGTTAATTGTTAACCGAAAATCGTTTGCAAAAATAATAATCTTAGCAGTCTTGCCTCCAACAACACATTGGTTGCAGGGGGTGGCCATAGTCTGTTGAGACTTGCATCTTAAGACATGGCAAGTGGGGAAGTCGGCTAAGGGCAATTTAGGTGGCTCAATGTCTGATTCTGTATAAATTTTGGGTTTAAATTATATTTTGATACTATTTTGTACAAGAAAACGTTTAAAAAATTAATTTTGTGTACTTTTTTGGTATCTTTACCTACTAAAATCTATTATTTTAGTATGTTTATAATTAATTTAGTAACCCTATGAATTATCATAATTTTTATAGTAATTGATTAAATAGGTGTAGGTTTCTAAGTCAAATTAAGCTAGTTTGACAAGAATTGACTTTTTTACTTATTTTAATATGTAAGAACTTTAATAATGATTTGTTTGCTTTTTTTGGCTTATAATATTATATTATTATATATATTACTTGTTTAAAAAGTCTTGGGTCATCATAATACTTGATTTGCCCAATTTTTTTTTATTTTTAAGCTTAAAAAAGTAAAAAGTGACTTTTTGTGCACACATCCCAAGGTGGATGGCCATTTAAGGATATTTGTCATTTTTGTTGTTATTTTATCTTTTGTTACTTAATTCTATCTAAATATCTGATTTAAGGTGTCCATGTGTCAATATTTGGGTTTTAAGACATTTCACTATATTATGGGCAAAATAGTTATTTTACCATAATTATGAGAATTTCTTATTTTTAACCTTATACTTCATGTTATTTACTTAACTTAGGATGTCACGAGACTTCTCTGAATATTTGGTCTCTTTAAGGTTTCTAGATTTAATTAGAGTTTTTCGGGTTGAGTTAGGATTTTTATCCTTTTAGCGACTTAAGATCTCGTCGGCTAATCATCGCTAATACTACGATTTGGGCTAGGTCTTTACACGGGTCATTACCCACCGAGTTGTTACAACTAAGATCGGAGCCGGGTCGTTAGAAATAGTAAGATTCATGATGAGTTATTCGAATTTACCCGATTCGTTTTAGAGATTTGCATTAGAGAGAGCAGCTTATATTCTGACCTTGATACCTTCTAAGTCAGTACTTTCTACTTTCATAGAATTGTGAACTAGGCACAAGTCTAGTCTGAGACATATTCGAATTTAGGGGTGCCCAGCACATGTGCTAAAGGGGAACACAGATAAGTTAGAACCGAGGATAAAAGTCGATTGCTTTATTGGTTAATCTAGGAGAACGAATGGTGGTTTATTTTATAATCTAAGAATAAGAAGGTCATTGTCAGTGCTAATGTTAAATTCTTAGAAGAGGATTATGTAATAGACCATAAGCCTAAGAGTAGAAATATTCTGGAAGAGCTGAGAGGAAATATCGGTAGTACGTTATAAGCGCCACGGGAAAGTGTCATCGATATCCCGTTGCTTGTTGTAGTGGGAGGATTATCGGGACATGTACCGATTTTGAACCAGATTCGAGTGCTACCACAAACATGCCAATTTTACAACCAGGGGTGCATGTAGATAATGGTACACAGGGTTCAGAATCAACACAACATATCACTACTAATACAAAGACGCAAGTAGTGCCTTGTCGTAGTGAGAGAGTTGTTCGTCAACCCGATTGGTATATGTTATTGGAAGAGTTTTTTGATAAGATCCCGAAAGAACTGGATACTGAATCCTGTAACTACAATGAAGCACTCTAAGATAAAGATCCAGAATTATGGCAAAGTGCTATAAATTCAAAGATGGAGTCTATGTACTCTAATCAGGTTTAGAAACTTGTAGAACCACCGAAATGGATAAAACCCATCGAATGCAAGTGGATCTATAAGAGGAAGAGAAGAGTAGACGGGAAGGTGAAAACTTTTAAAATTGGGCTTGTTGCAAAAGAATTTACTCAAAAATAAGGGATCGATTGTGATGAGACCTTTTCGCCGTTAGCTATATATAAATCTATCTAGATTATTTTATCCATTGCGACTCATTTTGATTACGAAATTTGACAAATAGATGACAAGACAGTTTTCTTTAACAAAAATATTAATGAGTATATCTATATGGTACAACCAGATGGTTTCATAGTAAAGGACCAGGAGCACATGTTGTACAAACTTAAGAGACCCAGTTATGAACTTAAACCAGCATCTAGGTCTTGGAACACTTAGTTTGATCAAGTTATTAAATCTTATGATTTTGATCAAAGTCTTGGCGAGTCTTGTGTGTATAAGAAGTGTGATGGAAGCATGGTGGTGTTTTTAAGACTTTACGTGGATTATATCTTGCTCATTAGAAACGATGTGGGGGTGTTATCTTCGGTGTAAGTATGATTTTCCGATCAGTTCGATATGAAAGACTTGGAAGAAGCCAATCACATCCATGGGATTATGTGAGACCCTAACCCGTTTTCTTTTTTTCGGCGTTTTCGAACGCACGTTACGAGTTTTCTTTCAAGCATATTTTTACTGCTTTTGATGTATGATCGGGCTTAGATATGCATGCGGGGTAGGTTCTCGAGTCCGTGGGCCGCTGTTACACGAATCTCGAAAATTTAAAAAAAAAGATATTTTGGAGGCCTATAAATATCTGGAGTTAGATATTTTCATAAAGATATTTTTCAAAATTTCTCCAGTTAGATTTTTTTTTCTCTGCCTTCTCTCTAAGTTCTCGGGGGTTCGGGGCTCGATGTTCAACGATCCAACAGCGGATCCGTGGTATTGGCGTCGTGGGCTACGCAACCATTCGGTCAGAATTTAATTCAGGAAAAACTCAATTTTCCACGTGGATCGAGGCATTCAGTTTTTAACTCACTGAGGTAGGATTCTAGACCTGTATGTTGTATAAGAGTGTTATGAGTAATCGGGTGTCTTTTTACCAATTAGATTGCTGTAGATCTGAGTTTATGTTTAGTTGAATTTTTGGGTTTAAAACCTTATTTTTGGCAATTTCTGTGGATGGAATCGGGTGCAGGGAGTTTCTTGTGAGATCTTGGTGTTAGGCCTAGGCGTATGGATGTTCACGATTGTTAAATTGGTGTTTGGAGGCTTCAATTTGGAGTTTGGAGGTTGAACCCGTAGCTTGAAAAATAGTTTCTGGGCTGGTTCAATCGACTAACCTATGGGTTCAGTCGACTGGATCATGTGTTCTTAGGTTCAGTCGATTGAACTCATAGGTTCAGTCGACTGGATTGGTGTTCTTGAGGTTCAGTCGACTAGATTGGTCTTCTTGAGGTTTAGTCGACTGGACCTCGAGGGTCAGTCGACTGGACAGGGTGTTTGGGCTTTTGGCCGTTTCTAGTGGGTTTTTCAGTCGATTGGGGGTTGGGTTCAGTCGAATGAATTCTGGGCTGTTGTTGGTGGTTTGGTGGCTGGATTTTGATTTTTGATTGGCGTCCTACGATATTTAATTGATTAATTTATGGGAATCGGTCAATTCAAATACCTGTGGATTCCTTTGGATGTCGTGTTAGTGATTGGCCTTCCTCTAGTGGTGCTTAGTCAATGGAATTATGGAGTTCTATTAATTGAAATCATGGAGAGGGGAGTTAGTTGTACCTCGGTTCAGTTGGTCGTGTGGTGGCTTCGGGGGTCGTGTGGTGGCCCGGGTGTTTTTGTGATGCCGTCCTCGGGTGTGACATGCATGGTTGGTTCAGGATTTGTGGCACAGTTGCGTGAGTGTTGGTTATGCGTGCGACGTGTGGGTTCGTGGTTTGGTTTAAGGTGGGGTTCTTGTGAGAATCGATATGTGAGAGGTTTCAGGTGTTGGCCTCAGGTTAGAAGTTGGTTATCCCTGTGTGTGGACGGTTCCCGATTTGTGGACGGATCGTTCGGGTATCGAATGACTGGTATGTGGCTTGTGATGTCTAGTCAAGTTATATGGCTAAGTGCATTTATAACTATTTATTTATGTAAGTGGATTACATGGCATGATATCTTATGTGTATCATGGTTGCATGCTGTAGAACTCAGAGTTTTATTAGGCATGAATGTGATGGATTTGTGGGCGGCACATGCATGTAGTGTATGTGGTATGTAATATGCATCTAAATCCTAATTAGGTTATGCATAGGAATGTTTGGTGTTATTCCATAATTTTAGTTTTATCCTATAATATGCGGTCTTATCCCGTGGTATGCGGTCTTATCATGTGGCATACGGTTTATCCCATGGAATAACCCGTGGTCGGCGGTTCCATCCCGTGGCTTACAGTAAAGTATGCGGTTTTATCCCGTGGTCTGGTTTACGGTCTTATCCCGTGGTGTGCGGTCTTATCCTGCAGTATACAATTTTACCCCGTGGTTTGGTCTATGGTTTTACTCCATAATATACGATTTTATCCCAGGAATGCATATTTATTGTATGACCTTTTAATCTCAGTGTTAAGACTGTGGTTGCAGCGTGTGAGGGCCGACTGTGTGTATCATAGATTACATGTATTGCATTATGGGACGGATAGACCAATTTTTAAATTATTTTTAAGAGTCGTGTGAATCGTGATCTAAAAACCCATTTAAACTATTTTTGGGCTCCTGTGAGTGAGTCAAAAACATGGTTGTATCATCGCTTTCTCGTTTGCATGTGAAAACTATTTTCAAGACTTGAAAGATAGTCTAAACCTAGACTTTGGTTTCCGAGCATGTTTTGTTTATACTGCATACCTGTTTAGTTTCTGCTGAGTTTTGGCTCATGGTGTGGGATTTGTTTTTCTTCCGGTACCGATCACGCTGGTTGATCTTGAGGTGCCGGAGGAGGTGGAAGAGTGTAATCTTCCTTTTTGTTAGCTTTTTACATGTATGCTATAACATATTTTACGGGCATTGGAGTCGCGTAATGTTGCCGTTTGGCGTTTATATACAATGCATGTTTGGTTTACCTTTGAGAGTGTATTCTCAGGTTAGGTTTTATCTGGTTGTTTTTTGGTGTTTCACGTGGCCCGGAGTATGGGGCGTAACAGATTAAGTTTGTGCGGGATCGAAAATAAAGGATGTTGAGCTTATCACAAGTTACTTATATTGATAAAGTCCTTGTTCATTTTAGCATGCGGGATTCAAAGAAAGAGTTTTTCTCTTTCAGGCATGGAATCACTCTATCCAATAATCAGTGTCCTATGACCGTTGTTGAGATAGAGAAGATGAAGGCGATTCCTTATGCTTCGGTAGTATAGGAAGTCTCATGTATGCCATGTTTTGCACTAGACTCGACATCTATTTTCCCATTGGCATGGTTAGCAGAAATTATTAGGCCAAACTGCCAAGATCTTAAGATTATGTCTATTATTTTAGTCAAAAAATATCCAGACGGATAAACACCGAAATAGGTTTTAGATTAAAACTTTTGATATAGAACAATCAAAATAAAATTCGGTAATACTCCCAAACTTAATTTTAGGATTATACCGTTCGAAATCTGGTTGGTTGATTTTGATTGCTGCAATAATTTTTAGTTACGATCCACCATGATTTTTGAGTTTTAATCAAATATTCGACACAAGCCTTTTACTTTATTTTCAAATGCCAAATACGAACAAAGTATGAGCTTTAATCTCCCGTGTTCTTCAAAACCTTCTTGATTAAGTTTAGGATTTTCAGATAACGTGAAAATTCTAGTCACCTAATTACTGACATAATAATATAAATTATTGCGTCAGATTTTATAATACCTTATAAATAGGCTACAGTATAGACTTGTGGAGTAAATGTGACTCGAGCTCCCAATATAATTATAAAAACTCACCTCAACCCAGAAATAATTTCATAAAAAAAATATAATTCATTCCACTAAAGAATTATAATGGTACTCCCAACTATATTTTGAAAACTAAATATTTGAGTTCCTATTATTAAATACTTATTTATTCTCTCTACATTAAAATTTTTGATACTCGCCGATTAAATTAAATTACTGATAATTATATTTAATCGGTTTCGTAAATAAATTTCTTAAGACCTTCCACTTAATTTTTTTGACTGCCGGATAATTAACCACCTACAAGATTTGACTCGGTCAAAATTTATAAACTTTCTTACATGGGTATCGTCAATCCCGATCATTCAGGACGTGGAATCCGTCAATAATTAATATTCACCATATAATTAATATCATTATTCAATTCACCGGAAATATAAATCCATGAAAGGATGCACTCTTTAATGAATCAAAATAACGAATATTAAATATACGTAAATAATTAATTATTTCGGAATTCTGAGTATAAACACTTATAATAGCCGTGGAATATAAATTAATTTATAAAATCAGTATAAAATTAAATACCCAAAATTGGTTCTGTTCAATACACACAAAGTGTACTAACACAATGAGTCGAAATAATTGTCGAGACGATTACTATTCTCCGTAATGAAGACAGATCTACTAAAATATCGTGCTACAGTCGTACCGATAGTGTGCTCAAATCTATCTAAATTGTGAACCAAAACTTATATTTTACAAGAACCGAAAATTTAATATTCTGTGTGTAAGCCGAACTCTACATACTATACTAAATACTATTTAGAATAAAAGACACACATGCAAATCATTAAATAAAAATAAAACGCATACATTTCTCATTAAGATTCTCATAAAATGTAAAAAATAATTTTATTAAAAATAAAATTAAATATTAAAAGAAAAACTATAATTTTTAGTATACAATCATAATATTTACATGTTATAATTAGATTCAAAAGAAATTAACTCTTTTATGTAAAAATAATCAGAGTTTTAAAAATTAAAGAAATAAAGAATTTTGTTCTTCTAATACTAAATTAAGAATAAATCAAATTAATTTAAAAGACTTCGTATATGCCTTAAAATTAACATTTTATGAGTTTTAGTTTAACTTAAGCCAAGTTTTTAACTAAAATAGGTATTTTAGTTTTGTACCAAAAAATTTTAGTTAGTTAACATTTTGACTAAAAATTTTCCTTTTATAATTTTAATAGGCTTAGACCAAATTTTTAACAAGAATTAAGTATTTTAACATAGCTTCGAAAATTTTTAAAAACTAGTTTTCTTTATTAAAATTGCGCCTTAAGTAGAATTTTATGATAATCAAAACATAAATAAATCTTTTATAAATTAGGAAATTTACACATTAAGGATTTTTGCTAAAATAAGTATTTACTATAAAAATATTATTATTTCTTGCAAGGATTTACAAAAAATATGGAAGTCATACTAAAGTTTATATTTTTATTATGTTCAGATTTGAAAAATCATTAACTAATCTCTGCGAAAGTCAAATGAGTCTTATGATATCTAAGTTAGTTTAGTTTTTAATTATCGCTTTATAATAATCTTGAGATGTATCGCTATTGGTATTGTTTGAAAATGATTACGAATTGTGGATATTATAAAAATGAGAATAATAATTTAAACAAAATTTCAACTGTTGGAGGACAATAAGAGTACCAACAGTAAGCCGTAATAAGGGCGATAGGTCATGACCAGGTGATTATAGAATGATCATCTCCAAATTGTAGAGTAGCTCCCCATATTGCTAGTAAAATCGTTTAATTTAGTATCATTTTAAAAATAGAAAGCGAGTAATAATTTAAATATTAATGCATTCACATTAATTTTGCTAATGATTTGTTTAAATCATGTTTCAGGTGATGTTTAAAAAGATTTGGCTGGAGTAGATGTTTTCTCTCTTTTCTTCTTTTGTTAAATCTTAAATGGTGTAGAATTCTTTATGTGATGTATATATGAAGAACTAAATGATGTGTGGATATAAGCACTAGTTTACTTTGTGAAGTTTTTTAAAAGAATGCTCGAGAAACTTTTGTGAAGTTAATAAAAAGTTATTTTCTACTAAAAGAGTTTTCTTAATAAGAAATCTTGGTGGGTTTTGACACACTTGCTAGTCACGAACGCCATTCTATGAAATGAGTTGTGACAAGTTGCTTTTCTTCCTTTAATATAAAATCATTTTTACAAATAAAAAAAAATATTAATTGTTTTCGACAAGCACACACAATGACCTTTTTCAATGTAAATGAAATAAAATATGGTTTGGAGCAAGCACACAAATAATGACTATAAACACGGTTTTTGGTTTATATATATATATATATATATATATATATATATAATTTAGAGCTATTATGCATGGAGGCTCTAATCCAACAAATCCTAGAGAAACCTCTGCTTTTCATATCCCCAAAAGTCCATCTCTCCACGCAGCGAGAGCTGATTCATCTGGTGCGTTGACGACGTAGTTGCATCCTCATACCTCACACCTTTGGAGGAGTCTTCATGGGCAAGATTAGGAGTTACAATCCTATCAAGCATTCCCCATTCATTCAAACTCTCATCTCTACTGCTGACATTAACCATAGTTTGAGACAGCTCCAATGTCCCGACCTCTAACCCCGGCTCGCAGGCTTGGTACCGGAGGTTCTCGCTCCCACTTTCGCAATCTCTAGGGTTTGACATGAGCTGCTTCAGCATTACGGGTGAGTGATCCGAAGGGAGAGCGGAGTAGTCGTAGCCCATCAACTTGTGGGTTGGGATAAGGTTTTGTTCTTGAATGTAGGTGTGGGAGTGGATGTGGGTGTGGGGGGGATAAAGCACCGGGATGTGGCGAGAATAGTTAAGGGCGAGCTCAGACTTATCGTACAGATCAAAGGTTTGTTCAGTGCCATGTATGTGCTGGTGGCGCAGTTGATATTGATTGTCCCTGTGCGTCAAGGTGCGGGGTGGGTTGGAATTTGACGCACTGTTGACCTGATCTTGGCCCATACTATTACTATAAGCTTCGCCTTCATTCCCAACTTTGAATAGATTCTTCTTCTTGAACACCCTACAAACAACCCACCCATCCTCCTGCACGTAAATGCAGCAAAGAAGATTGCTTTAATACCATTTTTGTGATGTAGACATGTAGTTTTTATTGTTGGTTTATTTAATTCTCTCTCAAATGCTTTTTATGTCTGCCTTGTTTTGTGATAGATTCATTTTGCTGGTTGATTATTTTATCAAGTTTTATTTTCAATTTAAAATTAATACCATCAAGATATTTTTACTCTTACATTAAGATCAGTTATCTTTCTATACTTTACGTTGCCTACTATTTGCTAATCAGATTCTTTTTCTAATTTTAGTCGTTTCATATCTCATGCTATCTCGATAACTAACAAGATTTCATATCTCGATAACTAACAAGATTTCATATAGAAGGAGAAAAATATGATTAGAACTTGATATTTCTTATTTCTATACACACGCGCGCACATATATATATATATATATATATCCTTTATATCATCATTTTCGGTGGCTAGATTTTTCTAATTTTAAACTAAATGAGAACTTTCTTAAGCAAAATTTTTAAAATTAGAAATCTTAAATGTGCAAACGGAATATAAACTAAAACATTTCTCATTTATTGAAAATTGTAGTAGTGTATGACATGGTGCTACAATTACGTACTCTCGTTTTATTGTGATTTATATTGTTGATTTTTGTCACGTTTTTATTGTTGGAGAAAAAAAGAAATGAGGGAAACATATCGAAAAATTAAGCGAACAAGGTAAATGTATCTATTTAGTGCCTTATCATTTCCGTAATCTGTCTACAAATTAATGTAGTCTTTTTAAGAGAATAAGGCTTAGTTTGGGACTAAAAAAAAGTACTTGGCTTTGTTAATTTTTTGTAAACACTTTTATTTTCGATAAATTCTTTAACTTTTAGGAACAAGAAAAAATCAAAATGAGAAAAATCACTTAAAACAAAAACGAGAAAAAAAAAGCCTAGCCTATTGCCTTATGTTAGATTACATTTGTCTTCTAAAATTTCTTTTTGCATTTCAGTCAATGTAGTTTTTATTTTTTCGATTAATCTTGATTAGAGAAATTAACAAATTTAAAAACATTGACCAAAAGTAAAAAGAACCTCTTAAAATAAAAAATAAAAAATAAATAAACAGTTCTCAACTAGGAGCAGTTATTTTTTTTAACAAAAAACAAACTACTTGATTGATTTCATAACCATAATAATTACAAACGGCATAAATGTGGTATTTGAGATGTGGTATTCATTTTGAATATGATTAATATATAAAGCGTGGCCAATTACTTTTTGCGATGATTTTACATACTTATAAAAAAAATTTATAAAATTATCAATAATTAAAAATAAATGAACCACATCACTTTGGAAATAGTCTACAAAAAAAGAAGTTTTATTTAGATCATTAATTTTAAATTATGCGTACTTTTATGGGTAAGTATTATAGTTACTTAAAATTTTTGTAAATATATATTATTACGGATTGTTGAGATAATGAGATTTGAATTTTCTTAAATATAACTGTATCATATATGTATATGTTATCCTTCATATCTATAAATATAAGAGCTCTCTCAACAATTAAATATTGAGAGAAAACATTCTATATATCAATATGTGAAAATTATATTCAAAGCCACGGATAACTTGGAATGTCAATCCATCTTCTTCTTCTTCTTCTTCTTCTTCAACAACCACACACAATGCTCTCCCAAACATTTGCTTCTATTTAACCCGTTTCTTTCAATAATGCTCATTATTTTATCTCTATATCAAGCTGACCTCCAAGAATTTCCTACACTATAAATCGTAATTATCTCCATATCTACATAGCCAAAATCTCATTGGCTTTATTGACGAAACTTTTATGTGTCCTCCCCCCACCACACTACTTGATGGCGTTCCCATACCTAATTCTACTCAGTCTACTTGGATCTCTCAAGATCAACTCATTATGAGTATTTTGATCTTGTCTCTCTCTAACGAAATCTTACTGCTTGTCGTTAGTCTCACAACTTCTCGTGAGATTTGGGTTACCCTTGAGGCCTCTCCCGCCTCTGCTTCTCAAATACCAATTCTTCAACTCCATTAGAGTCTTCAAAACCTTCAACAAAAGGATCGTTCTGTCACATCATTTCTTCATGAAGCCAAGACCATTGTTGATAAACTTACAGCTGTTGAAAAGCTTCTCTCACCAGTCGAATTTAATCTCTATGTCTTCAAAAGCCTTAAACTAGAATTTCATGATCTTCTTACTACGCTTGCCGCTCGTTCGAATCCTGTGTCCTTTTCTGAGCTTCATAGCCTATTGCTCGGTCATGAGTTTCTTCATAGAGACGCATTCTCCATGCTTCAAATATCACTTTTTTCTAATAACCCCCAAGCCAATCTCACTCAGCATACCACATGCCATGATGACAATCAGTTCGGTCATGGTCGGGGCCATTCTCGTGCTCGTGCTCGTGCTCGTGGTGGTAACAATTCTTCTAGTCGTGGTCGGAATTGCACCAATTATTTTGTCATTCTTCATCTCCCATCATCTGAAAATTGACCTCGCTGTCAAATATGTGGTCTTTCCAACCAAACCGCTGCTAGCTCCTATGACCGCTTTAACCAAAATGTGAATCCT
>JAOTRH010000024.1:15814947-15828579 GCA_034768845.1 Heliamphora exappendiculata | reverse complement strand
CCGGTTTAGCTTATTGGGGTTCCAAGGATCACCTCTGCATCTCTTATATTAAAAATGGCCTTTACCAATTCTGCATTCCACTGGTTTCCATCGGCATTCATTAAGTCTCTGGCCACCTGAATCCCAGTCCCCATCGGCTTTTAAGTTGTAAACTTTGGGGTGTGGTCATCGGAGAGCCATGGGTCTTCCCAAACCTGAATTTGTTTCCCATTGCCCACTCTCCATATAGCCATCCTTTTTCAATCAGCGATCAACTAGCCAAGATTCCATTCCACGTCCAGAAAGAATTAGACTTCTTTCGAGATTGGAAAAATGTTCCGTTTGGAAAGTATTTGGTTTTAAATACCTTATAAAACAAACTACTATCTCCCCCCAATAGCCTCTAGCAATGTTTGGCCAAAAGTGCTATATTAAAGGCATCTAAGTCTCTAAAGCCCAATCTTCCTTTACCTTTAACATTAACTAAATTCTTTCAGGGAATCTAGTAAATCTCCCTAATTTGTCCATTTTTGCTCCACCAATACCTTGCTATGGCACCACACAGTTCATCGCAGAGTCTCTTGGGTAACTTCACGCTAGACATAACGTAAGTAGGCAGAGCTAGGAGGACTGCTTTTAGCATGACCTCCTTCCCAGCTTGGTAAAGAAGATTCCTTGCCCATCCTTTGATCTGATTTATCACTTTGTCTTTAATACACCCAAATGTACTCCGCTTGGATCTTCCAATGATAAAGGGAAGGCCCAGGTATTTGTTTGCCTGGTCACTCCATTTGAACCAACTTTGGCTAAAATCAAATGCCTCTCCTGTGCTGTTGTGTTCCTACTAAACAAAATTTTATCCACATTTACAAGTTATCCAAAAGCCTTATTATAAAGATCAAGTAAAACCTTTAACTTTCTGCTGTTAGAAAAAGAGGCCCTACAGAAAATCAAGGAGTTAACAGCGAAGAGCAGGTGAAAAATTAAGGGACCTCGTCTGGCTAGTCTGATACCCCCTAGCTCGCTAAAGTGATTGGCTTTCTTCAACATATAGGAAAGACCTTCGGTACATAAGAGGAAAAGGTACGGGGATAGGGGGTTCCCTTGACGAAACCCTCGTCCCGGTTGAATGTAGCCATGTGGTACACCGTTGAAAGATACAACATAAGTCACCGTAGTGACATAATCCATAATCCATCCAATCCATCTAGCATTGAAACCCAAAGCCAGCATGACCTCCTCTAGGTATTTCTATTCCACCATGTCGTAAGCCTCAACTAAATCAAGCTTCAAAGCCATATATCTGCCCTTCCCTTTAACTCTGCTCTTTAGATAATGGATTATCTCCTGCGCAATCAAGATATTATTTGTGATGACACAGGTTGTGTGCTCTAACTTTTAATATCTATATTATTATATAAAATAAATATTATAGTTCTTTTTTAAAAAAATTCAAAAAAGATGATATTAACTATGGAAAAAAAACAAAAAAAATAATAATACTTATTGTGATCAAACACAAAATTTGAGATTGAACTCTTTGTTTTACGAGCTCCATCTCTGAATCTCTCATGTGCTTTTTTCCACCGAGTAGAGAGACTACTAGAGTCCTCTACGAATTTACACCTTACAAGATCCTAAGACTAAGATAGTGCCCCAAAGAGAATCAAGAGAGAGAGAGAGAGAGAGATAAATTTAATTGATATCAAGCAATACAATACACTTATATTTATAGAGTGGGAAGAGAGATAGAGATATCATTTATTTCTATCTTTTAGGTAATTAAAATCTACTTAAGATTTATCTTAAATTAATTGGGTTTATCACTTTATTATATCAATTCAAAATAATTAATAAATCTATTAACTCTCTTTTTATCTCATGTGGACGAAATATATATAGCCTTCGTGTAACATCTCCCACTCGTACACTATGGATAACAAATATCTCATCGGAGAAGTATCAATCTCAATCCAATTCTCATCTTCATACAAGAAAATGGAACGTGTAACCAAGCGAGAAAAGTACCAAAAATATAGTGTTATATTAAGTCACCATCTAATTAACATAACACTATAATTCATCATCTCGTCTATGTCCCAAATCATTTAACGATACCAGATCTTGCACCTCTAATCCCTCATGCAATTACAATAGAACCATACAAGACCTCTTAATGCATTTGTGCTCATAATTATATTGAAAACTATTATCAACGTAGTCACCCGGGCAATGAGCCACATATCAATAGTGTGATGTTAAATGATCTTTCCTTAGACACTCATGTCAATCCATTTAATCTTGATTGCTTTCCTAGTCATGCTCTGTCAGATCGTATAATTCATGACCCTCAGATAACATGCTAAAGTAGCAACATCAAGTGTTGACTTTATGACAGCTCCAAGTCCCAAAGGGTACACTTTTGAACTTTTAGTCCATAAGGCTCATACAGTGAAGAAGAAGGGATCCATTCTATCGCTCCCTATCATAGTCATCTAAAAGCACATACGTATGGTTGTCTGCTATGGTGGAGCTTTCACTTAGGATATGTCACTCTTTAACACCATACAGATTTTGGTTTAATCGCTCCCCACAGCGCCAAACCCAAGTCTCACAAGATAATCGCTACGTAAGCTCCTTCTTAAGAGTCTCTTATTTAGCTCTATACAGACTTCATAGATATGCGGATATACTCCATGTTTGACTTTTCAATCTCATCTTAGCGCTTGCTATAGCGACATTTATAATTCAAATGTTGATCCTTACTGGCTTTCTAAGCCTCAAGGAGATCACATTCATACAACGTATGTGATCATTCTATGTCTCATCCTGCTTTCTATCTCAGCGCCAAGGCGATTGCCCGTGTAAGAGGGCCAATCAAAAGCCTAGTGAAATTTTCTTTTTCTAAGATTTGTGCACAAATTAAATATTATACTAATGAATGTAAGAAAACAAATCTCATCACTACATAAAATAAAATGTTCAAAATGTGTCCATCAAATACAAACATATCAAATCTTACATAACTCCAAACCCTTAACATGTATGTGAAGGATGTCTCTAGTAATGAGTTTGGTTAGAGGATCAGCAACAATGTTGATAGAGGAGATGTCTTAGGACCACCTGTCCTTGCGCAATGATGTTATGAATGATGTGATAACGAGTATCAATATACTTAGTTATTCTATGGTACTTAGAATCTCTTGCATAAGCTATTTCTGTTGTGCTATAACAATGAATTATAATAACATCATTCAAATGTCCTGTTATGTTCAAGCTTAATAGAATCTCCTTAACCATATTGCTTCTTGAACATTAACAATATATGCCACATATTCTGACTCCATCATGGATAAAGAAACACACTGCTACTTCTTACTACACCGATAAATGGCTCCTCCTCCAAGTATAAAGGTGTAACCAGAAATTGATTTACGCTCATCTCTATTAGCAGACCCATCTATATCACAATATTCGGCTAATCTGAGGGTGCCACCTTGATAGCATAATACGAAGTCTGCAATCCCTCTCAAATATCAAAAAATCCTCTTAATTGCTGTCCAGTGAACAGCACCGGGATTACTCTGATACCGGCTGACCATACCAGTAGCGAAACATATATCGGGTCGAGTACACATCATAGCATACATTAGACTACCGACTCCAATTGCAAAAGGAACATTTTCCATTTGTTTCTTCTCTTCTTCTGTTTTAGGATTTTGGTCAATGCTAAGAATCTGACCTTTCCCCATTGGAGTGTCAATGGGTTTAGAATAGTGCATACGAGACCGTTCCAAAATCCTTTTTGTTAGCCCAGATTTTTTTAATTAGATTTTAATAATTTTCACAATTAATTTTCTTAATTAAATTGATTAAAAAGAATATATTTAATTATTTGTAGAAAGGTAAGTGTTGATATCTCATGACAAATGAGTCGACACCTTATGCCATTTGTACTGACTCTTTGCATCAAATGGGTTAATACTCAGTATTTTGAATAAGTACGTTTTGTGTCGATACAAATTAATTTTGAGTCGACACCTTAAGACAAAGTACGCTTGAAAGTCTCAAGTGTGTCAATACTATTGAGAAATTGAGTCGACACCCTAACATCTTTGTCTAAGATATTTCAGGAAGTTAGATGATTCGACACCACTCCTTCAGTATTGGACCGAGATTCATTTTGAGTCAACACTAAAGTGTTTTGAATCTACACCAGAATGGTCCTTCGGGTTTTAGACTTTGAATTTTTGGGCTAACACCAAATTCACGTCAGTCAACACCAAAACATCTTTCGAGAAACAAAATGAGTCGGCACCACAGAGAAATGGATCGACACCATAGCTAAAAGTCATTTTTCAATTCCAAGTCAAAAAGGGGTCGACACCAAAGTTTGTTGAGTTGACACAAAGTTTCCTCCGAAATTAAAAGTTTTTGGTTGACATCAAACAAAGTTGAGTCGACACCAAAATAGCCGAGACTGATTGTAATTTTCTGAGTTGACACCAACGAAGAACTAAAAGAACCAAGCTGTAGATATTTTGTGTTGACACAAAATAGTTTTGAGTCGACACTTGCAACAGATTTCAAATCTCGCGCTGGTTCTAACAGTTGGATTTCAGAGTATTTATTGCCTCTACCAACCCACTAACAGTCATTTACTTCTGATGGTTATATAAGGAGTTAATTTTCATTGCTTAGAAGATCTTGGCACTGTTCTATTGCATGAATCAAAAAACTCAAAAACATTGTTCTATTGCATGAATCAAAAAGCTCAAAATCTTCAAGAAATCATTTACTACTTATTAAACATCTCCAGTCGATTTCTCTCTCTTTGTTCATTTATTTTCAATTATTTATAAAGAGAGTGAGTGGATGAATATTTGATTCCCATACATTTATTGTAATAGAGGATGAGTCACTCTTGGTCCTTTAAGAGAGTGAGTGATACTCTTTAAAGAAGAGCTCAAGAAATATTAAAAAAACAAAAATTATTTCATAGGATCTTCTTGATATTGTAAAAGGCTTTTGAATGCACATGTGAAGCATTCGATCTTAGTGAATATTCTCAAGAAAAGTCTTGAGAAGTGGACGTAAGCTTGAAAGCAGCCGAACCACTATAAATCTTGGTGTCCGGTTCTATTTCTCCCTTTAACTTTTTTAATTTCTTCATTGCTTTATTTCTTGATATGCTTGCTATTTTTTCTGAGAAATTAAAAGGTTTTTAAAAATATTTTTGAAATTATTATTATTGTTTTAAAACCAAATTCACCCCTTCTTGGGTTGTCTGAACTAACAATTAGTATCAGAGTTTAGGCTCTTATTTTTTACTTAACCATTTAAGAGTTTTTATGACAACCACTAATACCAGACCTATTCAGTCAGAAGGACAGCCCACCAACAAACTCCATTTGTTCAATGGAACAAATTACAATAATTGAAAGGATAAAATAAAAATCTACATTCAAACCGTTTACTATAATCTTTTGAGGGTTATTATAAATGAATCCAAAAGACCAACCAAGACTGTTGAACGGGCATCTATCCTTAAACTTGAGAGTGAATGGGCTGATACTGATATAAGAGATATACAAAAAAATGATAAGGCTACGAACTTTCTATATTGCTCTATTGACTCAAATGAGTTCATTAGGATCTGCACCTGTGACACTGCCAATGAGATTTAGGATAGACTTGAGGTTACTTATGAGTGAAGCAACCAAGTCAAGGAATCTAAGATAAACATGCTTATTTATAATTATGAATTGTTTAAAATAAAGCATGACGAAACTATCTTTGAAATGTTCATTAGATTCACTGATATTATCAATGGATTAAAATCTCTTGACAAGATTTACTTAAATGCAGAGATGGTGAGAAAGATCCTAAGCTTGGAGGAGCTTCTTAGTTCACTCATGACTTATGAGATGAACATCAAAATGGATGATGAAGATGATAACAAAAAGAAGAAGGGAATTTCCTTCAAATCTTCTATTCTTGATGAAGAATCTGATGAAGACTTTATAAGTGATGAAAATAAAGATTTAGCCTTCATCACAAGAAAGTTCAAAAAGTTTCTTATAAATAAGAAATAAGTAGGAAGGAGATTCTTCAAGAAGAATGGCATAAAGGTGAGCTTAAGAAGTTCAAAGGAGAATCAAGCAAATTCAAGAGTGATCACAAGAAAGATGAAATCTTATGCTTTGAATGCAAGAAGCTTAGACATATGCAGGTTGATTATCTCTAACTCAAGATGCATTTCAAAAAGGGGTTCAAGAAAGCAATGTTGGATGCATAGGGTGAGAGTGAGGATAGCAGCTTTGAGGATAAAAAGGAAGAAGATGAAGTTGCTAACCTTTGCCTCATGGCCAAAGAAGAAAATGAGGTAACCAATTACTCTTTTTCTTTAGATAAATTTCAAGTTTCTTTTGAAAATTGGCATGATGAATTAAGAAAAATAGGTGCTAAGAATTCTATTATTAAATAGTTGGTTCTTTTCTTATCTTATGAAATTGAAACTTTAAAAGAAGAAAAAAATTTGTTGTCAAAACAAATTTTGTCTTTGAAAGATGAAAACCAAGTTTTAAAAGAAAAGGTTGATGATTTTGCAAAAACTGTGTATAAATTTACTCTTGGGAAAAAACTTGGACAAACTTCTTGAAATGCAAAAATGTATTTTTGACAAAACTGATATTCAATACCAACTAAAGAATAAACAAACATTTTTTAGCAATATTTTTGTTAAAGTATTCTCAAATCATTCTAATGATACTTGTTTTCATTGTTATGAGTATTAACACATTGTCACACATTATCTACATAAAAAAAATTTTGATTTACCTATTAAAAGGATTTGAGTTTCAAAGAAAACGCACCCACATGAAACTAACACCAAAGTACCGAAGAAAATTTGAATACCAAAAATCAAAACTTGATTTTCTTTGTAGGTGTGTTTCAAGTCCTCATTTAAGAAAGAGATACTGTATCTTGATAGTGCTTGCTCAAGATACATGACATGTGACAAATTAATATTTGCATCACTCAAGCCTAAAGATTGTTGATTTGTGACATTTGATGACAATACAAAGGGCAAAATCATAGAAATTGGATCTATTGGTAAAAGTCCTTCCATTTTTATTGAAAATATTTTGTTTGTTGATGACTTAAAACATAACTTTCTTAGCATAAGTTAACTTTGTGACAAAGGCCACAAGGTTGTCTTTGATCATACTAACTGTGTTATTGAAAATTCAATTAACAACAAAGTTATTTTTTAAGGTCATAGCCATGAAAATGTTTACACTTTCAATCTAAATGACCTTTCAAAAAATAACACAAAGTGATTAGTTGTCTTGAGTGATAATAGTTAGTTGTGACATAGAAGACTTGGGCATACTCACATGAACTTGATTTCATAACTTTTGAAAAAAAAATTGGTGATTAGTTTACCTTAAATTAAATTTAAAAAACATAAAGTTTGTGATGTAAGTCAACAAGGCAAATAAGTTTGAAGTTTTTTTCAATCTAAAATGGTGATTTCAACTTCTAGGCCCTTATAACTATTGCACATTGACTTATTTAGTCTAACTAGGACTTTTAGCCTTGGAGATAAGAGATATGCATTTGTTGTTATTGATAATTTTTCGAGATACACTTTGGTGTTATCCTTAACTCATAAGAATAAAGCATTTTCCTCTTTTGCAAAACTGTCTTGGAGAATTCAAAATAAAAAAGATTTTTAAATTACAAGTATTAGAAGTGATCATGATAGAGAATTTAAAAATAAAACTTTTAAAAAAATTTGTGATGAAAGTGGTATAGACCATAACTTTTCTGCTCCTAGAACCCTTCAAAAAAATAGTGTTGTTGAGAGGAAGAATATGACTTTAAAAGAAATTGCTAGAACTATTTTCTATGAAAATAATCTACCAAGATATTTTTGGGTCGAGACTGTCAACACAACTTGTTATATCATGAACAGAGTCATGATTCGAGCTTCTCTCAAGAAAACTCCATATGAGCTATAAAATGAAAAAAAAAACCTAACATCAGTTATTTTTGTGCCTTTGAGTGCAAATATTTTGTTTTGAATAACAATAAAGAACTTTTGGACAAGTTTGATACTAAATATGATGAAGGTATTTTTCTTGAATATTTAATATCTAGTAAAACTTATAGAATCTTCAATAAAAGAATCCTAGTTGTTGAAGAATCTATTCATGTTGTATATGATGAAACTAATCTCGGTTCTTCTAAAAAAATTTGTGAAGATAACTTGGTTGATATAGAAAAAGATGTTAAAGACATCTTTATCAAAGATCAAAAAGAGTCAAACCATGAGAAAGTTACAAATAGACAACAAAATGAAGTCCAATAGGCTGCTGGTACCTCAAAATCAAGGAAATTCAAATTTGTCTAAGGAATTGAGGTATGCTCAAGGCCATCCAAAGAATTTAATCATTTGTGATCCATCTTAAGTTTTCAAAACTAGATCATCTCTACATAATGTTTGTGGTAATTTAGCATTCCTTACCTAGACTAAACCAAAATATTTTGAGAAAGTTGAGAATGATGAATTTTAGATCTAGGCTATGTAAAAAGAGCTAAATCAATTTGAGAGAAACAAAGTTTGGACTTTAGTACCAAGACCTAATGAACACTCATTATTGGTAAAAAATAAATTTTTAAAAATAAAATAGATAATAATGAAGTAGTTATTAGGAATAAAGCTCGATTAGTAGCCCAAGATTACAATAAAAAAAATGAATGAATTTTAATGAAACTTTTGCTCCTATGGCTAGGTTTGAAATCATTAAGATGTTGCATGCTTTTGCATGCTTTAAAGTTTTCAAACATTATCAAATCGATGTCAAAAGTGTCTTTTTAAATGGTGTTATTTCGGAGTTAGTTTTTGTGATACAACCTCCTGATTTTGAAAATGTTGATTTTCAAAACTATGTTTACAAACTCACCAAGCCTTTTTATGGTTTGAAACAAGCACGATGGTATAAAATACTTAACAAATTCTTGATTGAAAATGAATTTTCAAGAAGAAAAATTGATACTACACTTTTTATCAAGTCTCAAGGAAATAATATATTTATTGTCCAAATTTATGTAGGCATTATTTTTTGCTCAACTAATAAATCTCTTTACAAGGACTTTGCTAAGTGCATGCAGGGAGAATTTGAATTGAGTATGATGGGTGTGCTCAATTATTTCCCTGGACTTCAAATCAAACAATCTCATGAAAGAATCTTCATAAATCAATCCAAGTATACGTTAGGGTTGATATACTGAAAATCATATTTTTAGTATTTAATTTTATTTTTTAATAAAATTAATTTTTTATTTTATGAGAATCTTTATAAGTAATGTACGTGTATCATTTCTTTGATATGCATAGATGTCCAATATTCTGTATAGTATTTAATCTGGTATGTAGAGTATGACTTACACACAGAAGACCAAATTTTAGGTTCTTACAGAATATAAGTTTTATGTTTGCAGTTTAGAAGGAAATAGACATACCATCGGTACGACTGTGGCACAGAGTTTTAGTAGGCCTGTCTTGGTTACGGGAAACAGATAATAGCGTCGTATATTGTTCTGACTCTCTGTGCCAGTACACTTTGTGTGTATTGAACGGGACATTTGGGGTAATTAATTTAGTACTGATTACTGGTTATATAAATTAATTAACACCCTACGGTTATTATGAATAGTGCTTATCCTCTTAATTCTGAAATAATTATTGATTTGTGTATATTTAATATTCATTGTTTTGATTCATTAGATGGTGCGATCTTATATGGGTCTATATTTCTGGTGAGTTGAATAGCGATATTATTTACATGAAAAATATTAATTATTAACGGAATCCACGTACCGAAAGATCAGGATTGACGATATCCTCTTAAGGATGGTTATAAGTTTTGACCGGACCAAACCTTGCAAGTGGATTTAATTATCCGGCGATCAAATAAGTTATGCGGAAAGGTTTAAGAAATATGAATATGCCGATTAAATTAAATTGTCAGTAATTAAATTTAATTGGCGGGTATCGAGAATCTTAACGTAGGGAGAAATGGTAAACATTTAATAACAAGAGCTCAATGCAAGAAAGTCTTGAGATTATGGGTCAGAATGCAATTATAATTCTTTAGTGGTGTGAACTGTAATTCAGTATTTTATGAAAATTACAAAAACTGCAGCGACTTTCCATAATTGCATAAATCACCCGTAAGTATCTGTGTTCCACTAGAAGTCTTACTCATAATTACTCCATAGGTCCCTGCTGTAGCCCTATATATATGTGGGTAGGCTGAACCAGTTTAGATTGACCTTCATATCATTCTTGATATATTATTTTTATTTTTCAAGACTTAAAAATATATCGACGTTCTGCCGGTACAAGTTATCGGAGGATCGTAGCCCACACTACGTTCGAGGATCGCATAAGAAAATACGGTAGAAGATCTGTCAGGAGTTTCAACTCGGAATCAAGTCGTAGTTGAAGATTAGAGCTACAAGAGGTATTCTTCTAAATTATCTTTGGTTGTACGGATTTATTTTTGATCGTTCGACGTCAAAATTTTTATCTGGAGCCCGTTTCGACGTTTGTCCGTCCAGTTAATTTTTTACCGTTTAATTGTTATAAAAAATAATGATATTTGTAGTTTTGCCTCTAACAAATTGGTATCAGAGCCATTTTATTTTTTGTTTACGATTTATCGGGACCGAGTAGATTTAGAATTGTGCTAATTTTGCTTTGCAGGCGTTGTAATTCCAATTTTATGATCATCTATTTTTTTTTCATGTTTAATTGAATGTTTTGAATGAATGATGATTTAATTAATTGTTTAACCACGGGGGTTGATCGTGCTAGATTAATTATTTTTAGATCGAATATAAATCTACGGAACATAAGTTTTAATGTAAAATAATTTTATGTTCTTTAAATTTTTTTTCTAGTTTATTAGAAAGAAAAAAATATAAGAACAGGTATGAAAAAACGACGATGGATGGTGGCGGCAACCGGCGGTGGTTCTGGTGGTTTTAGCCGCAAATAATTTTTTTTATTGCTCCAGTTTTTTTTCTGAAAAATAAAATTAAAAAAAAAAACAAACAAAAAAACAAAAGCCGCAGCAATGCCCATCAAGCTGCCGGTTTTCACCGAAGCGCCGAACACTGGAGCTAATTTTTTCAAGCCTCAATCACAAAAGAAGCAAGCTGCAGCAGTTTGTTTCACCAAACAGGCGTAGCAGGCGCGGCAATTCCAAGAAGCAATTCCCAGGCTTCAGCAAACCGCAGCAAAGCTGGTGCATAGCAGGCGGTTTAGGTAGAATTTGTTTTATCATAAAGAAATTCCATGCAAAAAGCTATTGTTTTCAATCCAACGGTTTAAAGAAAAAGCAAACCGCAAACGGCAATCCCCAAACAGTGGTGTTCCTAATCAAGCCGCAGCAAACAAGCAAAACAGGTCCCAATCGGCAAATCCCAAGCATCCAAACAGGGCGCTATTCCAAACGGCCCAAGGCTGAAGCTTTTGTCGCACAACAGTGGCCGGTTTTCGAAAATTGAGGCAGCAATTTTCCATCCAACTCAGCAAGCATTGTTTTCAAACAATGGAGTTTCAACAAAAGCTTGGTTTGGTGTTGCTATGATGGGCGCCGAAAAGCATGGAGCAATTTTCGGTTTGAAGTCCAAGCAACCGATTGGCCACTATTTTTAATCAACCGGTGCAAGTTTATAAAGTCCAAACCGCAGCAATCCACTTAAGCCAACGCCAATCTGTGCCGTGGGCTGTTTGGCAGCATCCCATTCGGTGTAAAACAGTCCAAAACTGTTGCGCCAACTCAGCAAAGCTTCAGCGGTTTCCAAAAGTTTCTGCTATATTCCCAAACTGTTTTGGATTGGCCTAGGATTCCTGATATAGATTGAATCGTTGCAACTTATCATTAAAAATAGGAGATTGAAACTCTTTAAAAATTTTAATCGGATTATAAAATCAAAATTGATATTTATTTTGTATTTATTTTATTTTATATTTTAATTGCGTAGATGATTATTATTGATTTTATTTATCTTTTTTATTTAATTAATTTAAATATTCAATTTTAATTAAAATATTTTGTAATAGAAAATAAAATTAAATTTTTTTAATTAATTAATTTTAATTAAATGAAAAAACTTTAGATATTTTATTGTTTACAAAATATCACGTTTAAAATAATTTTTTTTAAATCGGATATTTTTTAAAAATGTGGGAATTAATTTCGGATTTTGAATTAATTAAATAGAAAAATATTTAATCAAAATAAATTATTATTTTTTGAAAAATGTGAAATAAAAAATAAAATAAATAAATGTCTTTAATAACTACCTTAGCTGAAAAGCTGGAGAAAAAACTATGCATTTAGTAAATTTTATTTGTTACGCATTTGAATACGAAAAGATGGTTTGATAAATCAGAATATTTGAAATCATATACACGGAAAGATGTTTGATTCTTTCAGATCGTGTGACTTTAAATTAAAATCTTTAGAATCGTGTACACGAAAAGATATTTAATTTTTTTAGATTGTGCGACTTCGAAATTAATAAATTTATTTTAATTAAACGAATTTTTATAACCCTAAAAAATATTTTAAAAATCTAAGTGGGAGATAAATTTTATTCACAGATAAATCCCGCGGTCTCCATCACCAGTTTGTAGACGATGCAATTAAACCCTGCGTGTCAGCAGTAAGGCATTCCTCCCCAACGGACAGATTAATTGCGGTATCACTAGTACAAACCTCCTTGAGGGATAATTCTGGATAATTGTTAGTGTGGATCACTTCTCCAACTGAAGGGTTCATTGCAAAGCGATTAATTTAGAATTAGGTGATGGTTAACACTTAGCTGTATATAATAGTATCCTCTCAAACTGAGTCACTGATATTATATACTGGACCGAAACTATGTCAGCTATTTAATTTTACTTGGCATGGTCCGTTGCGTAGATAGTAAAATTAAAAGGAATTGGCATGTCTGATCTTATAAAAAATAGTAGACGTCCATCCAACGAGACATGCTATTCTCAGGTTATCAGGCTACTGGCAAATTAATTTTAAAATGGTAGAGGAAACCAAATTAAAATAAAATCAAAATTTTGCTCATCATAATTAACGATTTTTTAATTATGTAATTCTCAGGATTAAAATAGATTTCAACCCACTAGCTTCAATACTCAACGAAAGCAAACTTACGAGACCAAATTTTATTGACTAGAAATGTAATATGGATATAGCTTTAACTACAAATGGTATTCCTTCAATAGTAGAAAATGTGTCTGTTTCAGAAAAAAGGTTCTTTCTCATGGCCGAAAAACATGAAGAAGAAAAAGGTTCAGAAACAGGGGGACACATTTTCTAGGGTAGTTAGTGGGCCACGGATTTGTGTGAAAAATCCGAAATACAGATGTTTTCACTACAATCAAATTCGGCACTGAAAAAAACTATGTCTAGTATTTCTCAGAAGGTAGAACAAACATGGTAATTTTTGTTCACTAGTTGTAGAAATATGTTTAGCTGTGTTATCTACCGGTACCTGGTGTGTAGATACGGGAGTCACTAATCATGTCTGCAATTCATTGCAGGGGTTCTAGAA
>JAOTRH010000024.1:15736790-15806521 GCA_034768845.1 Heliamphora exappendiculata | reverse complement strand
GTTTACGCAAGTAATTTACGTCCTTTTTTTGTCTGTACTTATGAGCATAGCTTTTTTGCATTTTTTAGAAAAAAAAAGAAGATAAGATAATTCATTCGGCTTCTCATCTTTTAAGCCTCTTTTAATAATAGCTTTTCGAAAAGTATCGTTTGGCCACAATGACAAGTAATTTTTATTGGTCCATCTGTTCCAAGGACCTGCCTACTGTGGAGAGATGAGTTGTAGGATAAGTTGATGTTATCGAAACTAATGATTTATGTCCAAAGAAAAATGGGATGACTTTTTTTTTTTTGGCTTTTTTGGCCAAAATTGCCTAAAAGCTAGCATTTAAGCTAATTGTCATTCTTCTCAAAAAAATCAAAAAAAAAAACTAATTGCCATGGTCTACAATTCAAATCCTAAGCTAATCTAAATGGACTTTAGAGGTGTTTACGCAAGTAATTTACGTCCTTTTTTTGTCTGTACTTATGAGCATAGCTTTTTTGCATTTTTTAGAAAAAAAAAAAAGATAAGATAATTCATTCGGCTTCTCATCTTTTAAGCCTCTTTTAATAATAGCTTTTCGAGAAGTATCGTTTGGCCACAATGACAAGTAGTTTCCATTGGTCCATCCATTCTGAGGGCGTGCCTACTGTGGAGAGATGAATTGCAGGATAAGTTGATGTTATCGAAACTAATAATTTCTGTCCAAAAAGAAATGGGATAACTTTTATTTTTTCTGGCTTTTTTGGCCAAAATGGCCTTAAAGCTAACATTTAAGCTAATTGTCATTCTTCTCAAAAAAAATCAAAAAAAAAAAAAGCTAATTGCCATGTTCTACAATTTAAATTCTAAGCCAATCTAAATGGATTTTAGAGATGTTTATGCAAGTAATTTAGGTCCTTTTTCTGTCTGTGCTTATGAGCATAGTTTTTTTGCATTTTTAGAGGAAAGAAGAAGAAAAAATAATTCATTCGTCTTCTCATCTTTTAAGCCTTTTTTAATAGTAGCTTTTCGAGAAGTATCGGTTGGCCACAATGACAAGTAGTTTTCATTAGTCCATCTGTTCCGAAGGCCTGCCTACTGTGGAGAGATGAGTTGCAGGATAAGTTGATGTTATCAAAACTAATGATTTCTGTCCAAAGAGAAATGGGATTTTTTTTTTGACTTTTTTGGCCAAAATGGCCTAAAAGCTAGTATTTTAGCTAATTGTCATTCTTCTCAAAAAAATAAAAAATAAAAAAAACTAATTGTCATGGTCTACAATTCAAATCCTAAGCTAATCTAAATAGATTTTTGAGGTGTTTATGCAAGTAATTGAAGTCCTTTTTTCCGTATGCGCTTATGAGCATGGCTTTTTTATATTTTTAGAGAAAAAAAGAAGAAAAGATGATTCATTCAGCTTCCCATCTTTTAAGTCTCTTTTAATAGTAGCTTTTCGAGAAAAATATTTTGGCCACAATAGCAAATAGTTTCCATTGATCCATCTGTTCTGAAGGTCTACCTATTGTGGAGAAATGAGTTGCAGGATGAACTGATGTTATCAAAACTAATAATTCCTGTCTAAAGAGAAATGGGATTACTTTTTTTTTCTTTTTGACATTTTTGGCCAAAATAGCCCAAAAACTAACATTTAAACTAATTGTCATTCTTCTCAAAAAAATCAAAAAAAAAAGCTAATTGCCAAGGTCTAAGCATATTTTTTTTGGCATTTTGAGTATAAAGTTTGGGAGCCTTTCCACCAACCATGAGAAAATATGAAATTTTTCAAGATGGTTTTGAAACAAAAAGTTTTGATATATTAAACATTATTTCCCAAAGAGCACCAATATATGAATTATCCAATAAGAGTCCCTTGAGAACTTGAAAGCCCCAAACTTCCACTTGCATAGTGGATAGCAAGGAATGCCTATGGCTCAATTCATCAACCAGTTTATTGAGAGCACAAACTTGTGCTTGATAAGTATTAAGTAATATGTGTTTCAAAGACAACCCATTTTACATGTAAATATGTACTTTGCATTCAAGTACAAGCAAAAAAATGCATCTGTATCACGTTTCAAAACTCATTAGTAAATACTTTTGCAAGTGAATCTATTGGAGAACCTGTTACTCAATTAACATTAAGAACTTTTCATACCGGTAGAATACTCACAGGAGGCACTATAGAACATGTACGACCCCCATCTAATGTAAAAATAAAATTCAATAAAAATTTAGCTAGTTCATATGACTCATACATCTCATGGATGTCCTGCTTTTCTATGTTCGATAAATTTATATGTAACTAACGAGAGTGAAGGTATTATACGTAATGTGAATATTGCATCTAAAAGTTACACTTTCAGTACAAATATTAAAGTTTCAGAAATATAACAATTTCATATAAACAGATGCCACAGCTTTGCCAATAGAGAATTCCAAGTCCTAGGTAATTGTTTATAGTGATCATATGGTAATAAATGTCTGCCTTGTTAAATGGTAAATTTGTTCAAAGTGAGGCATGGAGTTTTGGTTTGGAAGACATCACTGAGAGGGTAGCCACAAGCGAGGAAATGGAACTCACAGCCACATTCAACACTTCTTGTGAACAGCCTGAGCTCACAATCTTCTTCACCTGTGATAGGACAAGCAACAATTAACAAGCTTACATTCACTCCATATTAGGGTAAAAATGTTAATTCTGATGTCAATCGATCAAGATGCTAAATTTCAACTCCAGTATTTCTTGTTTAAATCTTATATATACACAACAAAATAAAAGATCATAATCGGCACAAAATTCAAGTTGTTCCCTGCAAAGATCTAGATCATAGAATCATTTTGTGAATGGGAACTACATAAATACATTTAGACTATGGCGCAACTGTTTAAGACAACTTGAAACATCATAAGATGGCATTATTATGTTGTTCTAATATGGCCATGGATCAGGGCTTTAATATACATTTGCATCTATAATATATTCCACTTGCTTCCACAGAACCAGCTACGCAGGACAAGTATCTAAACCCCAAAAGCCAAGAAATGTGACGATTCATGTTGTACCGAGTTTGTCTATGAACAGGTTCACTGGTTTATCTTTTAAGATTCTTCGTTTCTTTGGTGTTTCAGAAAGTAAAAAGATTTAGGTGAAGATACTATGGAATGTATAATGGCCAACTTGTCTATAAAGCTTATGGAAAGTTCAACTAAATAATTTTCACTATCTGGGAGGGTACCAAAAAGCCAAATTAACAAAGTTAGACTTTCAATTTGAAACGTGCAATTGTTATTGCCTTCTGGGTCTCATTAGAAAATTTGTAATCTGCCTCATGGCTAATCCAGGCTGTGAAATCTGTTGATTGTCCATCATGATAAGTTGCCCACGTGGATCAAACTGATGGTGACTTGGTTTTATGACAAATATTTTGCTAACATTTATGTAGTGCCAGAAACTACAAGGCCTGATATCACACATAAAACAAGAATCAACTAGTTGGCTATCCAAACAATGCTAGTGGTCATTAGTACTGGATGTCCCCATGTAGTAAGGCCCTCAAGATGAATGCAATCGGTGCTAGGTAGGCCATAGGTTCCTTGCATTTTCTACACAGAGCTTAAGATTGCAGATTTAATAGAACGCTAGCCTCTAAAGATAAATTCATTCAAATCTCCTGCGTGGCCTACCATGTCAGTATCTCAATGAACTTGGGATCCATGTGTTATCCCCATCTGGTGACAAGTGGACCAATTAGACATCTCCACATGTCTTGATGCTCCCCTCTGAAGTTGAGCTGTACCAACTGAGGCTAACCTCCGTGGTGCCTTAGCCTCAAGCCTTGGTATTCTGGCATGATCATTTTTTATTTCTTTTATAACCAAGAACCCACCCTAGGCAGGGGCTCTTTGGACCCACCCTAGGCAGGGGCTCTTTGGACCCACCCCAGGTGTGTAAACTCACAGTTCAAGCAGCACTCCCCAACCACTTGAACCAAACAAATGGAAGGGAAGCAATGCACGTTGTTAGCACCGAGAGTAGAACTTCTGATCTCGTTTGTGATGAAATGGGAAAGAGGCCACCCATATTATCCCTCAAGGGTTATTCGAGCATGGTCTTGAGCCACCTCTTAATCCACTCACCTAAAAATACTCTATGAACCCCTCCCTCTCTTAGCTCGACCAAGTAAGGATTTGTGAAGACGCTCACCCCCCTGCTTTGAGGGACTTAAACTTCAACTGGTCTGAGAGAGAGAGAGAGAGACCTCCATTAAAAACAGTCTCTGACCACCTCTTTAGCCTCTAAAGTCTCGCAAGACTTCGATGCCACTACCAATAGTAGTTATGACCTCTAGATTGCCGAGAGGAAGCCACTTGTACCTTTGTTGCCACTCAGGCACATAACCGTGGCATGCTTATCTCTAAGGCCCCAGCATCCTGCAAACAGTGAGACCATCTTCACCTTCACTCCATGCATGCAAGAAGGAGCATTCCCCTCCGATAAGACTAAAGTCTCTAGTTTTCATCCACTTCAAGACGGCCTAAGATCTAAACCCCATCCCACCTCTAATAGTTTTGTCATTCGTGCCATCCAAGTGCTCACTCACCCTTGGCCACCACAACCGCATATGAAATTCACAACAATGACTGATTGCCAATAATCCAAGATGAGCCATAGCTATGTAATAGGACCAAGTGCAAACTAGAATATTAGAGTACCAAAGACAAAAAATAGATGAATAAGGAAAACATAGCAGTTAAAAACATTACCTTATCAAGATAAGCCTGCACCTCCTTTACGTTCTCGATGTACTCGTGGTCTTGCAAACTGAAATTAGCAGCGTTATTATTCAGACCTGGTTCAAATTGAACGAGTCTGGAATTCTGGAAGATAGCATACATCAAAAGCTTCTCATGTCAAATGTAGTTCATGACCATCGAGAAAAGTGTTTATTTTGACTAGTCGCGAAATGACCGTCTACATATCCATATTAGGAATCAGGTCAAATGTAATTTGTGACGATTGCAAAAAGGTATTTAACTTGACCGAGAAGGGAAATGGCTACCTATGTATCTATACTAGGAATTTGGGAATTAGACGAGTTCATGCCATGACCCAATTAGAGAAATTTTGAATAGTTAAAAAGGGATTTTATTTTTAAAAACAGAGATATTACTTACCTTTTACCCAAATGGTAGTATTTAAGTCGTACGAAAAACAACAATCATAGAAAGTCTTTATCTAGGAAAAGTGCCACTAACCATGACCAGAAGTTGTACTCTAGGGCAAACCGGACACTCTCGTGCTATTGAACTTTGGTGTACAATCCCAAGCAGAATTAGAGTTTTGAGCCTTTTAGAAAACGGAGATAGTAGATATGACAAGACACACACGATACCCACACACACAT
Source organism: Heliamphora exappendiculata (assembly GCA_034768845.1). Classification (NCBI taxonomy): domain Eukaryota; kingdom Viridiplantae; phylum Streptophyta; class Magnoliopsida; order Ericales; family Sarraceniaceae; genus Heliamphora; species Heliamphora exappendiculata. The sequence continues at coordinate 15,801,152 of JAOTRH010000024.1, read as the reverse complement.
TGATATACCATATGTACACGGGATATATATGATGTGTATACACAAACCATATAAACACCGAACAAAATCTTAATAATATGAGAAATGCTATGTGCTCATAAAAACTACCCATAAAACTACTTATATTTGAAATAAATGATCCAAAATAAACTATTTGTGATGTAAGCTACGTTCCAAGTGAATGTGAACCATTCATTTTGAATTATAGGTACTTTTATGGGTATGTAGTAGTGCTGTAATAATATATATGTATATATATATATATACCCGAGAAAGAGAGAGAGAGAGAAAGAGAGAGAGAGAGAGAGAGAAATGTGAGAAGAGAGCTATGGCACGGCATGCCAAGGCGACAATTGTGGCGATGACGGTGGCAGTGGATGAATGAACGCAGTGGAGAGGGTGGCTTGCCAAAGGCTGTGAGTGAATGACTGAAATCACGAGCATGGGTTGTAGTGCAGAAAGCATAATTTCATTATTACATAAGCTATTTGTAGCAAGTAAACGTACCAAAAACATGTTTTCAAGCCGAAGATTGCATTCTGAACATGCAATTTTGGTATTTACAATTTGTTGAAGTATTCTAATCGAATGCATTGAGATGTATTTAAAGATACTTTCTTTATAACGTAATTTGCTCCCACTCCGTAGAGCATAGCTGTCAAATCGAGAATCGAATCATGAACTGAAATTATCTATTCTTAAATCGTGAATCATAAAAATTTGGTTTTAATTTCTAAAATACATCAAAAATATACATAAAATAGTTAAATATTAAAGATGTGTTATAAATATGAAAAAGTTTAATCATAAATCAATAAAGAACTTATTTTGAATGATAAGTATATAGTGTAATATGTAAAACGCTTGCATCTAGGACAAGAGATGCGAGTCTGAGCTTTATCATAATCAATGATCCTATATTGCATTATTAATTATGTTATTATTTATAACAATTCGTAGACATATTTTTAGGGGCATCCAATCCAAAATCAATTGCCAATTGGTGGAGAGATGATATACAAATGAATGAAATAAATGAAATAGACACTAGGTAAAAATGATATAAAAATGAACAAAATGAATGAAATAGACACTGGGTAAAAATTTAACTCGCGAAACCTCCCCACACAACTTTGATACTAATCATATCATGTTGAGGTTTATAGCAATCCAATTCAAAACCAATCACTATTTGGTGGAAAAACATCTAGAATATATAAATAAGGTTGGGTGACTTAGAAAAGTGACGTGGGATAAGTCTCTACAATGTAAATTTATAAGTTAGAAGAAACAAGAATCGAAACTTGCTTAGTGTTGAATCGATTCCTTAATTTATCTAACCGAATTGTATCAAATCGTGTGATACGTATCATGAATCATACTATTCTTACTTTCACCGATTCACCCTACCAATACGAATCGATTGCTAGATGTATCGAATCGTACGATACGAATCGTAAATCATACGATTCTGATAACAGAGCCGTAGAGTATGCCAATGGGTTCCTAGCAATATTGATCCCAGGATACAACAAAGCCTTCTAAACGAAAAATTACAAACAACAAAATTGAAGAACTTCCACGAAATCCTTCTTAAAATAGAAGTAATATATTTAATCGAGAGAGATAAGTTTTTTATTATAATAAAATGTAAATCTAGTTTTGATTTAAGAGACACAAAAGTATTATTTCGAAACAACACAAACCTTTTCAGAAAAACTTTTTCAAAAATTAGTTATCAAAATTAACACTTTTTGGTGATTAGCACCTTTTGGGTTTTAAACATAAACCTCTGTGTTTAATAAAACAAATATAGTCGGTCCATAATAAAAAGATCGAACGGCGTTTGATAAAACGCACGATGTGTGCAATGGTTTACGCGGACAATTGGGCAGTGTGCAAGTATTGACTAGCCTGCACCATTAGCCTACACAATTCAACTCAGGTTTTTTCAAAATGACGGTAACTTTGTCATTGTTTTAGAACAACGATATTTTTAGAATTAGCTTTTTGAAAAAACTCAGGTAGTTAGAGAGACATTCAGAAGGAATAATGCACACACGTAAAAGGTCTCTTCGGCATTTTAACATACAGCTCAATAAAGCTCAAGTAGAAGTCCAAAAATCAGACATGGGAATGCATGTAAACATGGTAAACACAGTGTGGCGATGCACAGGAAAGGTATCCGCTCTCTTGGGCATTTTAACATACAGTTTATGTGCGAACTTCAAGTCGGACTTACATGCCAAGCATTAAGCAAGATGGAAATTGAGCAGATCCGGAAAGAAACACATGCTCGTGTATAAAGTTTAAATGCTGTAATTTACGGTTTGCTTTTTTCTCAGTTTCTGATTGATGGAAAACAATCAAAACAAGACTGATTTTCGGCCCAGTTTCTGATTGATGGAAAACAATCAAAACAAAGCTGATTTTCGGAAGTAGTCAGCATTGAAAGGCTAAAAACACCTGAATTCCGACTGCGGAAGTTTGTGCTTCAAGGGATGAACTCATTGTCAATGAATTTGATGTGGCCATCCGAAGGTTATCCGTCGGAGGGACGCACACCCGTGGCTGCAAATCTCTAATCGTATGCTTTGTGGTGATTATCTCTGCGCTCGCGGGTGTGAGGGATCTTGATCCTCGCCATTTCTCCCAAATAAATGGTGAGCTCTCAATTTCTCTGATGGGAGCGTGTATGGTAGGCATTCACGGTGTTTGTCAAAATTATTTTTAATTTTTTATTATTAATTTTAATTATAAATTTTTTTAGATATTTTTTATTATTATAATTTTTATATATTTCTTTTTAATTACAAATTATAATTTTTATCTAATACTCATCATTTCTATTACAAGCTACAATTTATAAATTATTAATTTTAATAATACTAAACACCACATATGTTTTGTTTAAGACATCGTTTTAAAAGCTATGAGATTAATAAAGATATGCTAATAATATAAAAATTGCAAATAAAATTAAATTAGTAATAAGATTGAATTTTGTCCTCAACACTTGGTATTATCGAGATTATATTCAAAGTTGCGCAACAACATTTGCATAAACAAAAATATAACCAAAGGAGGATTTGGAACAACTCTGTCTTGCAATGAAGTACTTATACAGTGATTGAAATAATAAATGAATAAACTGATTGGAAGAAGCTGTAAAAGCCATTCGATGGGTTTCTATAGGAATGACAATACGGGAATTAATTCTTTTATTTTTGTTTTTTTTTTGATTAGGATGAAAATAAAAAAAAATATTGGCAAAATAATGGAGAACGGAACGAATATGAGAATATTTTGAGTATATATTTTTTAAAGTTTAAAAGAGTAATATTAATAAAAAAATATAAATAATATAATAAATAAAAAATAATAGTTGATGAATTAATATAATTAAATATACAAATATAAGAAATAAAAAAAATTAGAGATAAATATAATATTTTAATATTTTAAACTTATTATATTTATGGTTAGAAAATATTATATATATATATTAATATTTAAAAAATATTTATTTTATGTAATCATTGGCAAAACGGAAAAAAACAAAGCGACGAGAACAAATACCGTCCTTACTCCGTTTGTTATCAAGAACAGAAAAAATTCTATAAAACAGAGTGGGAACGTGACGGGCCAAGACATGACGAAAAAAATTATCCTCCCTAATTTTCGATTTTGTATAATGTTAAGAGCAACTAAAAGAGAAGTTTGGATTTTTTAATTTGTGTGATTGGTTGTGAAAGTACAAAAATCCAAAAATAAATAAGAGCAACTACATGATTGATTGGAATTCTCACCACTGCTTTAGAATTTTCTCATTTACAGAGGATGAAAAGAAGATGCCAACGAATCAAAGGCTCTCTACCCTTGTATGCATCAGTGGTATATTTAGTATTATATAAAATACGTGGGCTAATATTATCTTCTTACTTCAGCCTTAATGGAGTGGATTATGAATACCACCCATATGTGGATCTTTCTTAATTCAGGCATTTCAAGAGTTTTAAAATTCAAGGGTATTACTAGTCCAACCAAAATTTTGCAAAACAAACATAATCTTTATAAGCTCAATGGAATACTAATTCAGCTTAAGGGCTAAAACTATTATCAAACATGACCTAAAAGTATAAAAAAAACTTTAAAATGTCAACCCTCCTAACTTCCATTAAAGGATAGTGAAAAAAGTTTCAAAACGCACTACTTTTAAAAAATGGATAGTTATCGTTAAAATTATAAAATATTTAAAATATTGTGAATTATGAATTATGTAATTTTTTATGATAAACTTTTATGATTTAACATATAAATTTTTATGGTTATTAATTTATAAATTTGTATAATTTTTTAATTATAAATTTTTGTGGCTTAGTTATGAATATGTATACTAAAATTTATAAATGCATACATACATCTCAAAAATAAAGTGTGTACTAAAGCTTTTTTCTAAGAATCAACCTCTAAATTTATAAATGCACACATACATCTGAAAAATAAAGTGAGTACTAAAGCTTTTTTCTAAGAATCACCCTCTCGTTGCCTTGAAAATTGATCTATCAAATCAAATCGAAGCTTTTTCAATAAAATCAAAGGGTTTTAATTAATTTTGAAAAGAATTGGAAGGGAAGTAAAAAAGAAAAAGATCAAAAAAAAAAGCTTTTGGTACATCAACTATCCTAACATCTAATTTTCTTACCTTGTAAAGAAAATATTGCATCAAAAGGAAAATCAACAAATCTATCTCAGATTTTCAAACAATTCTCAACACTTCTCTCAATTCGCATTGTTTATTGGTTTTCAATCTATATAAATAAGATCTTAACATATAATAGATCAGGCCGCCATTTGAAAGAACGGTATTGGTTTATATAATCTACATCAAAGAAAAAAACAAACAATCCAAAATTTTATCGTGTAGGATCGACGACATCGACATCATGTTCAAAATCAAATAATATATAATCAATACATAACTATGCTAACAATGTAGGAAATAGTCATTGACATAGAGGGCTGATAAAAAGAATTTTGAGAATGGGTGGAGAGACTAAGCAGCAGCTGCAGACTATTATTTTCAATCTCATAGCAGATCTTCAAGATAAATTCATCCGATGAATGCTTGAGTGAGAAAATATATATGAGTTAAAGCTCCCCTCAAAACTCCTTACCCTTGAAGATCCTTCACGAATCCATTTTATAGAACAGACATAGTCCCACAATGATTATCCGAACCGTTCTATCTCCTAGAACTCCCAAAGAAGATCATCTATGCAAAAGAAAGCTCCAGCTTGATCAGATGTTTATAGATATATAAACAAATTGCATTTTATTTGACAAAATAGACAATTTTTGTTTAAAATAAACTGAGTTTAAAACCATCTATTTTGTATAAAAAAATTTGCAATTTGTTAATATATTTATTAGTATCTGGTCAAGCTGAATTCTACAAACCTACGAAATGAACGATTTGAATAATCATTATGGCTCACCTCATACCCACAAAATAGAGTTTTGGGGAGTCTTGGGGGGAGATTTATGTAGATAGAGAAAAACCCATTACTCGGATGAATTTTGCATTCTGAAGCCAGTTTCAGATCGGAAGTGAGCTTCACGAGGATGGCATAGATTTCATCTACTTTCAGGAAGAGTGATGCCTTCTGAGAAGATGAAATTGTTGGTTGAACCGAAGAAGTTGGCTATCTGCAGAACTGCTGCTTGAGATGTTGCAGCCGTGGGCAAGAGAGCCTCCGGAAGGCAAGGCACGCATTCAGGAACAAAATCTTTGTTGTCGAAAGTTGGAGCATAGAGTGATAGTACTGCCCGACAAAATACGAATCTGCAAGTTTCAGAGCAATGCTTTAAAAATAAATAAATATAACACACAAACCCAATACAGGGAAAGCCGAATACATTAGTTCCAAGTTCGGAGTTTTGAGCACTAGCCCAATTTCCCAAACGTCATAAAAGTGTTCCAGAAATTAGTACCAAAAAGAAAAAAGAAAAAAAGGGTAGTGTATCTAAGCATTAAAAAGCATCCAGGTTGCAAAATCTGCAACACTCTTATGTGGGCATTTTAAATTTAAATTGGTCCAAAAAAAACCATATAATATCCAGTGTCCTACATTTCAAAACAAATCTAAAGTATTCCATCGTATTGGTATATAGTGTTCAGAATCTTCAGATTAAACCTAGAAAATTTAAAGTTACTAGTGTTCTTGAAGATGAGGTCGTACATAAACAAAGTAGTTTAGTTAATGCAAATGAACAAAAAGGTTCAAAGTTACCGTAGTAGAAGTCGTCTTAGGAATGGATCACTTAAAACTTGAGCCCAAACAGGATCAAGGTTGTCTGACGCTGCTAACATCGATCCCCATTCATTTAATAATGAGGAAAGCAACTTCTCAGCCTTGCCCATATCCTGAAGCATATTTTCATTTTATCAAACAAATAAAGGAACAAGCAAAAAACAATGCAAAGCAGTGTTGGTTGTACATACCATTTCCATATCGGAGCCTGAAATACCGAGCAAAAGACAAAAGGCCTGCAAAGGAGCTGTGAGAAAGCTGGTGAAAAAGTTTCCACTTCGGTGTCGAGAAGAATCTACAGCAGAAGGCACAGGGGAAGAACTTGGAGATAGGAGCATTGCAGCTGGCTCTCCTTTTTCAGCTCCATTTATAGCCTGTGCAAATTAATACCCCTGTTATCTTCAATGTGATTTTTTTAGTATGTAACTGGAAATGCTACACTTGTTATAAAAAGTTAGTTTGAGAAAATTTTTACAAATAAACATCATCCGGCTGGATCAATAGTTTACTGTAAGATGAGGCAAATCATTTCCTCGGCTGAAATGTTACTAGGGGACAATAATTGAATGGAACAAATGTAACACTCCAACACTTCACATGGTAACAATATTGTCCGCTTTGGACAAAACCCTCACGGTTTTGTTCTTCCCAGGGGGTCACTCATCCTTGCATTGCTCCCGCTCAAGCACACTTAACTGCGGAGTTCTGCTAGGGTTTCTACCACCTGAAAAAAAGTCTCGTTGAATGTAAGGGTCCAGAGTTTTTCTTTTATAGCCCAGGAACTCCCTCTCCCTTTCCGATGTGAAAAATCAGGATATCACAATCGACTCCCCTTAGGGTTGCACGTTCCCGTGCAGTAGCCTACCAACTCCACTTAGGGGTGAATTATGATATCCTGGTTTCCCACATCGAAAAGAGAAAGGGAGTTCCTGAGCTATAAAAGAAAAACTCTGGACCCTTACATTCAACGAGACATTTTTTCAGGTGGTAGAAACCCTAATAGAACTCCGCAGTTAAGCGTACTTGAGCGGGAACAATGCAAAGATGGGTGACCCCCTAGGAAGAACAAAACCGTGAGAGTTTTGCCTAAAACGGACAATATCGTTGCCATGTGAAGAGTCGGGGTGTTACAAATGGAGAGCCGACTCTCCTCACCTCCGAGTGTGCACCCCTGCCGTCTCAAGTAACACATGGGCGTGCTACAGAGTGGGCGGGTCAATAAGGACTGGCAGGCTACTGCACGGGGACGTGCAGCCCTAAGGGGCGTGGATTGTGATATCCTAGTTTGCCACATCAGAAAGGGAGGAGTTCCTAGGCTATAAAGGAAAAACTTTGAACCCTTACATTCGACGAGATCTTTTTCCATGTAGTAGAAACCCTAGCAGAACTCCGCAGTTAAGCATACTTGTGCGGGAGCAATGCAAAGATGGGTGACCCCCTAGAAAGAACAAAACGTGAGGGTTTTGCCCAAAACGGACAATATCGTTGCCATGTGAAGGGTCGGGGTGTTACAACAAACCAACCTGACGTTCCATATAAACATTTTAACTCCTCCCGGGGACTCAACTGTGGCGACACACCTTCAGTTCATGCATAGCATATGGCAGAAAATTTACAATGACTCTTTATGCTTGTATAGATAAGTTATGTCCAGACTCCTTGAGGAATAACAGTGTTATTTGAACCACTGGGGAGACTAGCCCCTTTGACACTGTGGATAGAATATGAGTTGACGAGGCGTCTAGGAGAATATAGGCACTCAGCTTGGCTCACCAGAGGTGGAATAGGTGCAAGTTAGCAACCTTAGGGCAAGACAAGGATGGCAGTTGGAGGACCAAAAGAGCATCTCATTTCAACCGACTTCTCTGAGGTTTGACTATAGCTAGCTGAAAACCTTGGTGCTTGTATAATCAGATAGTTGCGATCTATCAATATCGCCATGATACATGCTTTGAGGTGTCAGAACACTCAAGCCCCCTTATATCCCAAGGCCTCTCAAGATGGAGCCAACCACCTAATCGTGATTCAGCCAAACAACCTTGACAATCCGCCCTCTAGTCTCCAATCCGCCCTCTAGTCTCCAATCCGCTTATTCTTCTGGTGGTCCCTAGTGAATCCTGAGGTCTTGCTCCCAACTTGGGATACAGAGTTCATACCAACGGGATGGCAATGTGGAGTATTTGGCGTGCCACACCCTTGGCGGTGTTACCTCCCTGGCATGCCACACCATTTGGTGAGGTGGCACCTTGGCAGTGTGACGTCCTTGGCAACATGATGTCCTTTGCAAGTTGGTTATGGCATGGTGAATGTACGGCTTCTAGGCCACATGCCATGACGCTGGAGCTCTACCCACAAATACAAAGAGGATTTAACTCGTGGAGCTGCAACTTTAAGTGTAATTTGAACCACTAGCAACACTACCCCATTTGAATACAAAGGGGATCTACATTGTGGAGATGCAACTTTGTATATGTATTTGAACTATACAGCAGAAGCCTCTGCTTCCTAGGTGAATGAAGGAACCCAAGGATGCAGCTAGATTGCCATTTAAAGCCTTTTAAAAGGGAATGTCTAATGTTCCTTTCTCACTCTCTCTTTCTTGGTCTTTAAAGCAATCAACCCAGCCAAACTACCTCCCTGGAACCACCTAAATAGTGACCAAATTCCATTCCTCGCCATTCCATTGGTAACAACTATTCATTGAAATGGAAACCACATCCATAGATTGATTAAGAAAGAAAAAAGAAATTGTATGCTAATATTTTGCTTTAACTTCTTTGCAATTATTATTTTAATCATTGTGCTCTCTTGTGGTTTTCTAAAGAACCTTTACAATCTAATCCTTGTTCCTTGACATCAACGTCATTTAGGAGGGAAGCAATCATGAGTCATCTCTCCATGGAGACTTTGATCTCCTCAAGGTTGAACTGATAAAGCACACTTTCACTCTTCAACCACTTGCCTTCATTTAATAACCTCATAATCTATCATTTAATAACCTCATAATCTATCAAGAAGGTTTTAAACATGAAAGACAGCTCTCTATTAGTAATTGGGGTAATGGAATCAATAAGAAAACTTATGGCCTAAAGAACGCATTGTTTGTTCTGATACCATGCTGAAATAGAACACCAGGATGATTTAAATTTGGATGCCTGTGTATGGTTCTGTGGTGAGAAAAAGTCATGAAAATTTTGTCAATATGGCATTTTCTAGTGGGTAGATGGACAGGAATGGAATTTGTATATAGAGAAGGCAGCACTTCTTCTCGAGTTCAGATGTGCTACGATGCTGGATTATCATTGAGCTTGTTTCTAGAAGCACAAAACGTCCACTGGATTAAGTGTTTAACTAAAGCCCCAATGCTAGAAGTGGAGATAGGGTTTGGATTGATATAATATGCTTTTAGGGCTGAAAAGCTAGTTGTCTCTGGGCAATAAACAGCACCAAAGAACAAGGCACTTTGCAAAAAGCACAAAAAGAAGAGAGGCCTCACCCTAATGAGGTTAAGCAAGTTCATACACGCACAAATTTCAAATATTCATAGTTCAACAAGTATTTTAAATAGGAAAATTAAAAGCATCACTTGGCTTTGAAAGAGAGGAGGAGAAAAGAATAAGCAATAGGATATTTGCCTTGAATGCTTTACTGCTGTTACTGTCAACAACAAAAAAAAGTGGCCTTCTTGTAAACGGAATGAAGTCACAAGGATAAATGCAATCTAAACCTGAGAAAGAAATTATTTATATTAGAATAGCAATCCTTCAATGCTGAAAGAATCAAGAATGAAATCATTGATATGATTACACAGGAAAATTTCATTTTCCTAGTGAAATCTTAAAACTAATGAACTGACAAAATCAAGAACAACTAGAAAATGTTTACAATGTGAAACGCAACAAAATCTAAGATCAACAAAGGGCGAACCATTTGGTGAGATAGGAACTCATCTACCATGAAGAAGTGCAGATGACAACTATTGCTCTATCAGTAAACAGCACACTATTTACAAATTGCTGGAATGAAAACAAAAGGTCAAGCTCAACCAAGTTAATGTCTGAACGTATAAAATTCCATATAAGCATAAGATTACAGCACCTTTTCTTCTTTTTTTTTGCCGACTCCAACCCCTCTACCATCAAGTTGTAACAACTTCTAAGTTCTGATTGTCACAAACACCCTGTTCTTTTATTTTCATAGTTGGATCAAACTATCTTAAACTTTATCACATGCCAGATCTGATCTGTGCATTTCCAAGTTATTGGCAATAAAGGAATTATTTTTCATGGATATGGGCACGAATCTTTACTTGGTAGACATTCTGAGAAGGTTTAGCCGAGACTCTCCAGATATGAAAAAACTAGAAGGCACAAATGAATTCTGCCTTTTGCCAATGCAGGAATCCATCTGAATAACAATGTCAAGACTTCAAAGCCTGCACTAGATAATTAAAGAAACAGCCAACCATTGAACCCTTACCTTCCACCTCCTTTTCTGTCTCTCACCAGAACTTATAAAAGGAATTAATGATGAAAGATGGAACTTGTTCAGGTTTTGTCACATCCTTCCAAGTGTCAAAATCAGTACATGCCTTCAAAAGCCCCTCCTTTTTAGAGAAACCAATCATGCTACATTCTGATTTTTGAATCTATAGTCGAGAATCCAGGGAGGAAAGACTAGGAGGCAGAATATGAAATTTGCCTTTTGCCAATGCAGGAATCCATCTGACTAGCAATGTGAAGACTTCCGTGCATGCACTAGATTATGAAAGAAACAGTTGACCATTGAACACTAACCTTCCCCCACCTTTTTCTATTTTTCACCAAAATTTCTCAAAGGAATTAAAGATGAAAGAGGGAAATTGTTCTGGTTTTTTCACATCCTTCATTGCATTAAAATCACTATATATCTTCAACAGACCTTTTTTAGAAAAACCAACCATGTTAATTGACAACAAGAAAGGTTCGTTTGTAACTTGACTTAAGATGAGGCATTATCAACCTGGCTCTTTGACCTTTATATGCATATTTTCAAACTTAATAAATGAAATACATAGTCTAAAACTTAATTCTCAAATTATGTGAAAACGTGATTAGCAAACACGTTTTATTTACAAAACATGTTTTTTGAAATGGTTTTCGTTTTAAGGTTGCTAGATTTAATATTCTAACTTTAAAACGTTATTACTAAAAGCGTTTTCAGTTTAAATTATTATCTTATACTGAAAACGTTATTACAAAAAACATTTAATAAATTTTGTATAGAAAACGTAGCCAGAACCAACAGGTACAAGCCAATGGACAACCAGTATCCTCCAGAACGGGGGAATAAAATGCACAACACTATGTTTGCTTAATTTTTTATTTAGTTTTTGAACATATTTTCCGTTTGTTACGTAGAGCTCATCAAGTTTCTTATCCATATAAAAATTTAAATTGATTCAATACATGTAACTAAGTGATTAAATAGCATTTGTTTAACAATTTTTTTTTAAATTATAATTTTTATTCATTTATTTATAAACCAACATTATGCGATTATTTAGATACAGGTATCGGGTTAACTTAAATTTTTATATAGATAACAACCTCATCAAATTCTACATAATGAACGAATCAAATCATAAAAACATATTCAGAAATTAAATCAAAAATCATGCACAACACGGTGTATCCTTCATCCCATATTGATTAGAACTTGTTAAGATCCTCCATCCCATATAGATTGAGAGCTGCAGAGAATAAAACATGTTTAGCAAACACGTCTTCTGGCTTAGCGTGTTTGCCAAACACGTATTACTCACGCTTTTAACGCTTTCAATTCTGACATTATGCGTGTTTACTAAACACATTTTAACGAGAAATATAGAAATTAGTTTTACAAAACACAGTTTCTGTTTTAATACATAAAGCGTGGGTACTAACAACGTTTTTGTGTTTGAATTTAATGTAAAGAATGTATTCATATAAAGCGTCCTTCATAAAAGCGTTTTTAAATAAAACGTTTTTACTAAAAAAGCCTTTGCATGGGTTGGGAATTAAATTTAAAAATCCCTATTTTGTTTATTAAGTTCGAAAATTAACGTACAATTGTTAAAAAGCCTTAACATCCTACCTAGGAACAGGCATGAATATTGATAGGCATCACAAGGGGACATGCATGCAATAATGAAATGACAAATACTTGAAGTTCATATAATTAGTGGGTCCTAGGTTTATCTATGCTCAATAGATTTGAGTTTTCAGAATACCTCCACTTCCACGACCACCAATGTGTAAGCCAACAGTACGGTAACTTAAGCTCTCCCTTTTACCTTGCCCAGAAAAACGGTTCGGGCTGTCAGATATACTGCTTCCTGAAGCAATTTGAATGATGCAAACATAATGATAAACCATCTGAAGTAATTTGAAATATCACAGATTCATTTTTTCCCAAAAAAAAAAAGAAAGAAAGTAAAGTAAAAACGATAAAAACATACGGCCATAGTTGTGTTACCTTGGGCTGATAGATATATTAAGAGAACACCATCAGGAGGGAGCTCCTCACATATTGTAGCCAGCACCTGCCATAGAAAGCACAATATCATGTAAGTGAATATGTTCCAAAGTAGAAAATGGTGGATTCTGACAAATTAGCACGTTATTAGCACAAAGGAAACCTAATATAAAAAGAAAAACATAAGAAGCAAGAAAACAAAAATAATCTCTTCCTTAATCAGTAATGATAATCACTGTCCCATTTTGTATGGTTGACCATGCACAGTTCCCCATTTGAATCACTTTCTGGGGGGCTGGGATTTGGACTTAAATACAAATTAGAGGAATGGTAACATGTGCAATTGATGATTAAGTTATTCGAATTTTGAAAATCAGAAACATAAATGGAGCCACCAAAAAATGGAAAGACACATAAAATAGAAAAAAGGGAGTAGTAAATAAGGCACAGAAGAGAATCACCAACCCAAAGAGATAGCAGCACCATAAATTTAACCCTATATACCCAAAGAAAAATGACAGTCCATGCCTTTTATGCACTTCCAGATATGATTATAATGAAAGGCAGGCTAAGCTCCAACGCACAATAATTACTATCAAAACGAGAGAAAGAAAAGAAAACAGAAACAAAGAACTCATATGAAAAATGCATAGAGAGCAGTAAAAAGGCCATAAAATCAGATAATTGTAATATAAATATATAATATGCAAAAGAACAGTATCCAAAAGAAGGAAATATATCCAAAAGATGTTTTCCCAAGATTCTTAATGGCCTGATCCATATCTGGCAGTCAAGGGCTGGTGTGGCGTTGTAAAGGTATGGCTCCTTGGTCGGAATGAAAAAGCGGTACCCCTATCACAACAAGGCAAGTTCAGTTGACATACCACTATTTGCTGGGAGAGGAATCGTTTTTGCAGTAAAAAAGGCTTATGCACATAGCTCGTTGGAAGCTAAGAGTCTTATAGCCTAAAAAAGGGAATAGCAGTTTTAGTAGTTCCTTAATATCTTATTACTAATCTATTTATAGTAAAGCAAGCCTTTCACCTGGCTAACACACAAAAAGCACCAGCCCTCTCTCTTTGTTTCGATGAAAACCTCAACGCTTGCATTCTACTGGGAACTTTTTTGACTATTTACCTTCAAAGCCGGAAGCAAAGGGTGAAAAGTCCAAAACTAGTAAAGGGCGCTTGTGTTGTGGTTTTGAGTTCCTTGGCTTGTGTTCTAACAAGCCCACACCAACGGATACTGCATATTTATGGTTCAGTAGGCTTCAAGCCACCAACTATAAACAACAGAGAAATATATCAAACTTGTTAGGCTGAATTTTATCGATGAATATCAAGCAAAGATAACTGATGATAACAGAGAATATCGGGAAAGTAAATGCAAGAAAAAAACGACAGTCTCCCAGTAGCCTAAATTTACTCCAAACGCGTTCTAAACAACTGCCTCTGTAATGAATAACAGCAGAACTCTGAAGACCATGCAAAAATAGAACATAAGAATGAAACAAATTTCTCAAAGGGGTGGATAAAAACTTAAATAACTCCAAAAATTAGGAGCTTGTGAAGCACATGTAAAATGAATCAACATTACGTTCTGATAAACATATATTTAACAAAGTCGTTACAGGCTATATTAATCTATATTAACAGCAGCCTTGCTCCAATCCATTTATCAAGCAACGGAACCAATTTCCTTCCTCTTTTTTGGTTTTCTGGGAAGAGAGAAGACTAATGAGCAGCATCCAAGGTTGTCCATCAATGCCACAAGAACTGACAGTCCATGGGCAAGGCAATGCTTAGAAATGATTAACTTATTTATATTTATGTCAATATTATTATTGTAATTGTGTCGTGATATAATTTAATATAAATAGATATGATTTGAAAGGGAGCTGATTAATTTCCCTATCGTATCCAAGGTGGTTCAACAATGCCACAAGAACTAACAGTCCATGGGCAAGGCAATGATTAGAAATGAATATTATTCAAGAACCACTTGAAAGAAGATTTTAGGAAAATTGCAAAAGTGAACTATGATCACCCCACGCCAAGCCCCACCCCCTGGTTATTGCTCTCTGTCTACAAGTAAGGAGTGTTGGATCACCAATTATTTTTCAAAGCTTAAAATGTTAAGAAATTGTCTAATAATATATAAAGTTATCTAAGTATCCAAATCCAACCCTGTCTCATGTGCAACCCTGTGTTGCTCATGGAGATGCAAACATCCATACATGTAAGGAACATAATGCAAACAAATAGACTAAAAACCAAGACCTCCTCCAACTTAAGCTATGATGCTATGTTGGATCAACAATTATCCCAAGAGCTTAACATGTTAACAAATTGGCCCAACAATGAAGATAAGGTGATCCAACAAAGAGGATTGATCATAAATATTGCATCCAATCTCTCAAACTTTTCAACAAAAGTTTTGAGTACCTGACACATCCTAATACTCAGTAGCAAGGCCAATGAAAGCAAGGAACAAGAAAGTAAAAGGTAGTTTGTTTGTATGTAACTCACTAGGAGTTTGATCCTACTTACCATGTTTAATTAAAAATGGGGGAATTATAATAACAATGCGTGCTTAACTATATGCTTAGATGCTCAAAATGTATCAAGTGTCATGCATAGGTTAGGTATAACCGTGTGAGTAATTATTTCAAGGGTAAATTACATTAACCTCCTCTGAATTTTCTGACAAATACCGGGCCTCCCCTATACTTCTTGAAAATGAAATCGACCTCCCATGTCACTATTGTGGCAGGACGCGGTTAATGAAAAGCAATCTTTTACTATTTTAGCCATACAATTAACGAGAGAATTTTTAGCTAATCAATCAAAATAAAAAGACTCCATGCCTTTAATTATACATATGTGTAGCCCTAACCCATCCAACCTTCAGCTCACATCACAGCTACCCATAAGCTCCACAACTATCAGCACCATCAAAAAAATTGAGAAAAATAATGAGAAAGCGGAGCTAGAGGGAATCATAGGTGAGTTTGTGAGAAAGAAAGTGTGATCGCAGAGTGGGGGTACGTGGGTCAGCTAGATAAAGAGTGGGAAGACGAAAGGACACTACAACAAGCGGTGGCAACGTGTGAGGGTGGGTTGATAAGAGAAAGAAAGGAGAGATGAGAGGGCAGTGCATCATGCAGTTGCGTGCAATTGAGATGTGCAATGGCATGTTACGGTTGCATGCAATGGTGTGCAATTGTGGCATGGGACGGCATCGTGGTGGTAACCAGGGTTTTAAATTAATTGTAACAGCCAATACGTAACAGAATTCTAAACTTCTGATACCGACATTTATCGATGTATCGGCCAATACTGTTCGATATTAACCAATATATAATTGTATCACCTATACCGATATATATTCTGATACTGCGATTAGAACCTTGGTGGTAACCGATATTGGGTGTGCAACGCCAATGGTTTAGATTGTCAATGGCTTGCAACAGTAGTAAATGGAGATAGTGCACGACAGCATTTGGTTCTGATGGCCATGCCGTGTGATGGTCGTGGGCTATGGTGGCGATAGCGGGAGACAGCATTTGGCTGCGATGGAGGCGGCGTGCAATGGTTTCCTCCTCACACATTTATACCTTGGAGTAGTGAAAACTTCTACCTCGTTCTTGCATGCACAGTTGCGCTAGTGTAGTTACATCTTTACACTTTGAGAAGAAGACGTCGGCTCATTCTCTCTCATTGGGCTCCCTCTTTCTCCATTTACACTCTTTTTATAAGCTGTAAAGAAAAATATTGGTATAATTGAGAAGGGGTTGAAGTTTGAAGCTTTAATTAGTATGTATACAGTTTCAAATGAAATTTTCTTTGGATTCATCTCATGCATGTCATTAAGTTACATTAATGTCTATATTCATATAAACCATGCATTTGATGTTTTGGTTGAAATCAATGAAAAGAGGATTGGGACCACAATGTTGCAGAAATTACATATTGTGTTTGAAAAGGATTTATTAGTTCTGTTTCAGTCTGGTGTTTTCTAAGTCATCGCTTTATATTTTTGAAAACTATAATAATTTTTGGAGCATGCCTGATATTTTTATGTGAGTTTCAAAAGGTGTTGTGTTGCTCGAATTTTGTCTCACATCAAAATGCTTCATTTTAATGATTTATTTGACAGGGTCTTGAGATCCAAAATTTATTACCTATCAAAAAAAATTACTACATTTTATGAGAACATGCCATATGATGCCTACTTCTAGTGTGATAAGTTTCTAATGCAAATTTAATGAGACAAATTCCCAGTAAATTGAGAAATGGGTGGTGGTTTGTTCTGTAAAAACACGGCACGCATTTTGAATTCACTTCAATGAACTTTTATAAATATTTCCAAGCTCTGAAATTTATTAAATTTTAAGACAATGCTCATCTATAGAAGTTTAATAACAAAATTCTCAACAATGATTTTTAGATAAATCGTGAAACCATTTGTGCTTTGTTGATTGCAGAGGTTGAATCCTATATTCCAACCATAGTGTTCTTTAGAGTATTAAGGCCTAAGATTTTTAGAATTCAACTCCTAGTGGTTAATTACAAGAAATTGTTGAAACAGGCATTGGTCAAATTGGCACATGTAGGGATCATGCATAAGCACCATTTCATAGGTCCCTTATGTTTGTGTAATATGAGGATCGGACAAAAAAAGGGAAGAACAAGTTGAAACTTGTATGCATAGACTGTAAGGAAACTCGTACTTTAAGATGGATATTTTTTAAAATGAATTCGTGGAAATTTTTATATTAAATGCCCATTATGTGGTGCTTTGAAACGAAAAGTTATTTATGTTATGTTATACTTGATTTCTCAAAGGTGATTATTTATGTTTCTCAAACCCATGGATTTCTATGTGAGAGCAAATGTTTCCCATGTATGAGTTTTACATTATGTGCCCGTTGGTGGATACCACAGTAGCCAGCACTATGTACAGTTGTGCATTCCTGGAGGGTACTATAATATCCAAGTGCGTGCCCTTTTTGCTGATGGGTTCAAATAATTGGTTGGGAACTCTATGTATGTATGTATGTGTTAAGCTTGTTAACATTGGCTATGTGTACTAATGTTAAAGTAATGTAAGTTACATTGAAAAGTGTTAAGAACATGAAGTCATTTCTAGCATTTAAAATGTCGTATGAAACTTTTTATCTTCTCAAGTATTTCCATCCAGGGTGCTTTATGCGTTGTATTCTCTAACCCAAATTGAAGTATGAGCTTTACATGGGTTGTTTATGATTTCACGTCATGAGTTATGACAACTATGCATGTCATGAAAGATGTTTTAAAATACTTAGTCACAAATTGTTCCAAAATCTTAAATTGTTAAGAAATGAGACCAATAATGTATATCAAGCTATCCAGCACTTCCCATTACGTGTGATCTCGTCTCGCATGTGGAGAGGTAAACAAACCCAATTAAACAGGTGCACCAACACATACAAAACATAGTGCACGATAACAAATCTAACAAGAAAACAAACACATATCATGAGCCTTGAACCCAGGACCTCTTAGAACCACAACTTTGATACTAGATGAAGTCACCATTTGTTCCAAAAGTTTAAACTGTTAAAAAATAAAACCAACAACGTTTATCAATCTCTCCAACATAAAGCTTAAAAGTTTTTGTACAATCTTTGGGCTGCATGGAGTGCTTTGCATGGGTATGATGGAAGTACTTGTCAGAACTTCAATTTTGGTATGTTTTGTCAACCAGTAAAACAAAAAAGAAAGATGTATATTTTTTGTTAAGCCGTGTATTCAAAGCACATAAGATGTGGACACATGGATGTTCATATGGATATGGCTATGTCACTTGCATGTTATGTTATGAAGTTACCATAGACCAAATCGGTTGTACATGTTTTGCTTTAAATTTCAGTTTACTTTGTACTATTTGACCAATAGAGATTAAATACTATTATTTTTAAATCGCTTTTGCAATATTTATTCAAATTTCAAATTTATATTATTTTAATGAACAACTCCATTGGCTATGTTTGAAGGCCATGTCGGCCCTGATCCCTAAATAAGGGGTCTGGGAAAAATGATGCAGTCAGCTGCCAAGACCATACAAGAGGATAGACGCCCGAGATCCACAATATTTAAGGTCTCTTATTCCATCAGTTTGGGACCACAGTCAGCCAAGTAGGACAGAAATGATGAAACCAAAAGAGCTCTAGATGCCTTGCGCATGGTATAGCAGTGGAGTAACTCAAACATCAACCTACCCCACAGCATATATCCTATCACGTGGAGATCTATATTTTCCTACGACGATGTTATTTGCCTAGCAGAAGAGACACTGGATTTAGTTCCATTACAGCATAGACATCACATAAACGATACATGAAAACAGAAAAGACAGATCAAAAGAGGAGCAATGTCCATGTAACCAACAAGCCACCAACACCAAAAAAAGAAAAAATTCAAACCAAATGACAATTTTTAATACGTTACACATCTTCACCATACCATAACATAATCATAACTCCTACAACTTATCCAACACTTCTTGACACTCCTTGCAACCAGCACACTTATAGATTTTGACATAGGATTTATTTTGGTACTTCTTTTTACGTAAATTACACTGACCATCCCTGTGGTTTGTTGAAACTACAGAGAGCACCCTTGTGGAATTGAAAATTACAATGACCTCACTTATCGGACTTTGGTAGTGGCACTAATGGAGGTAACCAAATAACATGTTTACCCTTACTATCATAAAGTATCTTGCAATGAGAAATCAACAATCTTATTT
Organism: Heliamphora exappendiculata; assembly: GCA_034768845.1. NCBI lineage: Eukaryota > Viridiplantae > Streptophyta > Magnoliopsida > Ericales > Sarraceniaceae > Heliamphora > Heliamphora exappendiculata. The sequence continues at coordinate 15,781,548 of JAOTRH010000024.1, read as the reverse complement.
ACCTGACATCAACAAATATCATTGCATCTCCTAACGGAATGTTAAGAAAATTAGACTAGTATGAGTACTCACTGCTATAAATTGTGTGACCGATGGACGATATAAAACAGCTTTGCGCGGGTTTGGTGGCAAAGTAGGATCAGCAATATCTTGTGAGTAGTTAATACGACTAGGTCCTGGGGCCCCATTGTGAGCAATGTTGGTACTCGTCCCACTAGAAGGGGCTCCACTTGATTTGTAAAATGAGCCACTGGGTTCCCATTCCAGACATTGAAGCATTCTAAAAGTGTCAAGAGTAAGCTCTGAAAACTTGACCTGTTCAAAAAATAAAAAAGGAAATATCAAAGTTTCAAGCTGTTAGCACAACTGTATAAAAAATTAACTAATTAAAACACTTGACAGAGAAACTATATTGTTTATTGGTGACAAAAATTAACAAACAAACATTAGAATAAATAAACTAAGAAATATATAAAAAGGATACTAACCTCATTAGAATAATAGCTGGTCAGTATTGCATCTCTTAATCTTAGCTTTCTCCTAGCAACGACGACGTGTGGAATAAAATCTGGATGAAAATCTAGTACCAGACTATATCTCAATGGCCTGACATTCATAAAAGCTGTGTCAGCTTTCAGAAATTTACCAATTTCCTGAACCACCAGCTTCCATTCTTTAAAGTCACTTTCCTGGAAATAGAATCATCAAAAGGTCATTCAATTCATCAATATCATAACAAGTATCAAAATTTGGTTGGCGAATTTTGATAAGAATTAGAGGAAAGAACGTATCCTAGGCCACCCCGTCCATTTAGTTCTATTCCAAACAGGATTTTATATCATCCCAAATTGGGTTATCACAAGAAAAAAGCTTTATCACCACAAGTATATAATTTTAGAACTTCACACCATGATAATGTTTCAATGCTATGTTGCATTGGTATAATCGAGTGTGGTGGTTTACATATGCTACTCATTCTTGACAATGGATTAGAGACTTTAATACCTCAAATGGATGATTTTCTTTTGAGATTCGATTGCACCCTTCAAACCAAAGAGGGCCCTTGGCAATGAACATAGGTCATAGGCTACATTTGACCACTCTAAGAGACTAAGACTACTAATTTCTTGATTGGGCTGTATATATCTATCATGGTATGATACAAATTGCTCATCAAGTCATTGCTGAAAGTAGGAAGTTGGATTATGTACACTTGGGAAAAGTCAAAACAGCATGAAATATCTTAAAGTGAGCCGTGAGCCGTGAGCCGTGAGCTGTGAGCCGTGAGCTGTGAGCCGTGAGCCGTGAGCCGTCACCACTACTACAGATGCTCCACTTTTCTCAGATGGTTTATACCAAGCAATTTCACTTCCATCAGATATTTAAATCTACCACAAGAGATACTATTTTCAAATTCCATTCATGATGATGGCGCTCTCATTTCTACAATCACTCCCCTCAAAATTAAGGGTAGATCATGTGCTATGAAGCACGGACACTCCGTTTTATGGACAGTAGTAGCGTTCATTACATGTAGGACAGAAACTTGTCATACAAGCCGTTTAGTGTGTCGAGCATGACACGTGGCGTGTCCAATTTTTTTATATCTTTTCAGATAGGGCAGGGGACAAACGAAGGACACGTGTTTCCTTCATTCATGCAACAGGATGTCTGGGGCTTAATCATGATTTTAAATGGTCATTCGAGAGCACATAATATTATTAGAAACTTGGCTATAATTAAAGCTCCGTAACTCAGAAGGTCTACTTTCTTTTTATGCTCTTTCAAATAAGGTTGGCTATTGATTGTTGCTTCAGAAAATGGATTTGACGCCTTACAAGGTCATCAAAAACATGTATATCAAAATGCATGAAAAGAAAACACCGTAATATAAAAAGATAAAAGGCTACCAACTGGAGTTGACCTGGAAAGTCCTCTTGCATTCATCAACCAACATTTTGAGCTGATTTACCAACTGATAGACCATTTCTCGCCGGTTCAACACCAAACACACCATTAGAAACCTAGCCAGAAACCGCATTTGCTTGTTGGCAAGATTAAGATCCTGAAACAATCCTTCCTTGAAATAATCCCTAGTCAATACAGCTTCATAAAATATGTAGGACTCTGACAAATAACTGGCATCACTTGTCCGCATATACTGTCCAAAATAAAGCTGCCCAATTCGAGAAGCAATATCTCCAATCTCCCATCTCTTCAGCCCTGCTTCCACAAGCTTCAGCCGATTCTCTTGCTGAAACTTCCACAATTGTGTGTAGACCTTAAACACCTTGTAGAAGTATGTATCGTGCCTGGTGCATTCACAGATATACACATTCCAATGTCATCATCAAAAGCCCAGTTGCACAAACTTCATCAATTAAATGTACAACACTACAACACTCCAAAGCCCCTTTGTTTGTCGTCATGGAGCAGTAATTAAGAACCTTTAATTGTAACTGTTGCATGTGTGTGTTTTCCAACAAAAGGTATGCAAATGAGCAAGAAATTATAACTTCCAATGCCAGTTTTCTCTCATTCATCAAAAGAGAAGAAAACTACAATATCCGCTGAATTTAGCATCACACAGCTATGCAGCTCAGAGCATAGGGTTGAAAACTTTATACGGTTTTCTTTTACTTTTGTTTTTCAATGTATTCCTCGGAAACCAAACGAAGAGCTAATGCCCATACCAGTCTTGCCAAATTCTTGGACAATTACACATTATAAATGTTAACACTATCACATTCAATCCGAATAATAACCCTTTTCTTTTGCACCCAATAGAATTTGTAGTTGGAATTTTAAGTTTCGAATTTTAAATTAATGGTGTTTTCAAAAGATGTCCTTTTTACGCCATTTACACCAATAGTTAGAGCATTCACCACTTTAACTATAGATAGCCATGGCTTCTACATTTTTTACACATTTTTTACTTGCTTACTTGCTCTCTCTCTCTCACACACACAAAACTTCAATTGTCTTCTTTACTTCCATATATTTTGTGAGCAATTTCGATGATAGATGGGTCCTTAAACTTCTCTGTAAACGTGAATATCGGAAGTTATTGCTGTGATCTGGGTTAGATCTTGGAGTTGTTCATTGCTAGTCAATACCTGCCCCTAGGGAGGCAACAACAGCTTTAAGACAATGACCGTGTGCCTCTCTATATCACAGACCAGATTCTACTAGTTATTTTCACTATTTATATTTGTATATATGATTGTTCTATCTGTATTAGTTTTCCTTATGGTTCTTTTATTGGTTTTCAAAACTATAGTCCTATTTAAGAAATTTCCCCCATAATGTTAAGCTGTTAATGATATAGAAAATCAATATAGTAAATTTGGTTGTACACAATTCTCAATTAGAGTATCAGCATTGCTTATGAATCTGATTCTAGACACTTTGCTGTTAGGATAACAACGTGCGTGCGTGCATAATCCATCACATACTAGATAGACTATAGATAGTGATAAAGGCCAGTTCTTTTTATTCCACACATGTTTGCATGTGTCTGTGGATGAAATACATGCATGTTCTATTGTTTTATTATGTTTCAGGGGTGGATATATATAATGTATATAAGACCTATAAGATTTACCTGTTTTAGTTTCTATTTTAAGAATCTATATTCTATTGGAATCTGGTTTCATTCATGTGGTTACATCACATTATGTGCGAGCATTACTATCAGCCGGTTATTTCAAGTTGGTTCTGAATATAATCTGGAAATTGCTTGTTCTTGTTTTGTTATTACCGCAAAGTTGCTTTGATTCTATTAACACGATTTATGTATATTCAACTAGTGTTGATCCTTTTTTGGTCATTTGATCTGCATTATATTTATTTTTTTTGTCATCACTCAATTTCAGTTTTAGTTTTCACACAATTTATATATGTGTATGTACATATAAATGAGGATTTTGTGATTGCAATTTCAGTCATAGTTGTCACTCAATATGTGGTGATATATAATCAGTTATATGTACATTGGGAAGCAAGGAATCTTTAACTTTGGTTTCAAAAGTTAAATACTGTTTTTTTAGTTAAAATAAGTGTTCAGTATCATTGCTACAAACAATTAAACCATGGAATTCATTGATTTTGTATATTGGATGATTCAACTGCCTATACGTTGAATTAATTGTGAACTTCAACTTCCCATAAGCTGAATTAATTGTCAACTTCGGATGGAAAGAAAGCAATATTCTTTTCAAAAGAAGCAAACTTCTAAAAGTGGGATTGTTTCTTCGTCCCTGGTGAAAAGAAATTAATATTGTTTTTCAAAGGAGGCAAACTTTTAAAAGTGGGATTGTTTCTTCTCCACGTTAAAAGCTAGTATGCTCTCTACGATTTGTTTTTTCCTGCGCTGCAAACGTCCTTGCCTAGTTTCTCTTTCTTTTTGTTTCTCTCTGATATGTTTGATCTTCAAACTTCAACCACTTCAAAAGGGGGGGGAAAGGATATGAAAGTTTGTGCTTTGTGCTTCAACATCTTTCAATATGATTCTCTATATACACGTATATTATTTTATTCATTTATTTATTTGATTTACATCTGCATGTATACACAAATATGTCAATTCAGACAAAGCTTCTTGTGCCGTATGTTCGGTATATTTGAATATATTTGGGTCAGATCAATTAAATACTTATATTGATATGGAGTTGTTTGGGCATGCTAAAACCAGAAAAAAGTTGGTGGTTGGTTAGGCTTAGCCTGAACTTAATAGATTTACTTCAATCCATGATTAGGATTAAATTCATTAACAAAAAAAATCAAGTCAATGTTTCGATTTAATTTTTAACGAAGTTGCTATGCAATCATTAAAGCTACGATGAAAATATTAAATTTGTGATGTTAAATATATATTACTTGTGTATCGGTTTGTCTTGATCATAGTTATCATGCAACATGGATTTGATTATGAATTGAGTTGAAATTTTATTGTTGATTATTATGAACTACTGAATAATTTGCTTGGTGATTATTAACTACTTGCTAGCATTAATTTTTAGAAAGATTGCAAAAGTGGGATTCTATTTTCTTCACGAGGATTTTGGTTAGAAATCATACCTATCAACAAATATTCTAATTTCTTGTTGGCGAATTTTGTTTGGAAATTGTACAGGTACATCTTGGCAAGCTAACATAAGATGCATAATGGAGCCTTTTGGTGCAGTATTATCTTGGTAGCACATTATTTATTTTTTTTTTTAAGGCTTCAGAAGCCAGCACGAAGTTAAATTTGAGACATATAACAACCTTCCAACTAAAGGTACTTTGGTATTTTTCCACAAACTTGTTGTAACCTACCTATATATTTGGGATGTAAGTTAAAACTTCTCAAGGCAACTTTTAGAAATACATGCCGGTTTGGTTGCGCAAGCTTCTACTATCCATTTATAGGTCAAAAATAACTTTTTAAAAAGTACTAAAAAAAGCTTATATTTTAGATACTCTATCTTCGTGTTTTTGATTTCCATTTCTTGAAAATCAATTTTTAGCTTAAGTTCATATATAACAACCACCCACATTGGAGTGTAGGGCATCTCCAATGTAACTTTTTGTAATCTCGATTCTGATAGTGAAAGTAACTGTGAACATCATCACCTAGCACACCATATTTGTTAAAAAGCTAATTATGCGATCAATTCTCTTATAAAAGCAATGTGAACGTAGCCCATATTGGGTGAACTACTTAAATGCTATGGGATGGGACCTAGCACGCCATATTTGTTAAAAAGCCAACAATACAATCAATTCTCTAATAAAAGCAATGTGGACGTAACTCTTATTGGGTGAACTACTTAATGTTGGGTTTATGTCTCAAATTTCCCAGTAAAACCAGAAGCTGGCGCTTGAGCGCCCAGAACACCAGATAATACTGCATCAAAAGGCTTTGTTTTGTATTGTTAAAATTATAAATTTTAAATTAGTGAGTATTTTCAAAAAGACATGTCCTCGTTGCATCATTTACACAAGTAGTTGTGAATTTTTAGAGTCACCACTATGTCTATAATATAATATAATAGCCATGGCTTTTACATTGATTACTTACCTAACTCTCTCTATCTCTATCTCTCTCTTATCAATTTCAATTTTTTCTCTTTATTTTCATATATTTTGTGGGCAACTTCGATAATAAATAGGCTCTTAAACCTCTCAGACGCGAACATTGGGGGGTATGACTATGATATGGGTTGAATCTTGGTGGTACTTATTGTCCATTAACACCCTAACATGCATCTCTTTGTATGTATACATAACTATCCATTTCTTTATCGAATTCCTTGATGTTTAGTTTACTAATTTTCAAAACACTACTAATAGTTCTATTCAAAAAAATTCCCCCAATCTTTTCTGCCAATACAAATACAGAACAAATTAGAGGTCCAAGCAATAGTGAAATCCTTCAAATAAAGCAAATTGGGAGTGAAACAACGTGCATATCTCTGTATCAGGCCAGATTTCACTACTTATTTTCACTCTTAACACATTTATATACATGACTATTCATTTCTTTATCGATTTACTTCATGATTGGTTCATTGACTTTCAAAACACTACTATAATCCTATTCAAAATAAAATAAAATCCCCCAATGTTTTCCAGGAATACAAACACAGAAAGAAGTAGTAGGTCCGAACAAAGATTTTACCTGCCCAATAGTGGAATCTGAGTGAAACAACATTCATATCTCTGTACCATACTACCACACCAGATTTTACCACTTATTTCAACTCTATTGATTCACTTCTTGATCGATTTCGTGATGATTGGTTTATTGGTTTTCAAAACGAGTAAAGCTACTTGCACAGCTAAAATTGACCGATTGGGTCACATATGCAAATTTGGAGACGAAGTCATCAGCCATCGGGGAACAGGAGTGAGAGAGAGAGAGAGAGAGAGAAGGTAAAGTAAGAGGGGGAACGAAAATGTTAACAGTTTTATTTTTGGAATAAAGAATTTTTTGAAAAGATATAATAAAAATAGTATTTGTAAAATATGTTTATAAATATATTTATAATTTTAAATTAATTATTCAAATTAAATTATTTGTAATGCACTTTGGGAATGTTTGGCTCAACTATTTGGACCAACTTTTAGCTTTTTATTACTAATTTTATTAATAAGCTACAATTTTATCTAAATATCTACAATTTATGTTATAAGCTATAATAAATTTTTTTTTTTAATTATAAACTAATATATTTATCAAACAATCATAACTTTTCCTATAAGTTACAATTTATAATCTATTAGAGCTCGATTGGCAACTAACTTAAAAGTTTACTTTTTTATTTTTTTATTTTTTTAGTCAAAAAGCTAAATTGGAATCAAAGCAGCTTGTTTGGTAACTTATCTTTTAAGATGGTTTTTTTGAAGTTGGTTGTTTTGGTAAAAAGCTAGCTTTATTTTCTTTTTGTTCAAAATGAACAATTTTACCTTTCTATATATTTGATATTAGCAATTACATGTAGTTTGTAGTAGTAAATAAGTTATCATTAAAAAGTATTATTGCATTTTAAAAGTGAAAGGAGTATGAATAAAATATTCTCAGAATTTGTGTTTTGATTTGATTTTTTGACATTTTAGCTTTTTTGCTTTTTGGTAAAGCCAGAGTTGTCCATTTGGCTAAAAAGCCAAGATTGCCCGTTTGGTAAAAAACAAAAAAAATTAGCTTTTAAGCTAGTTGTCAATCGAGCCCTAATAAATTATAAATTGTAACTTATAGCAAAAGTTATAATTGTTTGGTAAATATATTAGTTTATAACTGAAATTAAAAAAAACTAATTATAACTTATAACATAAATTGAAGATATTTAAATAAAATTATAGCTTATTACTAAAATTAGTAATAAAAAACTAAAAATTGGTCCAAATAGCTGAGCCAAACATTCCCAAGAGTGCATTACAAATAATTTAATTTGAATAATTAATTTAAAATTATAAATATATTTTATAAATACCATTTTTATTATATCTTTTCAAAAAATTCCATATCCCAAAAACAAAACTATAACATTTTCCTACCCTCTCTTATTTTCCTTTCCTCTCTCTCTCATGTTCCCTTCCCCCTCTCTCATGTTCCCTGATGGCTGATGACTTGGCCTCCAAATTTACATATGTGACCGGATCGGTCAATTTTAGTAGCTTTACTCTTTCAAAACACTATTAAAGTCCTCCTATTTTTTAAAAAAAAAAATTACCGACCAAATAGTGATATCCTGCAAATAAAGCAAATTGGGAGCGAAACAACGTTCATATCTCTGTGTCAGGCCAGATTTTACTACTTACTTTCACTCTTAAACACATTTGTATACAAAACACAAATTTCTTTATCGATCTTCTTGATGCTTGGTTTTCAAAAAATTCCCCCAATCGTTTCCGCGAAAACAAACAAGGAAAAAAAGGAGGAAAAAAGAGAGGGCGGAACGGACCTGTTGCGTTCATAGTAGGGTAAATCCCTGATCTTAGAGAACTTCTTGTCGGCTTTATCGACGAGAGACCAGTAGACTTCGCTCACCGGAATGTTGGCCTGAGACATTTGAGTTTCAACGGCCGATTCGTGTCACCGATACGTACATATTGAGATCGCATGTATCTGCGAATTGAAGCGAGTTGCTATGATCGGGATTCGGATCGTGGAGAGAGAGGGAGAGGTGGCAACGATGGACTTGCCCACTCTCAGTTAAAAGGAAAATGATGAAAAGCTAGTTGCAGTCGTCGAAATGATGGTGTCATGTATTTCTCACAGTTAAAGCAAAGGGTTAGTCCCCGTTTGGGATTACTGAATTGACATTCCATTTTTACTACGAGCGGTTGGCGAAGCCACTTTCTCTATATTTTAACTTTTTAATACTAATTTTAATTATAAATTTTAATTTTTTAAAAATATTTATTACTTTTATTATAAAATATAATTTATTATTTTTATTTTAGTTACAAATTACAATTTTTATTGAACGCTTACAATTTTTACAACAAATTATAATTTATAAATTATTAGTTTCGACAATGCAAAATATCGTACGCAGATGATCAGGATAGAGATCTACTGGTCCCGTTCAAACTAGCTATGACGTCAGGGGTGGATACCACGTACATACTTGCACCAGAAAGGGGTTAGATGCCCGTCGATGACTTTATACCAGTGTACCCTCCGACGATCAAGTCAGGCAAAAGGTTTTAGAGAGAAGAAAAAATATTGAGAGCAAATTCCAGTAGAGTTTTGGCCTAGTCCAAGAGAGCGTACCTTTTCTTATGAGGGTGTTAGCTATTTATAGGTAGAAATATACTTGACCCACCTGTGGGGTCCGACCCGACCCGAGCAGGTCGTGTTGTACCTCTTCTTTCTGACCAACGTATAGCAATTAATGTCCTGATGGTGACTTATCAATGCCATCATTGAATATCTCTACAAGATATCCCTGCAAGATATCCCTGCAAATGCCTTTTGCATGTTAGATGTCCATCAGTATTCAGATTTAGCTTCAGACCTAATTTGGGCTAAGGCTAACCCACCCCCACTTGACCGTTTTACCCTTGAGTTGGCCTATTTAATACTGATCCTTCATCATCGTATTACCTCCCGCATATATGTATCGCAGGACATGATCTTCTATATTCTCCATTTAGCTCGGACCAGGGTTTAAGCAGTTCACCTTGCTCGGCTATCCGTGCTGAGCATTCCTCGTAATGGTGCCGAGCACCAGCGCTTCGGGATGTTAGGGCCGAACTCCCACTGAGCTCGGGCCTTGTGCCTTGAAGTCTCTAGAGCTCAAATACGCCACTGTATAGCTCGGTCCATTACCCGAAATGATATGGACTTACAGAGGAATGTGCCGAGCTCACGTGGAAAGCTGCTCTATACGGCCTCCACGTGTGCTCGCATGGCACTAGTCGAAATTTGATCCCCCTCAATTGCCCCCATCATCTTGTTGTTGCTTGAGAATTCGAGCTGCTAGAACATGATGTGATGCTTTTGCCCAATTTGTTACTTCGCCTTTTGGTCGGGAGGCTTGTTGAGCAAGCTTCGCTGATATACTGTCTCTTAGTTACCTTTTCAGCCATGTGTTGAGTCCCTATCGGTTCTGCGGCGCAATTAATGAGTGCATTGAATGCGTACGATGTCAGTTGTACCTTGGGTACTGAAACGTCACCAGAATGTCGGCCGTCGTTTCAATAAATGTCAATCGTTTGGCTTAATGATGGTGGATTTGCTCGAATTTTCTGGCCCGATCAAACATTTTGCTCGGGACCCTCAATCTGACGATGGACGTTGCTCGGTTCCGCTATCCGAACACCAATAATACAATGCCCAACCGTCACAAGTTGTTCGGGCATATCTGCTCGGGAGAGACGTGTCGCCTGCGTTAAAAGCGCATTAAATGCACATGACGCCCATCAGGGCATGCGCCATAACAGCTATCTTTTGGCACTTCATTTGAATCGTTCGTGAAGCTATAAAAGTGGGATGGTTCTCCCTCTTCTTCTCTTTTACAAACTACTCAAACTCCTTACACTTTGGCGATTTTCGGCAACCTCTCTCTGCAACTCCAGTGGCTGCGATTCGTGCTACTCCGATGATTTTCAAGAACTTCAAATCCTTCTTCGACTAGGTTAGTATCTCATTTTCCTCTTTTTTATCTTCTTATATGAAAATCCTTGGCCAACGCCGTCGTAGCAAGGGTTGGGCTCACTGGCCTATACCTCCGAATGCCCTGAGACCGCCGCTGCCACCACCAACGATGGCGGTGTTGCTGAGGAAACATCTGCAAATACATATATGCACGTACATTAAAAATCTTCCCCCTTTTTGTGTGAAGATATGGGACGTCTTGCCCGCTATATTGACACGCCTAAGGCTTTGGCTGAGCTCCATCAAGCTAGGTCGATCTCTAACGACGTTACTATACACCAGGCAACCGACAAGGAAAACTGGACCACGGAGGAGCCCTGGGCAGCTGTATTTCCTTTAGTGGCTCTTCTGGAATCCAGGCTAGAGTTCCCACTCCCGAGCATCTTAAGGGAGGCTCTAGCATTCTACTGGTTGTGCCCCGCACAACTTACTCCCACTATCTTTAGCATCTTGATAGGGGTAGCATTATTGAATCGTTACATGGGCATCGATCTCGATGCTCGGGAGATTCAATACTGCTATTTCATATCGGAGACGTCCAAAGGCCAGAATAGGTACTATCTCAAGGCCAAAGAAAGACGTCAGATAGTGCTCAAGCTAAAGAACTCCAACAAGGGAGATTTAGACGATTTTGTAGTGGTCGAGGGCAACTAGCAACTCGGCCCTAGCGTCCATGATCAGCGCGTTCGGCTCTGCCCCACAAGAGCTAGAACCCCTGGTAGCCGAGCTCCATTCCCAATACTTTGAGTCCTCTTACTTTTTATTTCTGTATATCCCGAGATCTAACGCCTTTAAATTTTCAGGTGCCTACTGCAACATCACCTCAATCAGGGACAAAAAGGACTGAAGAGGCGGTCGGGTGAATCTTGATCACCTTTGGCGTGTTCTGAATTGGGACAAGGAGGTCCGATCTTTCAAGAGGCTATTCAACGGGATCCTGATCAGGCTAGACGAACTCGGGCACCGATTAGAACCCGTTGAGGAGGTCGGGACTGAAGGAGGTTAGAGCACCGAAGCTTCTACTTCCAGGACAACGAGCGGCGGAAGACCCTCAGGCTCTTACAGTTTGGCAACTCAGTCCGTTCTTCAAGCCATTGATATGTCTTAGAGAAATCTTTTCAGCCTACTCGGGAGCATACCCGGTGTAACTCCCACTGCTCGTCCAGTGATTGCGGGTTCTTCTACACAACCGCCAAAGCCAACCTCAACTGCTCCCCCCACAGCTTCAGTTCCAGCACCGCCAGCGCCACCACGGGCCACCCAGAAGAGGAGCTCGACGTCTGAGGTAGCCGAACGAGAGTCACGCCGCCGCATTGAGGCCTCTGCCTCTCTCCCTACTCCGAGCTGAGCTGAGGGCTCTACACTAGGGAGGAGGTACCTCTTATTCTATCTCCCTCCTACCGGGGAAAGGCTCTCTCCATACAAGATTCAGTGCAAGAGAGCCACCACGTGGCTTGGGCTCTGGCTAAGAGTGTTTGCCTTCAGAAGGACAAGGAATCCTACGCGGCCATCCTGTCCTCTTCACTGACCAAGCAGGTTTCCCAGCACCTCATTGCGGTAAGGATCAAGTTCATTGCTAAGACCATTCTTCTCGGGCTCCCACTCTTTCATTATTTGACTCGTATTTTCCGCCGAACAGGGGCTTCAAATGGGAATGGAGGCTGCTGTTCGATGCAGCCAACTGTAAGAGAAACATGACCAACTCTACGCCGAGGTCCAAAAACTTAAGGAGGACGTGAAGGTTCTCCAGGCACAGGTCAGCGATGCCTGCGCGGCTAAAGAGGACGCCAAGGTCCGAATCACCAAAGCTCTTGACTCAGTCAAGAAGCAGGAGGCCAACCTCGCATCGGTGATCGGTCAATTGGAGGAGGCCTCCCAGGCCAGAGCCACCCTTGCACAGGAAAATTCTGAGCTCAAAGCCGTCAACGCCCGAGTGCACAAAGAAAGATTTGATGAGGGCTATAACAAGGTGGGGGATTTCTATGAAGCTTAGGTTATGAGCATGAAGAATCCCCTGTTCAAGATGGGATGCAGAATCTCCTGTTCAAGATCGGTCCTGACTTCGAGCTCCACAAAATTGTGCCTTGGATCCAACCGTCCATCCCATTTCCTGATCAGCTTGCTCACCTGATCGGGATGGCCATCCCCTCAGGTCCTGTTGTGGAGATCGTGCCCTTCTCTACTGTTTAGATCGATCCACCACCGCCCCCAGCGTGAGACTTTGAGGTCCCTCCACCTCCTTCGTTCGAGCAAGGAGCAGAACTGGAAGAGCTTGACCCGCTGTGGCCGGAGGTTGGAGCTTCGAGTGCTAACACCACAGTGGATCTCACCCTCGAGGAGGGCCCCACGTTTGATGAGGTTGTTGCACAAGAAGGAGAAGAACGGGTGGCCAAGGATAATGAGGTGGGCCCGCTGCAGGGTGAACAACAATAAGGGGGACCTATGCTTAAGTCACTTTTTCTTTCCCTTATTCTCTATTTTCGAGTTTTCCAAATTCGCACTGCACGGCCTTGTCTTTCTTGTGAGGTCGGCGTGCCCAAGCTTTGTATTCACTTTTATTATTAATGCAAAAGTTTCTCTGTTCATCCCCTCGCAACTGTTATTCTTGTACCGTTCTTGCATTACACCTATACGTGTCTTATATTTGCTTCTAGCTTGTTATGCAAGTCCATGAAGCTCGGCTTCATACTACTGGGAGAGGTCGGGCAATTTTTCATCACATTGAGATTATACCGAACTAAAATGCTTAACAACCTCTGAAGGTCACCCAAGCAGTTTTAACTAATCCGTGCTATGTATAACATACAACTGAGCAAGCTTTATTGCGACCTAGAAATGAGATGTACAAATCTCAGAATTACCAAGTCGTCAGAGATCGGCCTTTCACCATTCGTCCACTTTGGATAGTTTTAGCCGAACTTGGGCTCTGCTCATTTTGGTGCTCATTTTGAGTGACACCCGAACACTGTCAATTAATTCAAGCCGTAATACAACTGAGCATGTCTTTTTGCTCAGTCAAAACCCTATGATTTGCTGAGCATGTCCTCTTGAGACCCAGGAAAAAGATATAGAAATCTCAAAATAAGTCATTAGAGGTCGGCTCGGTCTTCACTTTCATGGTCTGTCAGCAGCTTTGCTACTCGGTCATACCGATGTTGTCCAGCCGAGCTGAACTCCCCCTAGCCTGGTCAGGATAACAAGTCATCTGAGACTTGTTCTGCCACCAGTCCAGGATTCTCTTATTCAAGTATAACTTAAAAGTCACCAGGACTTTTGTGCCTAGTCGAGCTAGGGCTTTCTTGCCCAGGCGAGACTTAAAAGCCACCGGGCCTTTTGTGCCTAGCCGTGCTAGGGCTTTCTTGTCCAGGTGTGACTTAGAAGCCACCGGGACTTTTGTGCCTAGCCGAGGTAGGGCTTTCTTGCCCAAGCGTGACTTAGAAGCCACCGGGACTTTTGTGCTTAGTCGAGCTAGGGCTTTCTTGCCCAGGCGTGACTTAGAAGTCACCGAGACTTTTGTTGGTGATGTCCTTGATCATGCATAAAATGTTGAAAAACTTCTCTTTATTCATAATCTCGAACGAACGTACATTTGAGACTTTAACGATAAAACTTCCTCAGATTTTGTGTGTTCCATGGCCTTGGGATCTACTTCCCTTCCATATCTTCGAGTCTGTATGCTCCTGTGCCAGTAACTGATATGACTTTGTATGGACTCTCCCAAGTCGGGCCTATGACTTTGTTGACTCGTTTGTTGTAGAACTTTGCAAGTTGTTGGTGATAGGATGCCAGTTTGACTAGAGCTTCCTCTCTTCTTTCCTCGGTAAGGTCCAGGTCTCGAGCAATGCTCCAGTCATTATTCTCAGACTCGAAGGCTTCAGTTCTGATTGTAGGCACGCCGACCTCCAAGGGGATAACTGCTTGTAAGCCATAGGCCATGGCAAATGGAGTATCCCCAGTAGAACTCCCAGGAGTTGTTCGGTAGGCCCATAGCACGGAGGGAAGTTTGTCTGTCCACTTTCCCTTGGACTTCTCTAATCTTCTCTTCAGCCCTGAAAGAAGTATCTTGTCCGAGATTTCTGCTTAACCATTGCTCTGGGTAAACGAAGGTGTTGAAAAGTAAATCTTTATACCCAGGCCCGAGCAGAATGTCTTGAACAGATTGCTGTCGATTTGCTTCCCGTTGTCAGCAACAATGGCACGTGGAATACAAAATCTGGTGAAGATATTCTTCCACAAAAACTTCTTTGCGTTCACATCTCATCTCTGATGTTGGCCAAGGGCTTAGCTTCCACCCATTTGGAAAAATAATCTGTAGCTACAATTAGAAACTTTCTATTGTCGGGTGCCTTAGGCAATGGCCCGACAATATCCAAGCCCCATTGAGCAAAAGGCAATGGGCTGGTGATCGGGCCGAGTTCCTCGGCTGGCTGCCTGTGCAAGGGAGCAAATCTCTGGCACTTCTCACACTTTTGCGAATATAATTGAGCATCCTTTTGCATGTAGGGCCACCAGTAGCCCTGGCTCATTACTCGGTGTGCCATGGACCTTCCCCTAGTGTGGCCTCCGCATATCCCTTCATAAAGCTCGAACAGAAAGTCCTAGACTCTATTCGGATAAACACATAGTAAGTAGGGCCCTGCGAAAGATCTTCTGTATAACTGACCCTTGGGAGATAGCCAAAAACGTGCAGACTTATGTCTAATCTTGTGCGCTTCCTTTTTATTCTCTGGGAGTTGTCCATTGCTAAGGAAACTGATAATGGGGTCCATCTAGCTCGGCTCCTCGTCTTCTTCAATTGCACATATTTGCCGAGCAGTAGTGTCAATGCTCGAGTTTTCCTGCTTCTGCACTTCCACTATTCTCTTTAGCCCGAGCTCGGTTGCAGATGCCAGGGCTGCCAGAGCGTCGGCATGAGAGTTCCCTTCTCGGCTGACCTGCTCGATCTGTACTTCTTCGAAGCCCTTGACCAACTCGAGTGCAATAGAGAGATGGGCAACCATCCTATCATCCCTAGCGTTATATTGCCCAGTCATTTGGATGACCACTAGCTACGAATCACAAAAAACTTTCAAGTTTCTGATGCCTAGGAGCTCGGCACCCCTAAGCCCTGCGAGTAGTGCTTCATACTCGGCTTTATTATTGGAGGCTGGGAATCCCAACCTTATTGAGTTCTCTATCACTAATCCATCGGGGGAGATGAGGACCACTCCTGCTCCAGAGCCCTTCTGATTTGATGCACCGTCGGTGAATAACCTCCACTCTTGTAGTGTTTGTGATCGGGACTTGGCGTTGGATGCCCCATTTTCGTCTCCATCCCTTTTCTCTGTCCGGTCATCCTTCCCCCCAGCTCGGGCTCGAGTGGGGTTGAGTTCGAGCTGTGCTGCGCGGTCGGCTTAGAGAATTCAGCAATAAAATCTGAGAGGACCTGATCTTTAATTGCTAATCTTGGTCGAAACTCGATATCGTACTCTCCGAGCTCCACTCCCTATTTAGCAATCCTTCCAGATAGATCAGCTCGGCGTAGCAAGGCTTTGAAAGGGTGTGCAGTTAGAGCAATGATATTGTGGGCTTGAAAGTACTGTGCCAGCTTTCGAGATGCCATGACCAGGGCTAGTGTTAGCTTCTCCAAAGGCAAGTATCTGGTCTCGGCATCGAGAAATGTGTGGCTGACATTGTAGATCAGGAGCTGTTCGGCAACATCCATTTTAAGCAGGACGGCACTAGCCGTGTGTTCGGACACTCCAAGATACATATATAACTCCTCCCCAAACAAGGGCTTAGAGAGAAGAGGAGCCGAGGTCAGGTACTCCTTTAAACTTTGGAGCTCCTGATCACACTCCTCCCCCCAGACAAAATTTTTCCCTTTTTTCAACAATTGAAAGAAATGATGGCACTTATCTGACGATCGGCTGATGAATCTATTCAATGCAGTTGCCATTCCAGCCAATCGTTGTACCTCCCGAACAGTCTTTGGTGGCTGTATGTTCTGAATTGTAGCTATCTGGTCGGGGTCATCCTCGATGCCATTTCTACTGATCAGGTTCCCAAGGAACTTTCCCGGTTGTACACCAAATGCACACTTTGACGCATTGAGGCTTAGCTTATAGAATTTTAGTACCTCAAACACACTGCTCAGGTTGGCCAAATGATCATGCTCTTGCTTAGTTTTCACTACCATATCATCGATATAAACCTCGATACTCTGACCTAGCATAGGTTGGAATATCTTGGTTACAAGTCCCTGATAGGTTGTCCCGGCGTTCTTCAGGCCAAAGGGCATGACCTTGTAGCAGTGAAGTCCTCTCGGGGTGATGAAGCTTGTCTTCTCTTGATCGTCCATGTTTAGAGCAATCTGGTGGTAACCCCGATATGCGTCCAAGAAACTCATGGTTCCGTGGTCGGCTGCCGAGTCCACCAGCTGATCAATTTTGGGAAGTGGGAAGAAATCTTTGGGGCAGGCTTTGTTCAGGTCAGTGAAATCAACACAGACCCTCCACTTTTCGTTTTTCTTCTTCACAACAACTGTGTTGGACAGCCACTGTGGGTACTGCACCTCTCTTATTGCTCCTGCCTCAAGCAACTTTTCAACTTCCTCGGCAACGGCCTCTGCATGCTGTGCTGTAAACCTCCTCCCGCGCTGCACAACAGGCTTGTGTGTAGGGTTGACATTTAGCTTATACTCCATTATCTCGGGATCAATGCCCAGCATCTCGTAGGGAGTCCAAGCAAAGATCTCAACATTTGATTTAAGAAAGCTCACCAGAGCGGACTCATATTGTTCGGCCACGTGGGTGCCGATGAGGAAGAACTGATCAGGATCTTCCTCATTTAGCATGACTTTCTTCCACCACCTTCTCTGCTGGTGCTTTCCCGACGCCATCGAGGAATGGCCTGTCTTGTACTTCCACCACACATATCTGTTTGTCGCCAGAGGATCCTTCTTTACCTCGAATGGAAGCCATAAAGTATTGCCTGGCCGCTGCCTGATCTCCCCTGATGCACTCTACACCCCTGGCGGTTAGGAACTTCAAGACTTGATGGTAAGGCGAAGGATTGGCTTTGAGCTGATGAAGCCAAGTCCTTCCCACTATAGCATTATAAGGCGACGAGACGTCCACAACCAAGAATTCAATGTTTCTGAGCTGAGCTCGGAGCTTTCCTTGACCGTGAGCATGATCCTTCTCATTGGTATGGTGGGCTGACCATTGAACCCGACCAGTGGGGTATGGCATTTCTACAAGTCTGCTTTTGTGAGCCCTAATTTGTAGAAGAGGTCGGCACGCATGACCTTCGCCGAGCTCCCCTGATCGACCAGGATACGCTTTACGTCATACTTCTCAATCCGAAGGGTTATATCGAGTGCGTCGTTGTGAGGGTGCTCAACCCCCTCTAGGTCGGCATCGGTGGAAGTCAGATCTCTGGCTAAGAATTCATTACTCGGATACTTCCTTCTACTAGGCTCACTATGCTCGAGCTGGGTCTGCATAATCTCGCGATGTGCCCTTTTTCGGCCTTGACCCTTTGGTTCATTCACTGTCTCCGGCCCACGGGCTGGATGAATGACGTTAATAACTCCCACGGGCTCATCTTCCCCTCTATCTTGTTCGGCCTTAGCATGCTGTTAAGCCCTAGTCTTTTCCTTGTTGATATACTGCCCGAGATTCCCTGCCTTAACTTGCTCCTCCAAGAACCTTTTAAACGTTCGGCAATGATCGGTGTAGTACCCGTGCTCCCTATGTTAAGCACATTATTTCTTCTCATCCCGTTTACTCGGGTCCATGAACATCTTGGGCGGCTAGACAAACCACGGCTTGTCCTTGATCTGGTTGAGGAGCTTGTGGATGGGCTCCTAAAACACAGTGTTTGCCACTTCATACACCTCATTGGGTCGTTGGCGCTCTTTTTCCCGATCTTGCCTTTTCCTGGTCTTCTTGTTCTCCTTCTTCTCTACTCGATCATCCTTCGGCGTTTCCTAGGCAGGGAATCTCGGGCCTTGGAGTGCTGCTAAATCCTCAACATCAGCTCGGTCATGTTCTGAGCAGGCCTTTTTGTTAGCGAATGCCTCAACTTGTGGGTTTTCTCCAACCCGAGCTTGAAGGAGGCCACAGCGAGCTACTTGTTGCAGTCATCTATATCATTGAAGGTCTCCTAATATCGCCGAGCATTTGACCTCAAGCTTTCGTCTTCGGCCTTTCTCAATTCGAGTAGGGAGTCGACTTCTTTAGGCTGACGGCTATTTGTAATGAACCTTGCTATGAATAGCTCGGTGAGTTGTCTCTAACTTCCTACTGACCCAGCTGGAAGTTTGTCAAACCAACGCAAGGCCACCTCGCCCAAGCTGGACGGAAACATCCTGCACATTAGAGCATCATTCCTCCCCAAAGTGCCATCATCTATCTGTAATGTCGGATATGACCCATAGGGTCAGTTTTTCCATCGTACGTATTGAATTTCGGGGTTTGGAATTTCCTGGGGGGGTCTGCCCCGTCCACCTCCCTTGTACAAGGGGAGGCAGATATCTGCTCCAGCGCCCTCCGAACTACGTCTTGATCTGACCTCCCGGTGGCCGGCTGTAATCTCCCATCGAGCTGAAGGTTCAACCATTGCTTGAGCTCTTCTTTATCCACTGCACGCCCGAGGTCCTAGCCAGCTTGCCGTTTCTGCTCACTACGACACTCGACTGGTTCATTGGTGTTACTGGAGGTCCGGGTCTGCCCCTGTCTATTCCTTTTGGAGCCTGAGACGCGACTCCTCTAAAGGTCCTCATCACGTCGAGGATTCTTCATTGGGCTACGGCTCGCCCGATCCCGAACAGAACCCCTCCTTTCTTCTCGGGTGGACTTCTCACGCCGGTTGGATCTCTCGCGAGATCGCTCGTGCTCGGGGCTTATTGCTAGCGAACGTCGCTGGTTCATTTGAGCCTTCATCTCGTGGAACTCCTGTCGGAGTTTGTCCAACTGCTCGTCCATCTTGTTCAACTCGTTCTGATACCCCTCCAGGACTTGCTGCAGGTTGAAATGTGAGGGGTAGACCCCTACAAAAGGTGTTGTGTCATTGGAGCCCCCAACCTGGGTCCGCTCTCTCCTTCGGTTGAGCCTAACTCCACCAACGTGAACTTCAGAGGCCACTGGGTGTCCCCTCCTTCGGTGTGTTGCATTCGATGCTTCTGCGTGTGGTGCGCATGGTGCTCCTAGCTCTTCGACATCGTGGTTCTCCCGACTAGCCATAAAGGTGTTCTAGGAAATTCCCACTGACGGCGCCAAATTGTAGAGGATCAGGATATGGATCTACTAGTCCCGTCCAAACTGGCTGTGACGTCAGGGATGGATGCCATATACGTACCTGCACCAGAAAGGGGTGAGATGCCCGTCGATGACTTTATACCGGTGGACCCTTCGACGATCAAGGCAGGCAAAAGGTTTTAGGGAGAAGGAAAAGCTTGAGAACAAATTCCAGCAGAGTTTTGGCCTAGTCCAAGAGAGCATGCCTTTTCTTTTGAGGATATTAGCTATTTATAGGTAGAAATATACTTGACCCGCCTGTGGGGTCTGACCCGACCTGAGCAGGTCGGGTTGTATATCTTCTCTCTGACCAACATATAGCAATTAATGTCCTGATGGTGACTTATCAGTGCCATCACTAAATATCTCAGCAAGATATCTCTGCAAATGTCTTTTGCATGTTAGATGTCCATCAGTATTCAGATTTAGCTTCAGGGCTAATTTGGGATAAAGCTAACCCACCCCACTTGACCATTTTACCCTTGGGTTGGCCTATTTATTATTGATCCTTCATCATCGTATTATCTCCCATATATATGTATCGCGGGACATGATCTGCAATATTCTCCATTTAGCTTGAACGAGGGTTTAGGCAGTTCAGCTTGCTCGGCTATCCGTGCCGAGCATTCCTCGTAATGGTGCTGAGCACCAGCTCTTCGGGATGTTAGGGCCAAACTCCCACTAAGCTCGGGCCTTGTGCCTTGAACTTTCTAGAGCTCGGATATGCCACCGTACAGGTCGGCCCATTGCCCGAGCTGATATGGACTTACAGAGGAATGTGCCGAGCTCGCGTGGAAAGCTGCTTTGTTGAATTGGTCACTTTTAATTTATTTTATTTTTATATTTGTTAAATTGCTTTTAAAATTAAAACTTAATTTTTTCATTTTTTCTTAAACTATGAAAATTTGATTCATATTAAAAATCCCTCAAAATTGACCAATTTTATTTGATGCGATCAATTTATTGGGATTAAGCATATTTTCTTGCATCCATAAGTCTCATCCGCTTTTTCTAATCATTATTTTTTCCTTAAATACTTTGCATAATTTTGGTTTTATATCCCATTCCCCTTCAATAAAAAGGGATATCTTTATTTAAAACAAAATATTAAAAATAAAAAACTAAAAAAGAAAAAATAATAAAATCATACTAAATAATCTCAGACAAATGATAAACTTTAGTATTTTAACTCACTCAATCATGGATTAATATAAAATTAAAAAATGAATGACATTGTGTTAAATTATAGGTTAAGATTATAAAAAAAATCCCATAAAAAAATTATAAAAAAACTTACCAAATATAATAGGTAGATAAAAGCAAATTTTAATAGTTATATTTAAAGAAAATAGTATGATCAAAATTATTAGCAATTGTTTGGAAATTATTTATTATTTAAAAAATTATTTTGTGTATTTGAAAATATCTTTGGTAGGGCATGGTTTTATATATAAATGCTAAATAATTAACTTAACGCGGATAATTTATAAAATTATAATTTTAAAATAAGAAAAAATAAATAATGAATAAATTAATATTTTGTAACATATTTACTTTATTTTAAATTTCTTTAATGTTAGTTAAAAATATTGAAAAATAAGTAAAATAAAATTATAATATTTTATAATAATATATAATGAATATGAAACCTTCATTTCTACTTTATTATTGAATTTTATTGTGATTTCTTTTCGTCTTTGATATTTTTTTGAATAATGAATACATCATATGATGCCCCTGCTTTGATATATTTTATATAATAAATAAATCATGTGGTGGAAGTGCTTTGATATTTTCAAATAGCCTCTAAAATTTTCTGTTTCTATTTAGTGATTTACAGAACCCTCATCACACTTTTTATACAACCCAAAATTTCTGTTTTTAGTGACCTTCTTCAAAAATGATTTTCATAAAAAGCATTGATAGCATATCAATCTAGTTGCTTTCCAAAAAGCAAACCCAAAAGCTTCTATATGATACCCAAAGTGATTTTTCAACTATTTGTTAAAAACCACTTTGCTGAGTGTTGGACGCCTCCTGAATACATTTTCTAAAATAATTTATTTCTCCAACTTTTTTTTAAGAACTACTCTAAGCACTATTTATGAGCCTTGTAGGGAACTTGTTGAGCTATACCATAACAAAAATTGAGCTTAGTTGGATCTGATTTGATATCCCAAAATTGATACCAACAAAGACCCTTTTAAAATAAATTTTCTGTATAGTGCTGAACTGTTTTCACTTATGAGAGCTAAATCCATTAGTTACCTTTAGATTGGGTCTTAGTGTTTAACGTGTATGAGAGTTGTAGAGTGTATTTTTATTTATAATGTGGCAAAAAATCAGAATCTAACTTAAGGTATAAGTGCCTCAAAAACTTGCTACAATTTGAAATTAAGTAATTAAATTTTTAGAAGTGAGAAAAATGGTTAAGTTAAATCCTTAGACAAGTAAAAGTTTAAGCGATTGTTTAGTATCTCTTAAACCTAAAAGGGAGGTAACCGTTGTCCCTAAAATTATAGAAAACATCCAACGGTTAGAATCATTTTAGTAGTTCACATTCCGGAGGGATAGAATTCCGTGTTAACGATCAAGCCATGTTTTGCTTGCTAGGCACGAAGGTTGATTTACCCGAGAGTCCAGCTTAGCTCGCCGGTGGAGGCTCGATTCTTTAGCGTATAAGATAAAACGAGAGTGCTTAGCCATTATCTTGAACATGATTCTATGTGAGTGATAATTTTAAATGCTTCGATACTCATGTTTTGAACTATGATATGTTTTGACAGCATAAACCACTGTTTCAAATTCCATGATGCTTTAATTCAAGTGCGCTATCAATGATATTTTGAGCAAGCGTGATATATTTTAAAAAGTATGATCAATGTTGTGTGGTTATTCCAAAGTGTCAAGTTACAAGGGTTTTCGGTCCTTTATATCTCGTTAGAGGAGGTTACCTAACTATGAATTTTACTTTTGTCCCTATGGGGGAGGTTTTCCGTTGAGCGGGGGCATTTTGCCTTAATAGCTTTTGGTTTGAATCCCAAGTTTTAGCACATACCATTCATGCTTGGTGGAGAGTGGCTCTCATTTCATCACATTACTATTCGTGTATTGTGAATTGAGGCTACGGTACCGTCAGAATTCTCGATCGTGAAGTTGACGACTATTTGGACACTGTCGGTTTGGGTTTAGTTATGACAAAATGGTTATTCATTAAGTTGTGGCGGTTGAGCCAAGATATATTTTTGCCATACTGAGAAAGCTTTGTATAATTTGTGATATTTTTATATTCAAGTAAATGCAGCAGGTTCTATGTTTTTATAGAAAGTATGATGTATTGTTTTCATAAAGTGTTTTTAGTTATCTTTAACTAAATAACTGTCTTTCTCTGTTCATGATAATGCTAAGTGCACTTTCTTGTAATCATGTGATTGCAGATAACAAGAATGCCTAGGAGTTAGTCCACCACAGGCGTCGTCAAATAGTTTTTGAAGCTGATGTCGGATGTCGTTTTGGTTATGTTGTCTTTTGTTTGGTGTTTGTACTTGGTCAAACATCTTATGATAAGAACTAAAGTTTTGTTATATTAATCAAGCATTGTATGCCCTTGGGATGGTATATCGCTAGAAACTTATGTTTACCCATTTTTTTAAAGCTTATATTTGTTTGGAAGTACACAGTTTGGTCCCTTAATATTGTTTTAAGCCTCGTTTTTTTCCCAAGGATCCCGGGCCTGCAGCAGGATCATACCCCTCTGCACAGGTTGAGTATCGTGCGGGAGCGAGGCGTAACATGTTTACATAGAAAAATTCTTACAAACTATCACAGATTTGTTAGGGGCCTTACTATTGACCCTACTTGCCATAGATGTGGTGACCACAGTGAAAACATTGAACACCTCCTCAGAATTATAATCATTCTATATGGACTAACCTTCCATTTTTGCAGATCAATCATATGGATACAAATATATTTGGTAGGGCAGGCTTACATGTAACCTGTGAGGCTCCAAATCTTCATTTTGGGGTGCTCTTGGAAATGTTTTTTTTGTAGTTATCATTTAGAATCTTTGGATAGTTAGAAATTAAAAAAAAAATTGATGGTGTTAGCTCGAATATTCTTATTTTCCTAAGACTACATATCATCAAGGAAAATCACGGTTACTTTTGGTGAAAAACTTCCACCTAAACCTCCTGGACTAATTAACTAGTATTATCCAATTGCAAGTCACTTGAAACTCAACATAGATGGATGCTCTCGCAAAAATCCAAGAACAGTCGACTTTTGAGGAGTCTTTAGGGACGATAGCGGCCAACATATCACTAGCTACTATGATTGCTTGCATGACTGAACAAACCTAATATAGAGCTATGGATAATTCTAAATGGACTGAAATAGGCAACAGGTGAAGGACTAAATGATGTCAACATTGAAACTCATTGCCATGTGGTGCTTACCCTTTTAAATGATAGGGATACTTCACATTCCCCGCTAACAGCACTGGTTGAAGACTGTCGTAAACTCGTGCAGGATACTCGTAACACCATTGCACATGTTTGCTGCAAAGGTAACAAGGTGGTAAACAAATTAGCTAACCTAGGAGCCAACCAAGATGATCTCATGATCTCGATATAGAACTCCCCACCTCGATTACACCTCTTCTTGATGCCGATGCTACAGTGGTAGCTTTTGAGCGCCTTTAGACTCTTGTTGTTCTCTGTACTCTTTTTTTCCAATGAATCAAAAAATATCCTACTTCTACAAATGACAAGTCATTGAGTTATTCAAACAAGCCATGCTCTTCGTGTTTTCCCATATAAAAACTTAAGTTTTAATTTAGTAAATTCAAAGTAAAATTAGTTAAACATTCTATTAGGGAGCTTTGTTTTGACTATTATGAGTGGGATTCATTATCGGTTAGCTCTTGGAACCACGTTCAATAGTGGCTGAAATAGCTCATAAAATCTAGCCACTTTGCCTATTTTATGCCCTAATCGTGTCCCGTACCTTAATTAATTCAATTCTCGTAATGGATGTGCACTGCCATATAAAAGATAGATAGTATAAAATTTTGAAACACATGTAATATTGATGATGAAATATAAATATCGATAATAATTAACATACATTTTATCTTAAGCAACATACTTCGTAACATAACATCTGTTATAAAAAAAACTAATAAATTAAAGGGTAAATTACACTAACCTCCATTGAGATTTCTAACAAAAATAGATACACCCCATGTGATTTCTGAAATGACATTAACTTTTTTTCTAGTTTAATTTTTGCTTCAAATAAGTTTAATCGTCAAATTTCCATTACTACTTAACGAAAACTCACCAAAACCACCCCCGAAAACTACCACCGCCAGTCATCCACCGCTGCCACCCAAAAATTACCACCAAAATCGCAAGTCATCCAACACCACCTCCAAAAACCACCACAGCCAGTCGTCCACCACAATCGTCGCCCAAAAATCACCTCCAAAACCCACCAAAACCAGCCCTGAAAAGCACTACCGCCAGTCGTCCACCACTGCCGCCACCACGAACTCACTTACCTCTCTCACCTCCTCCTCGCTGAACATCGCAGAAGTTGCCTCTCCCTCTCTCTCCACACCATCCTCCATTGTTGCCTCCCTCCAAAACTCTGTTACCCAAATGGCAAAAAAAAACCAAGCGAATAGATGTCTAAAATACAAATTGAACCAAAGACACGCAAAATAACAAAGAAAAATTAGAAATGCGAGATAGGTATGTCGAGCGTTGAGTGAGAAGCCAGATCTAGAGTTCATGTGCGTGTGTGTGAGAGTGTGAGAGAACCACCGAGCCACCACAAACCACCACCCAAGAACCCAGATAGGGCGTTCGTGTTGCTGCCGGTGGTATTTTGGGCGACGGTGGTGGATGGCTGCCAGTGGTATTTTTCCCCTTTGGGTAACAAAGTTTTGGAGGGAGGCGACAATGGAGGATGGTGTGGAGAGAGAGGGAGAGGCGGCTTCTGCTATGTTCAGCGAGGAGGAGGTGAGAGAGGTAAGTGGGTTCGTGGTGGCAGCAGTGGTGGACGACTAGCGGTAGTGGTTTTCGGGGGTGGTTTTAGGACCAATTTTGGTGGGTTTTGGTGGTATTTTTGGGCGACAATTGTGGTGGACGACTGACGGTGGTGATTTTTGGAGGTGGTGGTGGATAACTAGCGATGGTGGTTTTCAGGGGTGGTTTTGGGGGTGCTTTTGGTAGGTTTCCGTTAAGTAGTAACAGAAATTTAACGATTGAACTAATTTGATACAAAAAAACTAAATCAGATGGAAGGTTAGTGTCGCTTCAAAAACTACATGGGGTGTATCTATTTTTGTCAGAAATATCAGAGAATATTTGTGTAACTTACCCTAAAATAAATAACTACTATTATACAATGATAACAATTATTTAACATGTGTTAAATACGTGACGAACAGTAGTCCTATTGTCATCTCTCTCTCCCTCTCTCTCTCTATATATATAGACACACACACTCACATGCACTAGTAAAATTATCTATACTTTACGCACAAATTTGTGCTCATGCACCTTTTTATATGTGGCATCATAGAACATCTAAAGTTAAACAAAATGGACACAAACTTTAACTTGTTTGAAGCTCTTTCTTGGTAGAAATGGTACATATACCATGAGTGTTTTCAAAAAGTAAATAGCGAAGAAATAATAGAAAAGTAGCTATGGTTTAACTGAGTAGCAATAAAAAGTAATTAAAAAACAGAAGATTGGTTTAATCTGGATAGTATAGTGATGGATTGCAAGGAGCTGATACATTCATTTATGTCTGTAAATACTCCCATATGAAACGAAAGGGCAACAACTATGCCGATATCTTTGTGAAATTTATTTTGATGTACCTATTGATCGGTACGTAAAAATGTCGATCTAATTTTGCAAATTATATTATTTTAAGCCCCAAAATCGTGTTAAATAACTTATTTTGTAGTGTTTTGTTAACAGCATCATATGTGGTGACGTGGAGCAGAAAATGTTGTAAAAAGGCCCAAAAAGTAGAAAAAAATGGGCAAAAGGGAATTTGGAGCATGTACCGTCCGGATGGACCAAAAAAACATTCGGATGGATGTTCAACAGAAGCTTCTACGTTCGGAAGGAATCAAGGCTGAAACATTTTTGTCCAAACAGACGTAGCAACATTTGGACAGAATTAAATCCATCCAGACGGAACGCGTTGACATAGTTTGAGTTGAACTCTGCAATCAGGTGGAGTGAGGCACATTTATAAATAGATGGCCTGCAACGACCCGGTTCGGACCCTAGTATTAGCAATGGTTAGCCCACGAGATCTTAAATCACTAAAAGGTTAGAAATCCCAAATCAACACGAAATTCTTATTCGATCCAGAAATCCTAAGAGACCTAACACTCAAAAGGCAAAATCCTAATACCCAGAGGAAACTCCCAACATCTTAAATTAAGTAATTATCATGGAATAGTAAATTAAAAATAAAAAATTCTCATAAAAAAATAAAATGACTATTTTGCTCCTGCTACACCAAAAAGTCTTAAAAATATAAAATTTGGCACATGAACACCTTAAATTAAATATTTAAATTCAAATAAGTAGCAAAAGACAAAATAACAACAAAAATACATAAAATGCTCCCATAGGGCCAGGCATACCTAGGAAAGTGTGCTAAAAGTTACTTTTTGTGTTTTAAGCTTAAATTGAAAAAAAAATGTACAAATCAAACATTATTATGCCCCAAGTTTATTCAAATAAGTATTATTCATAATAATATAATATTTTAGGCCAATAAAAACAAATAAATCATTATAAAATTTCTTACACACATAAATAAGTTAAAAAGTCACATCTAGTCAAAATAGCTTAAAGTAGCTTAATTACCTACATTTAAATAATTGATTGTTGTCAAAATTTTTATAAATTATAATAATAACACTAAAATAATTTATTTTAGTAAGTTAGAAGACTAAAAAGATACTTCAAATCAATTTTAAAAATATTTTTTTGGATAATGTAGTGCCAAAACACCATCAAATAAGCAATTGAAGCAAAATTTAAGCACATAAACCAACCAAATAGTTCCTTAGCTGAATTCCTCTCTTTCAATCTGCAAAATTTAGATCTCAAATGTCTTAAATAGAACCCCACCTCTCATGCAACCAATCAAAAAATGAGAAAATGAAAAAATGGCCTTACACCTCATTATGAAACCCACCACCTCTTCCTTGTATAAAACCAAGCCTGACATAAGTCCTAGTCTCCCTTCTACCATTATCTAATATTTATAAGGTAAGTAAAACCTCTAAATCCTCTACTTAACCTCACACTAACTCTCTCTCAACTCATCTCTTAAAATACAGCCAAGATCAAAAACCGAAAAATAAATCAAAAAGGCGTTATAGTGAGAAAAATAGGAATTGTTCATGTTTTGAATGTTATGAGATGCGTTTGCATGTTGGTATTTTTGAGTGTTGCAACTCCTATGAGTTCTGGAATATTGATATTTAAGTATAAATCACGTGCATGCAGAGAAAATGAACCAAATCTTGACATACTATGTGCTAGGTGGCTAGAACATAAATAGGCCTAAGATTTGAGCTTTTTGAGCTCTCTGCTCCGAGTTTTGAAAAATCATAACTAAATATAAAAAAATAATCTGAGTGTGTTCTTTATGTTCAGACCTATATTTATATGTTGGATTTCATTCAAAATTTGTTTGAATTGATTTAGGTGAGTAGAACTCGAGATATAACCTTTTTACCAAAATGTGTCAGTTTCAGACCAGTATGTATTGCAAACCCAAAAATCCCATTTTCAAACGTGATTTGAGTTTAGGTAAAAACATAAAAGTTGTACCCAACATATGTATCTAGCTACCCACCAGAAATGAGTCTAAGATATTGAATTTTGACCCGTCTAATCACTTCTGAAAGTCACTATTGAGGTTCAGTGAATAACATAATCATCTATCACACATTTTTGTGCAACCCAAAACCCCTATTTTTAGTCACCTTATTCAAAAGTGATTTTCATGAAAAGTATAGGTAACGTATTAAACTAGTTGCTGTCCAAAATTCATATTCAAATGCCACTGGATGCTCCCCTAAACCATTTTTAAACTCCATGTTATAAAATAATTCTGTTGTGTGTTTGATGACTACCTGAACACCTTTTATAAAATAGCCTATTTCTCTAACATTTTATAAAATAGCCTATTCATGAGACTTGTGGAGAATATATTGAACTAAAATATATCCAAAAATTAGACCAGTAGGACCTATTTTGATACTTCAAAACCAAGATCAATTGAGACCCTTTTTATGTAGGTATTTTGTATGAGTGTTGAACCATTTTCGCTTGTGAAAATTTGTTCACCTAGCTACCTTAGGATATGGCATTAGTGATCAACATAAAAGTTGTAGATAATATATTTATCTAAATGGTGACAAAAAATCAGAACCTAACTCCAAATCTAAGTACCTCAAAATACTGCTGTCCTTTTTCAATTGATACTTGAATGTTGGCCATTAAGTTGTTAAGTGTGTGATTGAGTATGCTCTTGTTATGAGACTTGAATTATATGTTTAAATTGAATTAAATTAGGTAAATAATGATTTAGAGTGAATATACAAAGATTAGAAACTATGCCATGAAATTAGAACGACGTCTTGAAAATTGTATCGTATGCTTCATATGGTTGTACTTAATGCTTTAAAGACTTGTACTTTGTGCTATGCCATGCTTAGTATAATTCTATGCTATAAGTAGTTGTACTTTGAAATGCATATTATACCCTATGGGCATTGTTATAATTACATCATGGCATATGGGAATCCATTTTGTATGTATCATTGTGGGTTGGGATATATTGGAGTTATCTCTTCTTTTGTTCTAAGTCTAGGGCGTCATTGGTTGCTGGTTTGTAAAATGTTATGGGATGTATTCCCTGTTTACACCCTGAGTGCGTCCCCAGTGTATGAAAATTGTTTATTATGAGACTTGGTTGGGCACCATGGATTTGTCGCCAGCATTCTGGCTTTGGTAACTTAGACATTGGCTTGACACCACGCGAGCATCCCGGATCTTAAGGTGGGATTATTGATTTTGCGCATGGTTATAATTTTGCTGGCCAGAGGATAAGGATGATAATGGCTCGCCCCACGGTGTTGCTACTGAGTAAAACAATTGTGGTATGAAGCCCAGTGACGAATTTATCTTTCGTAACGAGGCTCGAGGATAGGTTTGGTGATTAACTACCCATAAAATCTACTCTAGTAATTCCCGATATGGAATTCATGTTAAATTTTGGGAGTTTATTAGGGCTGGACATTTGTATAGCATTCATAGCATCACATCCTTGCATGAGTACTCACTTATCTGCTTATCCTGGTATAAATGTCAAATTTGTCTGCCTCCTTGACTTTTATATGTACTAAGTATTGAATGAAATGTGTTGTGGTAAATTTTGCGTTATGAGATTGGTTAGAAAGTTTAGAGTGTTTTCTTCTGAATTTTGGATCATGTCATTTGTGCCACATGTGAGAAAGAGGAAATCTTTGAAGAAGAAATTCCCGTAGAAGAATACTACGATTACCAGGGTGAGTTCTAGGAGTGAGTGGATCCCGACGAAGCTAGATGAAGATTCAAGTCTTCTCTTTTTGTTCAGTTTTCTGGTGCATATTGTAATTTTTTGTAAATTTCTTGTGAAACTGTAAACGTTTATGTACTTATAGTTAGCTCAGAACTCTCTATGAAGTAATATTTATTATAAATACCTATGAATGAATGGCTAAAATACCCATTTTATCTATATCTATGTATGTCCCAACGTGCCCGGAGATGGGGCGTTACATGGCCATGGTGAACATTTATGATTATTCTGAAAAAAAAAAGCAAAAAGGTTGAGGTGATTAGCTTGAAGCCAATCTAAAGGCTCAGAAAGTGTCGACAAAATAAAGATAGAGGCTTGAGAACCAATTCTTCTTCAACTCTTTGTAGATTCGAGCCGCAACATGAGCGGCTAAACTCTTTTTTTCCTAAGGGATGATGAATTACTAGTTTGGTATTTTAGGATTAGTTTGAACTTCTTATTTCGTTTTTAATTTTGATTTAATTCATTGTATGATTTTTAAGACGTTGACTTCTGATTAACGAGCATTCAATTTAATTATTTCGTTTCATTTTTATTTTTTGTGATTATAAAAATGAGATCATGCAACTATTATTTTTTCTCATTGATCTTCGAATGTGAGATATCCTATGCTTTGATAAGACGGGTCGTACTCCGAACGATCTATGCTATGATCTCAAATAGGATATGCCAACTTCGGGTTCAGGTTCACTTTCTTGATAATCTATATCGGTCTTATAGTCGTTATTTGAATCAATTAAAACGGAATAGAGTTCGAATAAAACTAAAATCATTAGAAAATCTCTTCAAACCTTATCTTTTATTTTAGATTAATTAATTGCATCTTCTTAATTAGAATTAGTTTAAATCAAACTTTTTTTCCTAAAAAGAAATATCGAAGCAAGTGAATGATATTCGGATTTTAACCACTATTTTACGACTTAGTAGTTAATTTAAGGATTTAAATATTTATTTCTAATACGGTATGACACGGATCAATTTTTGGCGTAGTTGCCAGGGATTTAATATAGCTACGATCTGTTTATTTAAAATATATTTATTTGATTTTTCTTTTCGCTTCCAATATACTATAAGTGAATTACAAATCTTATTTTTTCAAGTTTTCGAAGACAACTACACCAAAAGCAGGATCCTTGGATAAGCAGGCGTAAAGACAAAACAAGTTCATTTCTATCCGAGCGCTGTGAGTTGAAGTTATTATTTTTGTGTTAATTTTGAGAAAACTAGATTTAGGGGGCTTATAGCCCATTCTCAATATTTTCATTGTTTTATTTTTTGTTGTATGCTCAGTCGCCATTCCAATCACCCAAACTTAGTACCATTCGATCTTGAAAACGAACGCACCTTTCAGATGGCCCTACGAGCTTTACTCACTTCACACTCCACACATACCACCATGGTAGACCAAAAGTCCCACATGTTAAGTCTCTGATCGAGTACTACTCTCCTTCAGAATATGTATCATCTTCTTGTTTCCAACTATCTGCGGTTGGAGCGTTGCACTATGAGATCAAATCTAACATAATTCAAATGCTCTCATCATTATGTGGATTTGATAGTGAAGATCCTTATAAGCACATAAATTAATTCTTAGAAATTTGCACAACTGTTAAAATCAGTAATTTATCTAATGAAGCGCTTAAAATAAAGTTGTTCTCGTTCTTTCTTAAAGGGAAAGCCAAGCATTGGCTTAATTCATTAGAATCAAGCATAATCACAACTTGGGCTAAATTTCAACAGGAATTCTTTAAAAAAATATTTCCTAATAGGCAAAGCCAATCAAATTAGACACCTCATTACGAGTTTTCACCCAATTCGATGGCGTGACCTTTCACGAGACTTGAGGACACTTTAAAGATCTCATTAGAGCCTGCCTTTATCATTAGGTGCCAAAATAGCAACTTGTTCAATGCTTCAATAATGGGTTGACGCCTCAACACTGTCAATTCGTCGACGCTTCTTGTGGTGGAACATTTATGTTGAAAAACGAGAACGAGGCTTGGAGCCTCTTTGAGTGCTTTAGTGAGAACTCTCAACACCGAGCATCAGTTTCTCATACAAATCGATCCATAGCCTTTTCCACCTCAAAATCTCGAGGCATGTATGAGGTTGCACAATCTCCCGACCTCATTGCCACATTGACACAGACTCTAAGTCAACTCCTGACTAATGGTCCAGTCGCAGCACCTGCTGCTCCACCACCTACCTTCTAAGGATCATGTGCATTGTATGTCAGTTCTGCTCACTTTGTCACTAACTGCCCATCCATTGCACAATACTTCGAGTTTGTGCAAGAGCAAGTCAACGCAGCACAAGGTTTCGCTTGTTCGGGTAACGACCCATTTACCAATACCTACAACCCGGTTTGGAGAAACTATTCATTTTTTTGCTGGCGACAGCAACTCAATTAGGGTAATATGCTAGCGCCACCTCCAAGGCCAAAGCTTTTTTATTTAAATCCACTTTAAACAAAGCTTTTTGATTTGTTGTCTTTTTGATTAAAGTCATCTATACGAATCACCAAATGAACTTTTTACTTATTTGCTTAAACTAACGAATCTGTTTTGAGAAAAAAATTGCTCAAGTTAATGATATTACTTATTTACTTTTTTGTACTCTTTTAACACTTTATTCTCTATAACTGTTCACTCTTTATTCATTCTCTAACCTTAAATAAATGCCAATTTTGTATTCTTTTTTAACATGTTATTCTCTCTCTAACAGTAAAATTATTAGTGAAAAACATTTTTCTTGTTAAGCATAATCTGTAATTTATTATATTTTGTATTTTTTTTTTATCTTTGGTGATTTTCCCCATTTTTTAGTTAAAAACATGACATTTTAAATTTCTATTATCAAAGAAAATTGAAATAATAACAAAATTTGATAAAAAAGAAAGAATATATATGTAAAAGAAAAATTATGAACTTTTATTCTAAAACAGGGCCTAATAATCTCATTTTTAATATATTCTTCTTGATATAAAAAAATGTGATTTTTTTTTGTTAAAAATCAAATTTTACTTGTTAAGCCTTATTTGGGATTTTTCTTATCTGATTGTTTTATTTTAGTTATTTTATTAGTGAAAGGACGCTAAAAAAACATTTATTGTAAAATTTAAATTTTATGGGCTCATCTCAAGCTTATCTCGTTAATCCAAATCGTTTAGTTATGTATCACATCGAGAATATCATTTATATAAAAAGTAAGATCAATCGGATAGTTGTATGTATAGTATCTTATAATATTTATTTTAATGGTATGTATAATTTTAATAGTAGATAATTTATTTTACATAAAATAAATTTTTACAAAAAATTTAGTTATTGATATCTCACCAATTTAATTATATGCATGGATGATCTTTCAAAAATTTCTATAATATGAACGGTATTGATCATCAAAATAAACTTAAGGTATATTTACAATATTAACATTAACTTGAGATTTGGTCAAGCAAAAATTTAATTTTTATGGACTCATCTCAAGTTCACTTTAATAATCCAAACCGTTTATCTTATAGAGCAAATTGATAAAATCATCTGTTTAAAAAAACTGGATTAATCTTATATTTGCAGACAAAGTGTGTTATGATATTTATTTTAATATTACGTGTATTTTTAAGAATAAATAGTTTAGTTTATTGAAAATAAATACATGCACAAAATTGAGTTATTAATATTCAATCAATTTAATTCTTTGCATAAATGATTTTTTAAGGAGTTTACAATATAAACATTGCAATCATGAAATCAAAATTAAATTGTACCCATAATAATTATACATAATGTTAAAATTTAAGATACTTATCAAGCTTACCAAACTCTAGCCATTTTGCCCCAAGCCGTCAATCACAAACTACAAATTACTTGAATGACCATAATTCCCTAGAAAGAAAACAAAACTTAGTAAATAACATATCAATTTAATTTTTTTGCATGAATAATCTTCTTAAGGAGGTCTATAACATGAATAGTACAAATCAAGAAAACAAAATTAAATTATATCTGTACGAGGGTGCCCCAAAAATCACATTTATTTAATGGGTCAAACCCAGTCGGATTGAATATGCCAATGGATTAATACTTACAAGAGTGAACAAACGTGAGTTGGCTAGTGGCAATTTGCCGAAAGCCACTCTGATGACGAATTTATGATACTTTTTAGATAGAAAAACCAGTAGAGAAGTTAATTCACAAAGTTTTGGCTTCTGTCTTATTCTTGTCCATACATTTGAGTCGCGAGAGTTTCTATTTTATAGGGGATAACCCCCACCTTTTTCTCAGCCCTCGTGATGATTCATTTTGACAGCCCTACCAGCAAAACGGTTATGCTTCTTCCTGTCGTTTCATCAACAGCGGTGGCAGGTTCACCGCAGTTACATCGTCGTTAATGCCACCACCTTAGCTCATCATTTGGGCCGAGACACTAGTAATAAATGCTTCTCCCGAGACTGTAGCTCACTCGATGGGTGAGAAAAAATTGGTCTTATTGCATTTAATGATCTTTCGACCTAGTCATGTCGCATTTAATGTATGTACTTTCTTAGTCAAATGATTATTAAATACGATTTTGGGAACCAAACCCAAAGATATTGCAAGTTAATAATCATTTTGGCCTTTAGGGGCCGAGTTTATGGATGGACCGTCGCACTCGATTTCTGGCCCACTCGGTCCATGACAAGGCCCAGTGGATCTGGTCCTAGGCCCATCGCCCTTCAATATCCATAATAATTACGCACTGGGTCAAAATTTAAGATACGCGCCAAGCTTGCCAAAGTCCAGCAGTTTCGCAACCAACAAGTTGTCAATCACAAACTATGTGATTGACCATAATACCCCATAAAGAAAACAAAATATAATAAACAACAAAAGGGTAAAACATTCTCTAAAAAAGGATAAAATATGTAAAATGTGGAAAATAAGAAGCCAAAGTAATTCTTATATAATAGATTATAGATAGAGATAGATATACATATATTTGATGATAAAAAAAACACGTATATTTTGGTCTCATTTGGCAATCATTCTTAAGCTGAATTTTATGGCTTTAAGTCACTTTAAGTAAAAAAAGTAAAAAAGTTCGTTTGATGGGAATATGGGGTGGTTTTTAAACCAAAAGTTTAAAGTGGTTTTAAGTTAAAAGGTAAATTTTTTTTTAAAAATTATTATTATTTTTTAAAATTTATTTTTAGATAAATTTATTTCACTATGAATATTGTTTGATAGATTTTGATGAGTAAATTTTAAAAATAAAATTTTTATAAGAAATAGATGTGTATGATAAAAATTATGATATTTTTAAAAAATATAAAAAGATTTATATAAAAAGAAAAAAAACTAAAAGTTTTTGAGTTAAAAAATGAGACTTTTTAGTTTTTTGAAATTTTAAGCAAAAAGGCCAAAAATTAACTTTAAACCAACTTAAAATCAATTGCCAAACGAGGTCTTTGTTAGTATTTAATTAAGTTGAATAATCACATATTCACATCTAGCGTTTAAAGAAAACAAAAAATGGTACCCATTGCATTTTCTCAGAGGCATATTTAACATTCCCATTCATGATATATTGTCCTGGTTTGTAACTTGGTATAAAATTATCGTACACCGGGATGATATTATACCTTTTTTGTTCATTAAATAAGAAAAATTATTTAATCAAAAGTGGCTTTAGAAAAATCATTTAAAAAGAAAATATATAAATTGACAGTAACTATTTTTTGTAACTTTTTAACAAACCGTTACAGTATTTTTTTTCGTTTACAACAAAATGAAAACCTATTTTATTTATTTTTTAAAAAATTAAAGGCAAAAATACTTTAACAAACACATCCTTTTTTTTATTGTAAAAATTTATCTTAAAACAAGCAAAAGGCGGTTGAAAGGGTTGTTAGTGAAAAAGAAGCCACGAAAAAGAATTGTAAGAGGTGTCGGTTCATAAAGTGGCTGAATGTTGTGACAAGTGTTAACGATTGAAGGTAATCGAACGATGAGGACGAGTAGTGATGAGGTTGGAACGCTCAAAAGTAGAAAAATTGATAAAAGATGATCTGCAACAGTTAAAAGTAGTGAACGAGAGGTGATAAAATCTTCAAAAATAATACCAGCAAATGGTGACAAAAATTACGATTGAAAAAGATTACGGATGAATAAAGATGGCAGGCAAAAGAAAAAAATAGTTGGTGAAAGTGACAACTAATGAGAGAGATGATGCGTAGAACTGGTGGTTCATGGTAAGAAGTAATGAGTGGAGGTAAAAATCGATAAAAATAAATGGTGGCCTAAGGTGATGGAGTGATGGTGACTAGTAACTGCAGACGAAAGTGATGATCAGTAGAATGAGATTATGTTTAAAAATATTGATGGTTGGGGATATTTGTTAATAATAGTAGAAAGAGAGAGATAGTGAGAAATGGTGTAAGAGGAAAAAACAAATAAAAAATTATTTGCGAAATAAATAGATCACAAATTTTATTTTAAAAACTTCAATAAAACTATGAAGTAGTTTATATTTTTTAAAAATAAAAATAATAATAAAAAAACCGGTTAAGCCGGAGCAAAAGGACACAGATTATTTACTGCATCTGAACAAACTTTAAAAGGTAACTTGGCTGGGGACCGCGCTTTTCCGGATTACCATAATCCCCAGTCCTCACTCATAACGCGTTCCCCCTTCTTCTTCTTATTCTCCATTGAAGGTGAAATAAATAAACTCCCTGGAAAATTCTCATTGTCGGTTCCCATGTTCCAGGTCTTACTTTCACACACACACACACACACACACACCCCATCCTCTCTCTCTCTCTCTCTCTCTCCACCCTTCACTTCTCTCGCTCTCGCTCTCGCTCTCGCTCGTTCGCTTTATCTTCGTTCTTGAATTGACGGATCTAGTTTTCCAGTTCTGCAGAAAACAGGTAAATAATCTTTTCGGCGATGCGATTCATGTATATACATGCCTCCGTTGAATGATTTCTTGATCGCATTTGTTATATAAGATCACGTAATTGTGGTTTCAATCCTGTTGAATTCATTTGGTTGTCTTGATGTCGATTTCTTGAACTTCAGCGAGTTTCCTGCTGCTTTGTTTATTCATCTTCTGCCACTTTCTTTCAATCGTTCCAGCTTCATTTAATCGTGTTTGGGTTAGTGTTGTGTGAGCATAAAAAATACACTCACATAATAACGAAGAAGAGAGTCTAACAAGGAAGAAGATAACAAAGTACCTACTTGCTCCTACTGCCGGGTTCTTGCAAAACAAGCCTCCTAATTGGCCAGCAGCCAGAGGCTCTCTGATGTCCAAGTTAGATGGGGTTGAGAAAAAAATGTATAGTAGGAGAGGGAATATTTTCATACCTTTGTTGGGTGTGGGTGAACGCATATATCCTGAGAGTTGACTTTTTTGGTGTTGTCTCATCACTCAGTAGCTCATAATGGCTATGTGGAGTGTCGGGTTTAGCTTGTCAGGGTGTTGTACCATCACTCCCCAGCTCATGATGGTTAGATGGAGTGTTGGGGTTAGCTTGTTAGGGGCTGGTCCCCCTAGTGGTCCATGATGTATTTCCACCCTACTAGCGTGAAGCTCTTTTTGATTTGGTTTCTATCTGGACTGATTCTTGAACTGTTTCTGTGATCCTGTGTGGAGTGCTCTTTATCAAAGATATGATAATTGGTTCGTTTCTCTGTATCTTGGGACTCTTTTGCCTCTTTTGTGCATATTAAAGTGCATATAGGGTTTTGCTACTGCATGCTCTCCAAATTGTTCGAGAAAAGACATTGTTCTTTTTATCGTTGCGTCGATCAAGCTGAATTTTCTGGTCATGTTTAATTAAAGGACCTGTTTTTCACTACAATTTCTCAAATTGAGTTCATCGTTAGCACGGGGTCAATATGAACAGGTTAGCTCGGGGTCAGTGTGTCATTTAGCTTAAATACTTAATTCTTGTAGATCAAGTCAACTCACAAAAACTATTCTCTGTTATGGGGGTTTGGCCCTGCTGGTCACCATGCAATGCACCTGTCTATAAAAACTAGCTTGTATGGCTTTTAATTCTGTAGATTATGCAATAGGTAATCTGCTCGAAACTGTAAATGTGTTTCCTTGACAGTGCAGGAGCCATAAGTATGTAGGATGTACTTACACCTTTCAAAAGGGAAGGATCGGATTCCAAGCATGTTTGGTTTGTTTTTGAGAATTGTATTAGTTGTCTTATTGTGTCAAATCTCTTGCTGAAAGACCTAACAGAGAGGACTTCATTCACACGAGGTATAGCTCAATCAATAGGTTGGAGTTTGATTACTTGGTAATGTGGTAGCTTGGACTTCTCCATCAAAGCTAATGCCTGCCCCACTGAACTTCGATTTTCAAGCACTAGCATTCCTGGGGATCAGTTGAGCTAGTTTCTTTTCTTTTCCTTTTTTGGCTAGGGAATCATTTATTTTATACCAAAAAAAGAAGACATACAAAGAATGCTCGGTACACACCTCCAAAGGGCAGACAACACGATGGTTAAGCAATCCATCCAAAACAAAGAAACACTTTTAAATGCCTAGCCTAAAAGAAAAAAACTCCCACAAAACTCAAGAAGCTTGAGAGAAAAGGCACAAAACACAGCATCAAAAGATCATAAAAGATCTATCCTAAGCCTCCTTTCCCCTTTTTTTGCAGAAGCTTGTTTCTTGCTTTATAAGATATGTACACGTGATAGCTTTCTCCCTTGCCAATCAATTTGGGTTGGTGAAATAAATCTTTTTCACCATTCAACTCTATCAAGGGCTAGATTCTCATTTAGAATTTTAAACTATACAGTGGGCACTAAGTGTGCAGAGATAAAAAGGTTATTGTAGTACGGGGCATTACATAAAGAAAGACTCATTTGAGAATCATGATTTTGGCTCCTGAGCATTAGCCTAATATGCACAAAGAAAATATTGATGTGAATAAAAAGATTGCAACAATTTTAATCATTGGTTGTGATTTTCGTGTATGCTGCTAGAATTTGGCAAACATATTTCCTCGAATCTTTAGTGAGTGGTTTTGCTATGCTGCACCCTTCCATTCTTGGGCCACCATTATACACCAATCAACCAACATAATAAGGCTACTCCAGGGAATCTAGTTTCTGTCATGGATAAGGGGTGGTTATGAAGTGGACTTTTAAATAAATGAATTTTGAGCGGGGGAAGGTGAGAAGGGTCTTTTAAATGGAAAAAAATTGTTACAATCAGACAATCTCGTTACATTAGTAATTTAGTTGATACATGTTTGTTATCCAACTTGTTTTTGTCTTTCTTTTGTGTGAAATTATCAAGGACTTTTCTTCAAATGCCTCCGCTCTCCCTCCCACCACATTATTTTTTCATCCTTGTAGAATCTGTCTCAAAAGAGGGGTTGAGGTTTGATATGAATTTTAGGAATATAAGTTTCCCCCTTGACTTTGAAAAGGAAATTTACCTTGTCAACTGTGGCCCTTTTTGTTACTCTGTCTAAAACCTGGCATTCCCTGTTCCCACCTTCCCATTAACATATTTCTAATTCTACCTGTTGACTGTTAATGAGTTTAACTTTATCATTCTGTGCTGGTTTAGTATTAGGGCAATCAGTCACTGTAGTATTATTGTTATGAATGTTGGAGTGCAAAGAAGCAACCAAAACTTGATGGGGCGTGCCTTCACTTTTTACATGGTGGCATATGTACGTTTGTGCATGTATATATTACTAGTGACCGGCACGCGCACTGCGCATTGTCACAACCCGCCAACTCTCAAGCATAGAGAAGGCTAGAATGTGACCCACGAGATTTATGGAAGGCTTTAGATTATCCCGGAAGGATCTAGAGTGTGGAAGAATCTTCAAAAAACCTAGAGTATTCTAGAGAGGGCTGAAACATTCTAGAGAACATTAGGAATATCTAGCATTATAAATACACATAGAGCTGTATAGATTATTCTAGAATTAGGTGGATCATTCAAGTGTGGAGGTGGGAAGTTTCTAGAGCATGTTCTGAAACCTTCCTCACTGTGAGATCATTGACACTCGTTTTAATCTTAGCTGTTCGTTGTACTTAGAGGCGCCTATATAAGGAGGTGGCCTCATTTAGCGAATGCACCCATCAAAGCTCTCAACTTGTAATCTTCTCTCCAAGTGAAGCCTCTATTCTTTCGAAGTCAATCAAGTCTATCTCTTTCAATCTTTCGATGTTCTTAAGGCGATAGGCTGACTTAATGCACACAAGGGTCGAAAGTGAGCGCCTAAGTACCGCACGGTTAGCTTGGAAAAATCTATAAGGCCGTGACACGTGGTATCAGAGCAGGCTACGAAGATTACACGACTAAAGAAGGAGAGACACGTTGTCTTCGGGTGCGGATGATGTGGTGAACGAGCAAGCCAGCGGGAGGGGCTCTAACACAAAGGGGAGGAAGGACAAGTCTCGCGATGTTGTCATAGCCATGGATGCATGACTTGCCAAGGTGGAGCTTGTCGTGGCTGACACGGGAGATTGGCTTGATGTATTGGAGCTGAGCATGCATTAGGAGGTGGAAAATCTAAAGGGTGAGATCGAGGTCCTCAAGAATGGCATGATGGCTACTGTCAACTCTGTGGTGCAAGACCTGCAAAAGGGCAATGAGACCTTCCAAGAAAAAGTGTTGGCTATGCTCGCAGCCTTCGAAGCTCGGTTGGATGAGCTTCACGAAGGCATGGTCGTGTGCAAGAAGGCTATAGTCAGGGGAAGCTATGGCCTCATTGGGGATAACTAAGGTGGAAGTGCCGAAACCGAAGTCTTTCGATGGGAAGTGAGATGCCAAGGAAGTGGGCAACTACCTTTAGCACATGGAACGATTTTTCGAGGTGGGGGCACTGACGGACGAAGGTGCCAAAGTAAGGACTTCTATCCTTTACCTCACCGACACGACAATTCTATGGTGGTGCAGAAGGCATGCTGTCATCGAAAGAGGTACGTGCACCATAGATACC
Organism: Heliamphora exappendiculata; assembly: GCA_034768845.1. Lineage (NCBI taxonomy): Eukaryota > Viridiplantae > Streptophyta > Magnoliopsida > Ericales > Sarraceniaceae > Heliamphora > Heliamphora exappendiculata. Next base: position 15,739,974 of record JAOTRH010000024.1, on the reverse strand, counting down.
TGGAAAGATTTTAAGAAAGAACTAAAGAAGCAATTTTATTCCGAGGATGTGGCCTACCAAGCTAGGAAGAACATGAAGAATTTAAAACACACAATGCCTATTCGTGAGTACGTAAAGGAATTTTCTACTCTAAAGTTGGAGATCCCGAATATGATTGATGAGGAGTTACTATTCAACTTTCTAGATAATTTACAACCATGGGCAGAGCAAGAATTACGTTGTCGTGGCGCGCAAGATCTTGCAACGACTATGGCAATAGCGGAGTCATTGATTGAATACACCAATGGTGACAAGGCCAAGACATCCAAAGGAAGTTATAGTGAAGGAGAGGAAGATCGGGGGGAAGGTCATCAACAAAGGAAGGGGACTGGGAAACCCCCTATCGGCAGAGAGGGAAAAGAGGGTAAGGACGGATTTAAGCCTAAAAGATGTTTCTAGTGCGATGGACCACATTGGGCAAGGGAATGTCTTAAGAGAGAGGCCCTCAACACCTTATTTCCGAGCGGGAGACCCAGGAGCATGCACAAATGGGTGCAATCTAGCTACTCAATGCTGTTAAGACAAATTCGGAGCCAACAAGCGCGAAGGGCAAGTCACTGATGTCTGTGAATGCATGCATTAATGAGAAGACAACGCAAGTGATGGTTGACATGGGTGCGTTACACAACTTCATCAAGATGGATGAAGCTAAGTGCCTTGGACTCAAGGTTGGAAAAGGACAAGGAATGTTGAAGACGGTTAACTACAAACCAAGGCCACTGAACGGTATAGCTTGCGGGGTGGAACTACACATGGGCACCTGGAACGGCAAAGTGGACTTCTCAGTGGTGTCGCTCGATGACTACGACGTTGTCCTAGGAATGGAGTTCTTCCGGCGGCACGATGCGGTGATATTCCCTCGACAGAATACGATGCGTATCTTAGAGGGAGGCCTACACATAATATCTATAAAGGCCAAGCTAAGTCCGAATGCACGTGTTCTATCCGACATGCGGCTTGACGAAGGCTCAACAAGGGAGAAAGCAAGCGGGGAGACGAGGCATGTGGAATGTATCCTCGCAGAACAGGTCATTCATAGGAAGAACGAACAACCAAGGCACGGGTACTTGGTGAAGTGGAAAGGATTGCTTGACAGCAAGGCAAGCTGGGAAGCAGCTAAGGACTTGTCGCAGTTCCAAGACTTGATAAGAAGATTTGAAGAGGAATGCGATGAGGATGTCGCAAGATTGGGTGGGGGAGAGTGTCACAACCCGCCAACTCTCAAGCATGGAGAAGGCTAGAATGTGAAACACGAGGTTTATGGAAGGCTCTAGATCATCCCGGAAGGATCTAGAGTGTGGAAGAATCTTCAAGAAGCCTAGAGTATTCCAGAGAGGTCCAGAGCATTCTAGAGAACTCTACGAATATGTAGCATTGTAATGTTAAACAAATAGTATTAAGCTTAACAAACAATCAATTGAATACAACTAGCAGATGAGCGTCTATAGAACACCGTATGATCTTTGCCGGATTGTAGAAGACCAAACTGGTGCATAACCATACTAAATCGACCAAACCACGCACGTGGAGACTGCTTAAAGTCATAAAGAGATCGATGGAGACGACAGACCAGCTGCGACCCTCCTTGAGGAACAAAATCGGGAGGTTGCTCCATATAAACTTCTCCATATAAACTTCTTCTTGCAAATCGCCATGAAGAAAGGCATTCTTCACGTCAAGCTGGTACAGAGGCTAATGGCGAGTGGCAGCCAGAGACATAAACAGGTGAACAGATGCCATCTTGGCGACTGGAGAGAAGGTCTCAAAATAGTCAACCCCATTCGTCTGAGCATATCCCTTGGCAACGAGACGGACCTTCAAGCAGGCAAGAGAACCATCAGGATTTACCTTACCATAAAGATCCATTTGCAACCAATAGCCTGTTTGCCTTCTGAAAGAGAAACGAGTGACCAAGTAGAAGTAGATTCAAGAGTGTGCATTTCGTCCAACATAGCACCCCGCCAGCCAAGGTCAGCTAAGGCCTCGGGAACAGTACGAGAAATAGTAGCCTGATCTAGAGTGGCGATACAAGTCTGTAAGGAAACTGAAAGGCCCTTGTAGGAGCTAGTATAGAGAGGATGATCCCTGCAAGTGCGATAAGATTTTCGAGTAGCAATAGGAGCATCATGAGCAGGGGAAGGAGCACTTACCATGGGAAGAGGATCCGCAGACGAGGAGATTGGCTCAGTAGAGGAGAGTTCCAATGAAGCTGAAGGAGTGGAATGAGAAGGTGGAGAGGACCCCTCAGTAGGAGGAACACCTGCAGAAGAGGATAAAGGCAAGCAAGACACTAAAAAATCAAGATGTGCAAGATCAGATTGCTCACTCCCCAACCCAGCCGAATCTGATACAGAAAAGAAAGGAGTAGACGCCATAGGCAACATCGCGGGACACAAAGAACTTGTAGAGAGATGAACAAAAATAGCGATATCCCTTTTGAATCTTCGAATAATCAAGAAAGATGCATTTGACAGCCCGAGCATCCAATTTCGTTCGTTGAGGATGGGTGTTACGAACATAACAAAGGCATCCAAAAATTCTCAAGAGGAGAGAGAAAAGGCTCGTTGCGGGATAGAGGACCGCCATCAGAATTTTGCCACCAAGCAGGGTTCTAAATAACGGCCGTTACGTAACGGATCGGCCGTTACGTAACGGAATATTGGAAGGCCGATTCCGTTACGCTGTTGAAAAACGGTTGCACAGAGAATCCCCAGCGTAACGGCCGTTACGACTGTTCCGTAACGGGTAACGATCGTGTATCGGTCTGTAACGGACGTTACAAGGTCCCGACACACCGACAAGGCGACAAGTGAGAACTCACCTTTTTCTTTTTCGTTTGGCGCCTTCGAAGCTTTCTGCTTTCACGAACTGCTTTCCCGATCGTCTTTCCTCTTCCGAACTTCTCTTTCATCTTGCTCTACGAATCGTCTTCAGTTCGGATCTAGGGTTCCATATCCATTCCAAGCTGCCAGCGTCAATTTGGCTTGATCTTTCATCTTGCGATTTGCGATTTGACATTCCAACTTTCGAATGGAGTTCGCGTGGTCGATCTAGGTGATTTCGGACCTTCGATTGTGTTCGAGACTTCGAGGCTTGCCGCTTGCGTGCGATCGAAGCTGCTGAAGGAAGGCGTCGGGTGGAGGTG
>JAOTRH010000024.1:15691623-15736690 GCA_034768845.1 Heliamphora exappendiculata | reverse complement strand
TAAATATTATCCAAATTAAAGATATTTATTTATAGGAAATGAAATATTAAAATCATCAAAATTAATTAATGAAGCATATGTGCTAACAACCTCAAGTATTGGACCAAGATCTAAGTTGAGTCGACACCAGCTACAACTGTGTCGACACCAAGTCAAGGCCCAGGGAGGAAGTTGAGTTGATACAAACATACACGTGAGTCAACACCTTAGCACCTTGACGAAAATCAACTTGTGTCGACACCAGTGCGCATATGAGTCGACACCAAGTGATCCTCTGGACCTCTCGGTTCTTGTGTCTACACCAAAGATAAAATGAGTCGACACCTAGACACCATCCGGGCAACTCAAAGTGTGTCGACACCTATGATGCAATGAGTCAACACTAAGACATCAAATGAACCCCCGGACTCTGATCCATATGTGTCGACACCAACGGGCAGATGAGTCGACACCAATGACACCCTCTAAGAAACAAAAAGTTTGGGTCGACACCAATGAAAATAAGGGTTGACACCAAAATTTCTGTAGCTAAAGTCGGATTTGCTGGGTCAACACCAAAGTGAGAAGTGTCGACACTGATTTTCTTATAACCAAAGTTGCTTGGCTAAGTCAACACAAAAGACGAGAAATATCGACACCGAAATTCCAGTAGCTAAAGTCCCTCAACTCAGTTAATACTAACGAAGACATGAGTCGGTACCTGAGCAAATATAAAGCCTTGAATCGACACCAACTCTAATATGAGTTGATATCAAGCTTCAAGCTGAAAAACTAAAGTAGTGAAAGAGTCAATATCAAATTTACCATGAGTCAACACCAAGGTGTGGGTGATGAAAATCTAAAAGTTTGGTCGATACCTCAGGAAGAATGAGTCAACACTTTTGTCCGAGAACCAAGGTCAAGACTAACTTGTGTTAATATCAAAGAGCTTTGTGTTGACACGTACGACAGATTTCAAAATTGGCGCTGGTTCAAACTGTAATATTTTTAAAGTATTAATTGCCTTCACCAACCACCAACGATCATTTACTTCAATTGTTATAAAAAGATTAAATTTCAAAGTTTCAAGCTTTTAGGTTACTGTTCTATTAAATACATTGAAAGCCATCATTCTTCCCTAAGATCATTAAATGCTTATTTACTCATCCAGTTCAAATTCTCTCACTCTCTTGCTCATTTATTATCAAATCATTGTAAGGAGTGATTGTAAGTGAATCTCTCATTTAATTTTATTTATTGTAAAGGTTAAGTCACCCTTGTAATCTTTAAGAGAGTGAGCTGAACTTCTTAAAGAAGAGCTAAAGTGTGTTTAGAAAAATAAGGTTATTTGTGAAACACCTTCAAGGCTTACAGCTTTTGAATGCGCCTGTAAAGTATTCGTTGATAGTGCACCTTCTTAAGGAGAGTCTTGAGGAGTGGATGTCGGTTTGAAAAAAGCTGAATCACTATAAAATCTTAGTGTCTGATTCAAATTTCTTTCTCTTATTTATTTAATTTCACTGCTGCACTTTTACTCTTACTTATAGCTATATTTATTTTGTGAAATTAAAAAAGTTTTTCAAATTTTTTTTAAAATAGTTATTATTATTTTAAAACCCAATTCACACTCATCTTGGGTTGCCTAGAACTAACAAAATATATACTCTCATCAAAAATATTTTTCTTAAATCTAAAAGAGGTAATTGTATTATTAAAACTTAAGTACCATTGTTTAGGAGTTTGTTTAAGATCATATGTAATTTTTATTTTTAATTTGCAAGTTAAATATCCTTTTCATTTCTTTGAAATTCTTTCATGCTACTCCATATAAATTTTTTTATCAAAACTACTATTTAGTAGTGATTTTTACATCTATTTGATGTAGCTTTAAGTCATAATAAGCTACAAAAGTCATGACGATTCTAATTAAGTTATTTTTTGACACTAGAGAGAAGGCCTCTTTGTAGTTCATTTCTTCATTCTGAGTGAAACTTTTAGCTACTAGTCTGGTTTTAAATCGTTCGATATTTACTTTTGTGTTGTGTTTGGTTTTCAAGACTCATTTACATCCAACTTTCTTGTAATTATTAGACAATTCGACGAGATCACAAATATCATTATGGTCATTGATTTTAGTTTTTCATGCATAACATCGACCCATTTAACATAATAGAATCATCACTATTCATAACTTGTGAAAATAAAGTGGGTCTTTCTTAATCCCAATATCAAAATCAGATTCCTGTAGATGTACAACATAATCATCTAAAATGGCATGTTTTCCTTCCCCAAGAGTTCTTCTTAGAGCTGTTGATTGTAGTGATTCTACAATATGTTCAATGGCGATACCTCATGGAGTGATAAATCATTTTTTATATGTTATTCATTATATTCAACATGCTGAGCAATCTGAGGAAAAAAAAAATTCTCGACAAGGGAAGATGAATGGGACATCCACTCTCATTTCATCAAGATTTACCATTTTTCATTTCTCACTCCCACTAATTTTGCCATTTTCTAAGAATTTGGCATTATTGGTTTCAACTATTATCGTACTGTGATTAGAATAATAAAATTTGTACTCTTTAAACTTGTCTGGATAACTAATGAAATATCCAGATATCGTTCTAGAGTTTAACTTCTTTTCACGTGGGTTATAGATTCTAGCCACCGCTGAACAATTCCAAGCATGTAAATGTCTCAAACTAAATTTTCTACCTCTCCACAACTCAAAAGGAGTAGTTGGGATAGCCTTACTAGGAATCCTATTATACATAGCAGTTTTTAATACTTCACTCTACAATGAAATAGGTACATTTGCTGAACTCATAATACTCATAACCATTTTTAAGTGTACATTATGCCTTTCAACAACACCATTCTGTTGTGGCACATAAAGCATTGTCTATTGAACATGAATGTCTTGCTTTTTAAAAATTTCAACAAATATGCCAGGATTTTAGTCTAACTCATTATACCTACCAAAATACTCACAATCTTTATTTAACCTCACTATTTTAACATTTTTATCTAATTATCTCTCAATCCCAGTAATGTACACTTCGAAAATAGCAACCATTTGAAATTTTTTATGAATTAGATACGTATATCCATAATGTGAGTAATAATCTATAAAGGTGATAAAATATTTTTCTCCGTTAAAAAATAGAACAAGATTTTCGCAAATATCTGTATGAATTATCTAAAAAAACTCATTACTTCTTGTGTCACCTTTCTTGGAGTGTTTAGTTTGCTTTCTTTTCATACAATCTACACATTTCAAAATCAATGAAGTCTAAATTTATCGAATTTTCATTTCTAGAGATCCGCCCAATCGTTTATGTCACAACATTGAGAATTTTTTTTATTAATTTGGCCACATTTTAAATCAATATTTGAATGCATGGTTATTAAAGATTGTGCAAACTCATAATTTAAAGTAATTGATATAATCCACCATATAATCAAATGATATCCCATTCCACATTGCTAGGAAATAAAAATTAAGTTTGGTATATAAAGAAACTTGTATACTACTACTAATAACTTGAGTTTAAACTTTTGGACAGCGTTGTTAGACTTTTTATTTAAGTTATTAAGTAAGTGGTCTATTTTGATCGTTTCAAATGGTATTCGAGCCAACCCTCACATAGGGCTTTGTCGTGGTATGAATACAGAAGTAGACACTTCGAAGAGGGTAAGAGACCCCAAAGTTGTATACCTTATACACGTTTATGAACTACTTTGTGTCCACTAATATTCTGCTATCCACATTCTAATCAGGTGAGAAACTGAATCGCGTGATGAGGACATCGCGTCTTTGAGTAGGAGATATTATGATATCTAATATTACATTAGTAAAAGATAAAAATTATGTCTGATATATAAAGAAACTTGTAGATTACTATTAATAATTTGGGTTTAAAATTTTTAGCCGCATTATTAGACTCCTTAATTAAGTTATTGGATCAATGATCCACTTAGGTTGTTACAAATAGTATCATAATTAATATGAGTTCTCATGTAGGGCTTCATGACTTTGTGCATAGAGAAGTAGAGCCTTCGTTGAGGGGTAGAGGCTGTGAAGTTATAAACTTTGTATACGCTAATGGGATGTTCTTTGTCCGTTAATAGGCTGTTATTCAAATCCCAACCAGGTGAATAACTTGGATCACGCAATGAGAGCGTTGCGTATTTGAGTGAAAGATATTGTGATACAACATCTCACATTAGTAAAAGATAAAAAATATCTTGTATATAATGAAACCAGTAAGCTACTACTAACAACTTAGACATAAACTTTTGGACAGCGTTGTTAGACTATTTATTTAAATTATTGAGTCAATAATCCATTTGGGTTATTACAAATGGTATCAGAACCAACCTTGGATCCTATATAGGATTCTGTAATAGTGTGAATAGAAAAGTAAAAGCTTCGAAAAGACATAAAAGTCTTGAAGTTGTATACCCTGTGCACACTTATAAACTACTCTATACCTACAAATAGAATACTATCTACATCTCAACCAAGAGAAAAAGTAGGCCACGTGATTTATCGTAAGACAATTTAGATCATCACTTCGCCATCCTTAATGTATACTTCAAGGAAAATTCATGATTATTGTGAACAAAAACGATTGCAAAAACTAATCCAAAATCTCTAGCCACGGATATGATTTGAGTTCATTACTCCTACTTAAACTCGAGACTCTAGTACAACACAAGCCACAAGATCATTAAAAAAAAACAAAAAAAAAAACAACCAAACAGAAAACGAACATTAGAAAGCATAACTCAAATGGATTGATCCGAATAACAGGGCCCTGACAAAATCTCTATCGATTAAAATGAGTAAAACAAATCAAAGAAACTAACAAGAACAAATTACAACAATAAACGCAATTAATGTACAGAACAGCAAAGCATAATACCTGTGCAAAAAGAATGTGCCTGTGCTTTCTAGTGACCGAGTAGAAAGAAAATAAACACAGAAATGGTCTTTTATCAGTAGTTCAACAACGAATACTTCAAGCGCAACACAATCTTTCCCTTATCTACCCCGAGCTTAGCCCCCGTAACCAACCAATGACCCGGAACATCTTGCGGCCCCTTCGACATTTCTGTCATGTCCACAATTTTTCCCAGTTTGCTGATGTGGCTCGAACTGTCTCCTCTTTTATCGTCAGAAGCAGTAGAGGAAGCGTTGGAGGGGCTGTGGTCCCATACAGACCGCCTTATTGTACATCCCGGCACTTTGGAGAAGAGGAGTTTGAGGTGCAACACACTTTTTGCACCAAAATCCCATACACCAAGCTGAGCCCCAGTGACAATGTGAACACCAGAGAGGTCCCCGATATACGTCTCCGTGTGCTCGATGGGTGCAGTGCTAACATGGGAGAAGTTCTTCCACTTGATCGGTTCGAACCAACGACTGTCCTGCTCCTCAGGACCTTGCCACTTGGGAGCACCTATGGCCACGTGCGTGTCCCAGTGAGGTTGAAGGATTTTTGGAAGAGACACGAGGTGTTGCAAATGGATGGTAAGTCGATTTTGCTTGATGCCTTCTAGGCCGAGTCTAAGTCCAGTGACTGGCTTTCGCCCAACTGCAACCTGCAAAATATCACAATCTCATTTTGACACAGAAAAATAAGCAGATCTCATATTTTTTCTTCTTCGTGACTGTCTTTCCCAAGCTATACACATAAGATCTGTTGCAGATGATGAACCACATTTATCTTGTCCAATTGTTCAGATTTTTTGTGCACCTCATGTCTTTTCTTTTTCCTCCAATTTTCTATCAGCAAGGGAGAAAAATGAATCTCAGAGCAATAGATATTCCATGGCCCATTTTGGGATTTAAAATATTGCCCAATTGCACATAGATTAATACCTTTCAAAGTATTCAAATTTGTAATTCTAAAGCGCAATTATAAAAGAGGTACAGGGAACCATGCAAATACCTGATCTGGACTTATATAAAGTTTGGGACCCATCAAACTGAACTGGAGGGACGGACAAACAGGCTCCTTTCTCTGAAGGTTACTCTGTTCAGGAGCCCAAGCTCGAGCAATTTGAAAATCCAAGAAATATTGTAAATCTTCAATTGGGGGCTTGTCTACAAAAAAGAAAGTACACAATCGGCTATATTTTATCAAAACCTAGAAAGCACGGATACAAGTACAGAATACGGATATGACAATTTTTAAAAAGTAGGATACAGATATAGCTAGAATATGTATGTAAAAAATATTATTTTTATGACTTTTGAAATTGTATTATTTATAGAAATAAAACCAAATTTAGGAGTAATTTTATTTCGTTGTTAGTTGTTACAATCGAACATTCAATACATGACATGACAAATAACAACAACCAACAACCAATAATGAATCACAACTTTATCATATATTAAATATAGCATATAACAAGATAAAATTAAAAGCAAAAATACCCAAAAAAATTTAAAATATAAAAAAAATGTAGCCTCGTGTATCCCTGTTGTATCCTTCCTATATCCTCCACCTAACCGACCGTATCCAAAATTCAAAAAAAAAAAAACAGATACTTATTTAGCATATGGGATACTTATCTAGCCATATCGGGCAATTATCCGTATTCAATACACGTATAGGTCCTATTTTGAAGTATTTGTGCTTCATAAATCAAAAAACAAGAATATATGTTCAACGTGTATGTTCGAAATTTGAAACAAGAAACATAATCATGTCTTAAATAAACCTAGAATTTGATTACTGTTTCAGTTAATAACAACTGAAAACTGGGTGACTCTAATTTGCCTTTTAGAAAGAAGATAAAGCTATGGTCCAAGGCAATAACAAAAGCCAAAAATCTGCTCACCATAAATGTATAAGTTTCAAGTCAACGATAAACTAAATCTAGTCAATTTCCAATAAGAAAAGAACATGTCCTAATTTTATCTAGCTTGTATGCAGATATAACTATTTCTCAAAATGTTCTCCACTACAAACTTGTATAACTGTATGTTTTAGATCTCATAAAAATATTTCTCTTAAAAATTATCTATAGTATTATAAATAGTACACACATACAGCCAGACATTCTCTGGAATAGAAAAGCAAATGAAAATTTTCAGCATTGAGGAGGATGAATTTAGTTCGAGGGCTATACATCCTACTCTTGGATCCCAAAGTTGTAAATTCATTTTTGATTGCAAGGAGTTGAGTTCAGGATGGAATAGCAGGTAGAAAGAATCTTTTTTATTTTTTTTTATTTTTGTTTTGCTCGTTATAAAGCTTTAGCTTCTCAAGTCAGTTGTGGACTCTTGTACGTAACTGCTGAGTATTTATTATTCTTACTTAATTACCTGGGGTTTAAAAATGTAATAAAACTATTTTCATATAACAAAACTTAGAAGTCAGATTAGTGAGAGATTGGTACGTTTTTGGTTTGAAAGCAGATGCTGCGGCATTTGTTAAAGTTTGTGTTGAGCTAAAAATGATGGCAATACTCCGTTTTACCCCAGGTATATTGTGAAATATGCATACATATAGAGGACTTTACGGAAAAAATTTTCTGGATAGGAAAAAAGAATGTGTAAAACAGTGCAGAGGGCTTGACAACCACTCGATTAAGAACTGGAGAGCTAAAGGCTTGATGAGCACTTGAGTGCATAGTGCTTGATGATAACTTGAATGCTTATCAAGCGCTCGTTTTCAGATTGATAAAAGCAAGCAAGATTTTTTCCAAAAAGGTGCACCCGGTAGGCGCTCGAGCGCTTAGGCTCTAGAAAGGTGAACTCCCCTGATGAGCGTTGAGAACTATGTTAGATTTTGAGAAACTTTTTAGCGATCTTCAAACTTGTTAGGGTTAAGCAATCTGAATGAAAATACAAAGCTTCCCTCTTGAGAGAAAACCTTAAACATTCAGTTCGTTTACTTGAGCTCTCTCAAGGTCTTCTGAAAAATTCACACACTAATCATTGTCGATTGAACGCTTGTCCCATCAATCATTTGGCCATTGATCCGAGGCTGACGGGATCAGAGCCATTATACGTTGAGATCAAATGCGAGGAGTTTTTGTGGAGGTTTTTCATATTTGGCTGTTCCGATAATGGGTGTAAGTTATTTGGGTTGTTAGGCCGTGATTTTTGTACTTGAGGAGTTAGCTCCTTGAGATTCTCACGTAACTTCTTGTGTACTTCATTTATTTTTTTGTGTAATTGTTAACTTCAGATTTTTTATCGCTAAATTAGTTTAAGTATATTAGGGTTTGCCTATTCCACCCCCACCCCCCCCCCAATCTAGGCATAAACATCACCAACTCCGATTTTGAAAAAAGAAAGGGAAAAATGTTTTCTAGAAATCATCAATTGCAATCTAACAAATGAATGATGAAATAAGATCGGCAATCAGATTGGTAACACAGGAAACTTTTAGGTGAGATCTTACATTCCAGATACAACTCAATTGCACGGGCCAGATGCTTTATACCAGGAACGCCTTCAAGCAGAGAAGCAATAGGAGTAAATGTCATGTTAATCACATCTGGTGCTGTTTGTACGGTCTCCGCCCACTTGGCATGGCTCTGCTCAAGGTCATCACCTCCTCTTCTTCTAAAAATGACTGTAACATCCTGCATTAACAAAGTGGGTTCTCATAATTCTATGCATCTTTCTTAAAGCAGCAGAATTGTTGGGAGAAAACAAATTGTGCATCAGAAGAAAAGATGTTTTCCCTAAGGATGTGCTTGGATCATGGAATTGTGGAGGAATTTACAAGATGGAAAGGAAAACGATAGGAAGCCTACGAAATAATTTAGCTCATTCACTTCTTTGTTTTTTCCTTTACCTTGTTCTTTCCTTCCATATATTCATAATCCAAACACAGCCTGAAGTAATTCTTTAATGAGACAAAATACCAATATCTGAAACTCTTGTAACATTTTCCAGAGTGAATGACAGAGGAACCACCGAATCAAAGCTCCCCATTGAAGTAAGGCTACATTAGTAAAATAAACTTTTTGAAGAAAAAATAAACAGTACGATCAAACTGACCTTGTCCTTGTATTTTAATGGGGCAGCTGACTGGCTTTTGATGTCTGTAAACCTTTGATCTCCAATGTCTGTCACGTAATTCTCAATGTCTGCTGCTGATAAAGGAGAAGACTGATGCTGCCTGATATAAACTACATCTCTTCCACCAATCGTTGCAGAAGTAACGATATGGGTGCCATAAGTCTCAATAAAGCTGAAAAAAGGAAACTACCTGTCAGAAACAAAATTGTTTAGAACTGTTCAAGTGCAAACAGAAATGTCTAGACACATCCTCTGCAAGTACTACTTTTTGATATCTTAACTGGTGACCAAAGCACACTGAATCTCTGTGATGTGAGATTTTCAGGCCAACATTTCAGGGTCCTAGTGCGCTTTTGTTGGAAGTAAACCTCTAATTGGTATTTGCAAGTGTGGCATGTCCATCCGGCTTCGTCATGAGGCATATGTCCATAAATATGGTGCCGGACATTAGCCACGTGAGGTACCACACGGGTCATAACCATTGCTTCTGTCCAATGAGTCAATTTGTCGGTTTGGGAAAGCACACCATTTGGGCAACCTAGGCTAGGAGTGCAACCATCCACCATCTATTAGCCCAATAACCTATGAGAATGGGCCTACCAACTTGGTCTAAAGGTTTAAGCTCAAAGTACTTCAGTAGCAACTGATATTTCATCATATATTAATCTACTTTCCATCCACAACCGATGTGTGATGGTTTACTGCATTCTCCCCCACTTTAACTATGCAATGTACTTGTCGCCTATGCAATGTACTTGTCGCTCCCTATGGCCCAATTAACTTCCCCTAGTTGGCCAATGTGAATACATGCAATATGCGATCACAGTGCAGCTTATACGCAGGCACATGGTACACTAACAGGGAGCCTTTACCTCTTTCTAGAATCTCTATTCCTCCACCAGCCCATCCTAAAACCACGGTTGACTCTAATACCATTTGTAGCAGCACACTAGTTGCTGATCCAAAACCTATGGAAGTGTGTGATGCCGTGGCTGTTGACAGGCTAGAGAGTTGTAATCCAATTTGGAAGCTGAGTTAAGTCCAAAGGCCTGGTGCAAGTTAATAATTCTTTTTGGTTCAATAAATGTCGTTGGTAGTTATTTAATTTATTATGAGTCATTTAAGTTGTTATTTAGGACATTTTTTTATTTCCTTTAATATTAAGGCTAGCCTATAAATAAGGTGGTTATCCAAATAAACATCAATTTTGATCAATAATACTGTGTGTGTTTGAGAACTAAAACTGTAGCCCCTTGTGTGTTCCGTCTCCCCTTCTTCTTCTTTTGGTTCGGCACCAATTGGTTTTAGGGCTTAGGTTCAAGATTCCACATCTCCCTCTTTTTCTCGAACACAAACCCTAGCCTAACCCATAACAACCCTTTGTTGTCGCTCTCTCGGCAACAATTGGAAACCCTCTCCAGATTTGTGAATCTTGTCGGCAGCCATTAGCGCCATTAGCCAAGGCTCGCATCCATCATCACTACCATCACTTAGTGTCGCAAGTTTTCGCGCCGCAAGCCATCAATGACCTTCTTGCTGGTGAACCATTTGCAAGTCATCGACGCCCTCCTCGTCGACCAATCTCATCGTTGAATCTCGTCCCTTCCTCCTCATCGACCGTCACCCTCCCTCGCTGAAACCCTAGGCCTTTGTCAACAAACCTCCTCATCGACCCTCGCCCCCTTTCACCCTTGTTGACCCTCCACCTCTATCCTCACCAAAACCCTAGCCAACCTTTCCCTCCTCGCCAAAACTGTGTGCCACCACCAAAACCCCCTAGGCACTTCTGTCTCTTTCGCGCATGCAAGGCTGTGTGGAAGAAAGGCCAAATTCTTTGACCCGATCCATTTCCTTTATTAAACTCAACATGTTGCCAAACCCTTAAACCGACTCACCTTCTATTTTTAAAAAAAGGGAAAAACACACATATCAGTCCAACCCAAAACGGCCCATTACTTATCCAATCCGTCCTCGATCCATCCCACAAATCAATCAAGCCCAGTTCCAAATAATACCAAGCCCACTTTAATTTCTTGACCCATTTATCTATACCCTCTTTTGAATCTAAACTTAAGCCCAACCTTTAAAAAAAGGAACTTTTTCCCTAACCACAGCCATGGTTACCAATGCTAAGTTGAATACCAGAGATGAGGTTCTCAAGGGTAGCAAAAGATACAAAGAGCACAGAAAGAGATAATAGAAGATATAGCACAAATGCGAATCAAGTTAGAAAAAATGGTTGCCACCATTTTAGAAGATGGAGGAAAAAAAGAGGCTACCGTTGGTGGGACTTCCGGTGCTCATCCACCACTGGTCTTTTGTAAACCAACATAGCACAGGATCCATGACTGACTGGTGTAGTAGAGAAAGGTGCTAAATCGAAAGTTTCAGACTTAAATAGAGATCACGATCCAAAGGTATTCTTAGATTGGTTGCACATTATAGAGAGCTTCTTCCGTTGATATCAAATAACTGAGAAAAAAATGTTACTTTTTGTCGAAGCAAAATTGACATATACAACTAAAATTTGATGGGCAAAGTATCAATGAGATTCCTATGAAGCTATTCGTACATGGACCAATTTATTGCAATTACCCACTATTTTGTGCCCAAAATACAAACAATGAGCTCATCTACAATTTACTCAGTTGACCTAGATAAGCAAGTTGGTTGAAGAATATACTAGATTGTTCTCTAGTTTGGTTACTAGATCTGAATTCTCATGGAATGAAGATGTTAGATTGTTTTACAGTTTGCCTTGAATCCCCAAATCTCCAATGCGTTCACTAGTGGAATCTTTTACACGAAGAAGAGGAAATTTGTGAAGCCTATGGTAGCAAGTTCTTCAAACGTCCTTCCCGTGCAACTACTACTCTCTCCCCGACTATATTTGGAGGTAATACTTGATACAAACCAAAGGAGAAAAAAAGAACTACGCATTATTGAGGTAATCAAAAAGCATATGAATGAATAATCATGAGTTACAGGATCTAAATAGAACAAAATCTAAAACCTTAATTAGTCTTAATGATTAAATTACCTGTTAACTAACAAACAAATAATAAAATAATAAAAAATATACTTTCACATACCCGTTAAACTCATGATGCGAGCCCATTGAGCAAGTAGAGTTTAACAACTAAGAACCGAAAACGACAGGCTGCAATGACGAGGAGACGAAAGGGAGATCAATAGTACTAAGCTGAAGATATTGATGAATAAAGTGACGATCAATCTTTATATACTTACGGTCATGGAAGACAGAATTATGAACGATCTGAATCACACTCTTACTATCATAGTATAGAGAAATAAGAGAAGAGAGAAACACCAAAATCATAGAGGACCTAACGAAGCTAAACAATCTACGCGGTAGCATGAGCTATGCCACGATATTCAGTTTCAGTAATAGAACGAGCAATGACAGACTGTTTCTTACTCTTCCAGGAAATAAGAAAATCATTTCTTACTCTTCTAGAAAACTACTCTTCCAGGAAATATACAAAAAGGCACTAGTAGACTTGCAATCAGATACATTACCAGCCCAATCAACATCAACATAATAATCTCGAAGAGTCAAAGATAAATCCAAAGACAAGAATAGGCTCTAAAAAATAGTACCACAAAAATAACGCAGAATGCAAAGCAAAGCTGCCCAATGAGTGGAGTGAGGAGCGAAGACAAATTGACTCACCATATGAACGGCATACGCAATAAGATAAACTAAGCACCTAACTAACTCTCGATAGACAATGGGATCCTCAAGAAGAACGCCGCCATCAGAATGGGAGAATTTAGCATACAACTCAATGGGTGTATCCATAACGACATAATCTTATTATCAGTGAAACAAGCACAGTGAATCACCTCATTTGCATATTTTAATTGAGATAAAAGGTAACCTTTAGGGAAATAAGCAACCTCTATACCAAAAAAATAACACATGATCCAAATTTTTCATCTCAAATGCACAAAACAAATGTTGCATCACTTTAGAGATAGCAGTAGAATTAGAACTAGTAATGATCATGTTATCTACAATATAATAACAAAATAACCATCCCAACAGAAGCGTGGCGAGAAAAAAAGGAAAAGATCATGAGGACTAAGAGTGAAACCAATCTGCGTAACAGTGAACTGCAAACGGTCATATCAGGCATGAGGAAATTGCTTCAAATCATAAAGGGCACGATGAAAAAAATAGACAAAACCAGTAGGATGCGGAAGGCCTAGAGAAGGATACATATAAATTTCCTTCGTAAGATGCCCATCGAGAAAAGTATTCTTGACATCCAACTGAAATAAAGGCCACAGACGAATTGCAGCAAGAGAAATTAGAGTACAAATTGTTATCTTGGCCACAGGTGCAAAAGTTTCCTCATAATCAATCCCACACTCCTAAGAAAAGGCCTTTGCAACTAATCTGGCCAGAGAACCATCAGAATGAATTTTAACTGAGCAATTAATTCTTCTTGCATAGCAGTGAGCCAATTTTGATTAGTATATGCTTCTTTATAAAACTAAGACTCAAAATAAGTGTGAATAGTACATGAAAAGGCAAGATAAAAAAGATGAAAAACACGTGTTAGAAAAACCAAGTTTGATCGGCGGAGTGCAAGCACACAAAGGATAACGCTGTGCAGGAGGATCAGAATCCACAAAGATAGAGGGAGCTAGGTCAAAGCTAGGTCAGAGCTAGTGGGTATGTGTGGAGGAGGAGGAGGAGGGGGTTGCTTGCGAGAATAAACTAACAAATGAGAGGAAATAGCTGAAGGATGAGACGCAAAGGGAAGTTTAGAAACATTAGGAGTATGTGTAAACTCTTCAAAAGGCACATCATCAGAAAAGGATCAATATGAATTAAATCTTCTTTAGGAACTAGGACAAATTTGGAAGGGAGAGTAAAATATGAGAGTTGCTTAAGAAACAAAACATGACAGGAGACATAAAGCTATTTAAATGTAGGATCATAACATCGATACCCTTTTGTTGAATACCATAGCCCAAGAAGACACTAAGAGCTGAGCGAGCGTTAAATTTAGTACGCTCCCGTTTAGGAAGCAAGACAAAACAAAAACAACCAAAGACATGTAATAACGAGTAATTAGGAGTATGACCAAATAACGTTTCATACAGAGAGGTTCCAGAAAGAAAATGAATAGGCATACGATTAAAAAAATACACTACAGTGAGTATGGCTGCACTCCAGAAACTAGCAGGGACATAAGAAGAGAGAAAAAGAGAGCGAACCGTGTTAATGATATGCTAATATTTTCTTTTAGCTCTACCATTTTGTGCTGGAGTATCAGTAAGGAAGATTGATGAATAGTTCCAGATGCAACTAAGAAATCAGTAAATTCAGTTAGGAAATATTTTCCACCCAAATCAGAACTAAATGTCTTTATAGTGGTGGAAATTTGAGTGTGAACCATGGAGTGAAAGGTGCGATAAATACGAAAAAAGTCAGATTTGTGAAACACGAGATACACCCAACAAAACGACTACAATCATCTATAAAAAAAAACACAATCCACTGAACCACCCTTGGTTGGGATGGGAGAAAGACCCTACATATCAATATGAACAAGAGAGAAATGAGATGTAGAAAGAGAAGTGCTTTGATGAAAAGGTAAAGCTAACATTTGTGCAAGTTTACAGCTACTATACTCAGAAATATCAATAGCAGACACTTTATCCAAACTACCAAACTAAGTTAACATCTTTAAATGTTCACTAGACAAATGGCCTAACCTAGAATGCCAAAAATAAAAAAGAGACGAATTTGATCTAATTGAAAGGAAGACAGAGCCGTAGGGGAAGGAGACACAAGAATGTGCAAACTTTTCAACACATAACTCACCAGTCTCGACTTTCCCTGGGGGTAGGGTACTACAGAAGGAAGTTGATCATGGATTACCAATAAACCTAAAATTGATTCTTCTTGGGTCGGTGCTACACCCGATACCAATTTGCTTCTGGGACTCATGATCCTAAACAATACAACTGAAAGAAGAAAACAAAACATCAAAATCGAAATTAGAAAATTGACTAATAGTTAGTAAGCCAATAGACAACTGAGGTACATAGAAGACATCAATGATAGACAAATAAGAGGAGGAGCAAAGGAGAAGTAAACCAACAGAAAAAACATGTATAGAAGAGCCATTTGTAATAGAGATGGTAATGGGGGAAGAGGGGGAAACACAACGACTTAGACAAGACAAATCTAGTGTTATATGATGAGAAAAACCAAAATCAAAGATTCAAGTAGTGGGTGAAATACCTGTGTAGTAAGAACCATGCAAACTTGAAGTACTCACAGCAGAAGAATGAGGTTGGGACCCAAATGAAGGAAGCTTAGACTAAAAATTGTTCAAAAAATGCAGCTCGGAAGCAAAAAAAACTCACAAGTATAATCGAAATATCAACTTTCTAGTCAAATTCTCATGTCAAAATCTCATCCAAATTCTCATGTCAAAATCTCATGCTAAAAAAAAACATATGAATGACCTAAGCACCAGATCTGGTGCTGGTCTTGACTGGAGATCAGTGAACAATGGTCAATAATTGTTAAGATAGGTCAGTAACCGTCGAAGAGAATGTTGAAGCTTGCAATTGTTGGAGAGAGTGTACATAAGGCTAAAAGTAAAAAAACCAAAGTCCAGATGCAAGTAAAACCATAACCGAAGGTCAATCTCAAAATAACAATGGCAAATCCAACGCAGAAGAAGTGCAGCAAGGTCGCCGGTAATGGTTAAGGGTCCGACAAGGTCGCCGATACTATTCGAGGGTTAGGCAATAGTCAATCTCAAAATAATAATACAAGATCTAATGCAGAAGAAGTCCGCGGCGAGGTCGTCAGTGATGGCCAAAGGGTTTAACGAAGTCATCGATACTAATCAAGAGTCTAACAAAGCCATCGATACTGATCGAGGGTCTGACGAGGGTCTGTGTTTAGGTTTTTCACTAGGTTTAGTGTTGCAAAGAACCAAATCGCAAAGAGCCAAATCGCAGTCGAAGGGTCTGACGAGGTTGTCGGTGCTGATCTAGGGTTCCGACAAGGTCGTCGGCGATGGTTGAGGGCTTGACGAAGGTCTTCGAGTGAAGAGCTTTCCGAGTCGGGTTGCGATAATAGCCAGACTTCATGATCAATGATTGAAGAGCAACCTTTGGATCTTGTTATGGTGGTCAACAACTAGGGTTTGGAAATGTCTCTTCTGGTGTTCGATGATCTTAGAGAGGATAGTGGCTGAAGGTCGACGATTGTGTTGACGATGGCAAGAGCTGCAAACAATGGTTGCCTATGCTAGGGTTTGCAAACAAAGCTATGATACCATGATACAAACCAAAGAAGAAAAAGAGAAGTACGAATTATTGAGGTAATCAAAAAGTATATGCATAATCATGAGTTACATGCTATAAATAGAACAAAACCTAAAACTCTAATTATTCTTAATGATTAAACTACATATTTACTAAAAAACAAATAACAAAATAACCAAAAATACACTTTCACAGCATGCCAAGTGTTTTAATTGTCAAGGTTTTAGGCATCATGTTAGGGAGTGCCCTTCTCCAAAAATTAATATGTTTATCAAGTTGTTGAGCCCCATGATCCTAGCCATCAAATTGTTGAATCCCTTGATCCAGTCTATCATGCTTCTAATGAAGAATTCCAAGATGGTACTATGGGCATTATTCACCATCTCCTTGCTAGCAAGGGGGACAACAAACCAACCGAAGCTTTGCAGCATGGCCAAATTTTTACTATAAAGATGAGATGCAATGATTGTATTTGTTCTTTGATGATTGACATTTAGTTGCACCAATGTTGTATATGAAGAAGCTGTGAAAAAATTGAGTTTGAAGGTTGAACCTCATCCCACGCCTTATCATGTGGCATGGATCAGCAGCACTAAGCTCAAATGTGATAAGCAATGCCCCGTGACATTTACTATTGGCAAGCTCAAAGAGACGGTGGTATGTAATGTGCAACCTTATCATGTAGCAGGGCAGAGAACCTGTCGCTGTCTCGACTATGCTACCGAAGGCTCTGGGGAAGTTGGAAGGAATAGGAACGCACTTACCTTTGCGTTAGCTTACTACTTAGATGCTTTCAGTAATTATCCGCTCCGCACTTGGCTATCCGGCGTTTACCATGAGCACGATAATTGGTACACTAAAGATGCATCCTTCCCAGTCCTCTCGTACTAGGAAAAGGTCCTATCAATGTTCTAATGCCCACATCGGGTATGGACCGAATTGTCTCACGATGTTTTGAACCTAGCTCACATACTAGGTTAATGGGCGAACAACCCAACCCTTGGATCATACTATGGCCCCAAGTGCTAAAGAGCCAATATCGAGGTGCCAAACCTTCCATCCCGCGTCTTATCATGTGGCATGGATCAACAATACTAAGCTCAAAGTTGATAAGCAGTGTCCCGTAACATTTACTATTGGCAAGCTCAAAGAGACGGTAGTATGTGATGTGTTACCTCTTAAGTTATACCATATTCTCTTAAGTCGTACACGGATACAGAATCGTGATGTCAAGCATGTTGGGCATCCTAACATTTATTCCTTTATTGATGGCAAGATAACGTATACACCACTGACAAAGTACACTTATTCCTTCATTAAAGAAAAACTCTTTTTTGGTTCATTGTGTTCTTCCTTCTGCTGATATCCTTGGTTCTGCTCCTAACTCACCAAAGTTGAGTTCTTTTTAGCGGAAAAGAATTGGTGGTGTAGCTGTTAACTGGCTAGAGATTCGTTATCTAATTTGAAAGTCTTGAGTTAAGCCCAAGGGCCTAGCGTGAGTCAATAAGTGTTTTTGGTCCAACAAGTATCATTGATAGTTATTTAATTTATTAAGTTATTTATGAGTTATTTAAGTTATTATTTAGGATATTTTATTGATTCCTTTTATGTTATGGCTAGCCTATAAATAAGGTGGTTATCCACGTAATCATCAGTTTTGATCAATAATATTAAGTGTCTTTGAGAATTAGGGTTGTAGTATCTTGTGTGTTCCCTTTCTCCCCTTCTCCTTCTAGTATAGCATTCGCGCATCTACCAACTAAGCCCAAAATCTTAAGCTCAACTTACTTTGGTATCAGCTAGTGTTTTGTTATATTTTAATTTTATTTTCCACCCACAACCAATGTGGAATAAGTTATTGAAGGAAATTTTATTGTAAAGGGGCGTTTGAATATATATAAATCCAAGATTAACCAGAACATTTGGTCAGGGATTGAAAATCGCGTATGGACCACAAACTCATGGAATTTAGAAACTAGGCACCACCTGGTTGGATTCTTTTACCCCTTGAGATCTATCATGGTAGACACGTGAAAGCCAATTGAATTACATTTTAAATTGGGATAAGTTAATGCTACCAAAGCAAAAAAGTGAAAAGCTTCCAATCAAGAAGACCAGAAATATCATAAATATGTACGTGCATTTTTATGTTTGCAAGTGCGGGGGATTTGTCATAAAGCCAGAAGGACATAGTGAAGTATTCAATGGGTCTAGTAAGCTTTTACCTTGCCAAGGATGCAGGATCCCAAGAGTAAGGAACAGCACGCTTGATTTCCTCATTCAATATTAAATTTGATTGTACTAATTTAACCTCAATTAGGGGGATCACATGTCCGATCATTGCGAGAGATTTTGTAACCGCTGCATCAAGTTGCCAGGAGCCAGTGAAATTGAACATGGCATTAAAGCTTCCAAGTGGAATACGTCCTGAAATACCTGACATCTCATTGAAGCGTTTTGCCATCTGAAATCTCATGTATTAAAGACATTATATTAAAAACAATGACTAGCCACTGGAGTGACTTTCTATTTCAGAGAAATAATAGTCCTTTCTTCAATCAGGAGAAAGTAAAGATGGAGAGATATACTTCAAAGTACAAAAGATGGCCATGCTAACCAATCAACAATAAGAAAATATTGGTCGTATACATTAAATAACTGAAGAATGAGCTCAAGGGAATATCCAACAAATGAAAACAACACTAGAAGCCAGAATAAATCAAATTTTCATTTTAATTTTTAATGATCTGAGCTTCTCTGGGTCAATTTTATGAAGGATCACTTTTCCATAAGGACCGTATATTCTTGTTTATGGTAAGAATTCAGCAACATTCCACCTGGTTGCAGAGACATGGAGGAAAATAACCCTCAGGAACATACAGGATTCCAAGATTCTGGGATTCATTTTTAGTCCATTTTCTTATTGACAAACCAGAGCATGATTGTTTCTCAAGCTCTTTAACTATGGTGTCTATTTAACTCAAGATCAAGGCATTAATAGACTTGAGTGTTGGCTGTCAAAGCCAACTCTTCCAATGAAAGTGGTAGTCAAGAACAAGGGGCAACAAACCTCCAAGGCGAGGAAATAGCCTATTGGCCATAGGCAACTCCTTGGAAATATCTAGTGGTCATATACCATCTAGCTTAACTTCATTGAACAGAGTGGGAAGTTCATGTAAAATATTACAATTAAGAAGACTAGTACATTCTCACTTATAGAACACTTGCAATGCATCTCCAGTTAATTGTACCATTAAAGGTAAATGATTAAATAATATCCATTAACAAAATATAGGAACAATATGTGCGACTAGATAAAAATATAACGGTATTACTCCATGTAACAACATGTTAGCCCTGTCAGGACTTTAGCCTTGGGATTCAGAGTCTAGCTCAAGCTTCAAGAAACAGGGGTGTGAGTAGGGGGTAGATATCGGAAAATATTTTCAGCAAGTCAAAATGGATATAACTTGAATGGATCATAAAAAATTCATGATGACATGAAAGTAACAATTTAGAGATTCAAGAAAACTGGACCAAGAAAAATGCTCATTTGAAACACTTGTAATGCCTAGAGAAAGAAATAAGGGGAGACCCTGGAAAAAATGGATGAAACGACATTGGAGCCAATGACAACCGAAATCAGAAGAGGGAGGGTGTACAACCAACCAAACATCCTCATGATACTTATTTTGCAATTTACATGATTATCCAACTAATTAGGAAAATAGAATGTACACAGTGCTTAAGACTTTCCAATGACATGATCAATTTGCATAGTTTTGCAAGGACTGCCCTAATGACTTTTTCCTATTCTGATAACCCATACCATTTGTTCATGATCTTATTCTAAGCTTCCAAATTGGACAAGCACAACCAATCCATCCACTTAGGAAAGCAGGTCCAAGAAGAGATCCTAAAAGACTAAACTATTGTTTCTTTTCTCACCTCCACCCAGACCATATCTTGCACCACCTCAGTTCCAATTACAGCATATACCAAGGTTCTAAAAGGGGATAGTAGGTTAGGATGTTAGGACATAGGAACAGCTGATAATATTTGGGCAATTGTGCCTCTTGAAGAAATGTCAGTCTTTGCTGAGTGTGATTAATGCTCTCACACTTTCGAAACAACAACTCCATGGTAATATGACAGCTTATAAAGGGTGTTTGTTTGAGCTTATGTTTTCAGTTTTTAACTTATAGCTTAGCAAAAAGTTAACAAAATCCAAATCAGGTGTGCTTATAACATTTTTCTTGTAGCTTTTGATTCTAAATTAACAAAAACAAATTCTAGTACGTGAAGTTATAAGTTCACAATTTTAACAAATTTTTAAGTCATAATCACAATTTTCAGCTATAATCTATATATTGATAATTTTCATTACAAACTTTTGGCCACATTGAGATGATCACCCGAGAGCTCATCAAGTGGATACAAATCCAAATCAAAACCCACTACAAATATCAGGATCAAAAAAACCAAATCTCACTCTTTAGTCCCTAATACCTGAATCCGGAAAATTAATATATACACACACACACACACACACATATATGACGGTTCAATTCAAAAGATCGGCAACAACATTCTCTTAATTTTTTAGGCATATCCAAAAAATTCCAATTCGAAAAAGAAAAATACCCAGCAAAAATAAAAAATCACAAATCCCAGTAAACTACGAAACTGAAGAACTAAAACATACCCAGATAATTATTCGAGCACCAGAACACAATCGAACCAACCAGGGGAGAAAAACCCCAAAAAAGGAATAAGACTCCGCAAGAATCGAAGAACTAAAACACCAGTCTAATGATTTGAGCACCAGACCAAGAAAACAAGAACCCATTAACCAAACAGATCAGAAACTCACTCACTCACTCACCTCGTGGAAGCTACAGACAGGGATGGCCTCAGTCGTCCTCTTCCCAGTAGAGTACCCAATATCAACCGAGACATTCGGAACCACAAGGCCCTCAGAAACCGCAAGTTTCCTGGTGTGTTCTTCATCAATTTGAACCAAACGAGACCCAGGAGCTCCTTTGCAATAGAGAAGTCTTATGTCGGATGTGACATCGAATCCTCGACCCAGCGCTTGGATTGAGTTGCAGAGAGTGGCGACTAGAGCGTCTGAGATTGAGAAGTTTCCTGTTGATGGGTCTTCCATGGAAGAATTTTTCATTGGCAGGAGGGAGAAGAGGGACGGAATTGGTTGGATGTGAGGTTTATTGGGAGGGCAGAAGACATCATAACACAAAAGGTCAGGTTTTTGTTGGAGTTGTTTGATTTGAATTCTTGGGGTTGGTGTTGGGTAGAGAGGTTGGACTTTGGACTTTGGACTTTGGACTTTGGATTTGGTTGGTTGTTACGTCGAAGGCTGGCTTTTTGACTGTTAATAATGGTGATAAACGCGTTGGCTTCTTGTGGATGATTCTCAGTTGACTGGTCTTCTTTGGATCCCTAAAACTAAGAAAAATACTTTGCACCTGTGAAAATACATAATTGGACACGGTCTCTTCTCATGAATTTCACTTTTTTATTTTTAGGAGCATGCTGGATTTTGTGTCCAAATATATGCATATATCATAATTGTAAAACTAATCCATCTTCTTTTTCTCTCTAGCCTTGTTTAATAATTAGTATAAGTAGAGTGTGATTAGTAATGAAATAAAATTAAAAATAGGATGGATGAGATTGATAATTAGGTGAGAATAGTAATGATGTTAAATTAATTTTTTTTATTTGATTTGGATATGATTGAATAACGTAGGAGACGATTAAATTTATAAATTTTTAATATTATTTTTATAATAAAAAATTAATAAATATATTTTGTATTTTTTTATATTAACTACTAACTTAATTTATTTTAAAATTAACTTAAATAAGCTAACAAGTTAAGTTTTATGTTATTTATTTTAATATGTTTTGTTTTCGATTAATTTGTTTTAAAATTAAATATTAAATATTAAAAATAATAAACAATTAAAAATTAAAAATTAAAAATTCCTCTCTTTCTCTCGTCTCTCTCTCTTGCTCAGTAAATGGTAAATTAAAAATAGTAAATTAAAACCACAAATCACGAAAAACAATCCAGTTCGGCCACGAACGGCAAAGGGCGGTGACAAACGGCGAAGGATTTGGACTCAACGATTTGGACTCGACGACGAGAACTCACAGATCCGACAAGAACTCATAGAGGACTCCAGAACTCATTGACGAACGATATAGACGAACGACGTACAAACAGCTACGATGAACAACCGCTTGAAATTGACGAGACAAAGGACTCCTAGACTAAATTACAAGTACCATACTAGTAAAATCATCCATGAAACTCAATTCACCTGGATTGAATTACCAATATCGGGGTGGTGAGGGTATTACCAAAGTGGCTCTCAGTGGGATTAGTAATACATCAGGATTGTTAGTCCATCTCATAATAAAGCAAACCAAACAAGGTACTAGTAATCCACAGGATTGGGAAGCCAATCCGGCTCTCTATAACAGCTAACAATCATGCCTTTGTATTTTTGCACATATCCGAAGCCTCCATATTTGTAGTTGATTTGAAATAAGAAATGTTTGTTGGAGCTTAAATTATAAATTTAGAGATTAAATTATACGTGTAGAAGTTAAAATTATTTATTGAAATTGTGAACTTATAATTTGAAATAATAGAATTTATATTTATAGATTTAAAATTAAAAAATATAAAATATTTATAAACATATTTGGTTAAAAAAAATTTAACGTTTTGTTGCAGTGTACGGTTAGAAATTAGGAAAATTTAGGTCAAGGTCCTCATTTTGATAGTAAAATAGTTTTAGTCCTATTCAATTTTTTTTATTGGGATTAGTCCCGTTTTAATTTTAATTTTCTAAAATACTCTTAAATTACATTTTTAGAACACTTCATTGACCAAATCCGTTCCTAAATAGGAATCAAGAATTCCGCCCCAAAAATCTCTCACAAAATCTCTTCTAAAATCCCGCATCACAATCACCACAACCTAGCTTTGTTGTTGTCTTTATCCCCCGTCGTCGTCATCGTCGTTGGGGCATCGTTGTCATCGTCGTTGTTGTCGTCCTCCTCCCGTTACAACATCCATCGCTACAACATAACCTCAATTGATACATGTATCAGTTGTCGCATTGTCGTTATCGCCGTCGAGATATCGATGTCATCTTCGTTGTCATCGTTGTCCTCCCTCGTGGTTGCGGTCATCATCCATTGCTGCAACATAACCTAAATTGATATATTTGTCAGTTGTTACTCTACCTTGAATTTTGCATATTCCTATAACACAAACTCAACTGATACATGTATCAGTTGTCATCTTGCATTGAATTTTGCTGCATTTCTTGACCCTATGTAGAAAATCCCAGCCCTAAAAAACTCTGGGTGATGATAGCGAACCAAGTCGGCGAGGGAAGACGACGAATTGCTCACTCTTACCTATGGTTCGCTGCATTTCTCGACCCCACGCATGAAACCCCTTGCCCTTAAAAACCCTAGGGGTGACGATAGCAAACAAAGCCGGCGAGGGGGAACAATGACAAGGGAGGACGATGGTAGCGGGGCGGGAGGCGATAGTAGAGGTTTGTGTGGAGTCCGCAAGATTGGTGTAAATAGATATAGATATAAGTATAAATGTATGTAATACTCAATTTTCTCAAAATTCAAACTTTAAATATGATAAAAAGAAATTTTAAATTTTTTAAATAAAGGTAAATCAGTCATAAGATTTTATCCTAATTTACGATAAGATTAAAACTACTAAAATAAAGATTGTATGACTAAAACTCTCACAAGATCTAAAAAAAGACTAATTCTCAAATTTTCGTATAAATTATAATTTAAGCATGAACAAGTACCCTATTGGCTGGTGAGAGAGTGATTGAATTAGTCATGCTTCTCTAAAGAGTTGCATTTTTGTTTAAAAATTAGCTTTTAAGTTGTATTATTTAATATTTTTAAAAAGTCTACATGTTTTTTTTACTATTTTATTAAAAAACTTTGTACATATCTTTTTTCCTTATTGGCTATACATATCTTGTACCCCCTTTACTTATTTTGGAAAAAATAATTATCATACATTTAATAAAAAAAATTAACTCAATTTTCAAAAAAGAAAGAAAATTATGCTATTATCTAAAACACCATAACTTAATAGTAAAAAGTAATAGTATATTAGACCGTCGCAATTATCCATGCCTAAAGGCACTTTAGACATTTTTTTATTATAAAATTAATTATAGTGAGCACTTTCTTTATTATTTAGAATAATAACATATTAGAAATAATTTTTATTAGTTTTACTATTAATTTTAACTATAAATAACAACAAAAATATATGCATATCAGAATTAAAATGCATTAAACTAATTATATTTTTTAACTTCATACAATAACGAGAAAAGTGATTTGGATTCATGTGAGTAAGTATATACTCGTGGAATGTTAGCCAGTGTGGCGTGTCTAGCCCTTGTGGCTCGTTAAGTTCATGTGATGGTATTAATCTTAATGGTTATAATAGCAGGATGGCAATCTCAATTGTATGGAATCTTGGTTTTGACAGTAATATTACACCTAGTAATTATGTGAAGTGAGAATTGTGGATGCGTGGGTTGAGAAGCTGGTGGAAGATCGGTAGAAAGTGAAGGTTTAGATGGAATGTGTGCAAACCAAAAGACGAAAGTATGTTCTTTGGAGATTTTTATCATTTGAGTGAGTTCCTTACTCTGGAACATGATGTTTATTGTCTCTGCTTGGAAATGAGCATCTATTTGACTTTAATGGTGGTGTCACTGGCATACGTGGAGTGATGATGTAATTTAGGGTTTTGTAGTCATCAGTCGATCGTGAAGGGTTTAACAAAATTTTGGGTATGATGCGTGTGAATCCTTGTGAGCGGTGCTAAAGTTTAGCAATGTGTGTTTTGCCTTACAGAAATAATCCATGGTGTGCGTTTCAAGATAAAGATAAGCTAGTTTGCGGCAGTTCGAGTGAGAATCTTAACCCTTACTAACAAAGAGTGGAGAATGTTTGAAACCAGTTTCGGTTAGGAATTAGTTTCGTGCTATGCGATTAACCTCCTTAAGTTGGTCACGTTTGGTGTGAGTTATGTCTCGGTATCTCGGTATCTCGGTGGCATGAGTTGAACCTCGGTACGATAACATGTGAATAACCTTAGTGTTAGTGAGACCCTTATTCACGAGCGAAATCGGTATAAATGTTTATCTCTTGAAGACATGTTTATGTCGTGGTGCGTCATTCTTGGGTGTAGGATGCGTCAGCATCTTTATCGTTACACGGCCTTGTGAAGTCTTATTTTAGAGATTGTCAATGGTTGATGGAAAGCCAGTTGACACGAGTTGTAGTGTTAAATTTTGGAAACGAAATTCCTAAGGTGGGAAGTTGTAGGGACCCGGTCCCTTTTTATTTTTGAGAATTAATTAAATTTGCTATGAGACTTTTGGTGAGAAGTAGAAAAGTGTTTGATTTTTTAAAAAAATTAAAAATTGATCATAATAGTAATGGATGATGAAAATTCTATACTAGGTATTGCATGAGAACAATTATTGTGAGCTGTTTAGATGAGCCTTGAGGCATTGGAATAAAAACTTTGAATCACATATGTTTTCCTTTCTTGGAACACTTTCTAGTGAGAGACCGATTGAGCGGTCTGTGACAGCGGAGATTTTAGCTGCGACATTTGAGTCTTCTCTTTTCATTTCTCTCTTCTCTCTCTCTCTACACTCAAACCCTAACCCTATAAACTCCATTCAAGCCCACCCTTGAGCTCCCCCACCCTCTTTGGTGACATTTTCTTGCTCACCTCTTGGTTAAACACCCGTTGGGGGATTGAAATATGAATAGGAGCTTTCATTCTACCATTCGGTTGGTGGTTTCATCGTTGGAGCTTGTTTGAGGCCTTATTCTTGAGGGTTAATCACCTAAAAGGTAAAATCTATGATTACCTATGAATATTTGTTGGATATGAGTTGTATATTTGAGGTTATACATGAAAGCATGAAAAATTTATATTTTTGAAATCCTCGATTAGGGTTTAATGTTAAAGCATGTTAAATCTTGGACTTGTGGATAATTTAAGATGATTCTATCATGTTGTTATTGTTAGAAATGAATGAATTGAAAAATGATGAGTTAGGGTTTTGAATTTGGTTAAATCATGAAGAAACTGGGTCTTTGGGGTTAATGAATTCATATGATTAAATTGACTTTATTTTTGGCAAATTTGTGATGGTATTATACTAGTTGTGCATAAATTCTATGATCATTGATGAAATGGAAAATCATGAGTTGATAAATTTGGGATTTTGAACAAATCATGCGAGTTCTTGTGAAATGTAAGAACCAAGAGATGTTTATTGGGGTTTTGAGTTAATTTAACCCGAATATGTGAAATATGTGAAATTGAGAAACTGTTAATAAAGTTAACCTTATGTGTGTTAGGTGTTGACGAGAGAAATCATGTTTGGGTTGGACTCGTGTGCGAATTTTTTTGAAAATTATAATATAAAAAGACTGATTTTGGATCATTGGATTGTTTAAGTTGGGCTTGAATAGCTGATCGGTAAAAAATTGAAAAACTACACAAATTGGATGACCTATCCATCGACTAATAATCGAGAACAAGGCGTTAGTTGTGGCAGGTTATAGAACACATAGTTACTTAGCGGGCCTCACGTGGCCGGTCGGTAGTAACGCGGTATGAGTCTATAAGCTCGTCCGGCATTGATTCCTAGAATGTAAACCATGAATTGGTTTTGATGAGGAAAGAAGTGAAGGTTGTGTGTGCGTGTGCGTGTGTGTATGGAAAATTGAGAACTTGGAACGTTTGAAATGACAAGAAAATAAAGGACTAAAAGGATGAAGTTGTGCGTAAAAGTGGAGATGGCTATTGTATGAGAAAAACCAGTTATGTGAACGGGAGTTCAGTGAAAATGGAAATTTATTTTTAGATAAAACTATGTATGCATTTGTGCATTTCACATAACCATTCTCGTATGTCATGCATTTGCTCATCTTTAATCTATTTTTTACGAGTCTCGGCTCATGTTGTATAATTCATTTCAGGTGATAATAGAAAGAAAGCCACATAATGAGGCATATGGGCGTGGAGACCCCTTTTTGAACTTTTGGAATATAGATTACATGTAATTTCTTCGTAAAAAGATTTTTTGAAAAGTGAAAGTTGTACATGTAATTCCATCGATACATTGGTTAGATGTACTTGGCTTAATTGGTACTCGTTTGTAAGGTCTTAAGGTTACGCACTCATGACTTAGATGTATGTGAGGACGTTGGATTGTTATTTTGGATTTACCATTTGTTTCATTTAAATCCTTGATCAAAATGTTGATTTTCAAGAACTTGGATGTTTAGAAATATCTTCACATGTTATAACACCCATTTCAATGTGAGTTGGCTACCTTAGGATGTTTGTTTGAGAGCATGGTTGAGGTTCGGGGGTTGAGTTGTTGAAACAAAACTTGAGAAAATGGTTTAGGGCTAGATGGCTTGATGGACCAATCGATTGGTCTATTGAGCGGTCAAACATACCTCTCGGTTTCTTTTTTGCTAAGTGAAATTGCTGTTAGTTGAAAAAGACCGATCAATCGGTCTTTAGATTGATCGAGCAGCCTGTTTATTAGAAGCAATTTTTCACCTTTTCTCTTTTGGGCCTAGTTTTCAAAGGGATGCTTTCCATGGTTTTAAACCCTCTTTCATGCACTTTTTACTTTTCTTCTAATCAAGCTCTTGGGAGTCTTTTCCTTCATGGATTGGTTCCCCTTTTCAAATAGTTCCTTCAAAGGTTTTATTTTTTTGAGATTTCTTTTGAGCATAGTGTCTAATTTTGTTAAAATCTTTCTTTATTTCGATTTTTCTATCGATTCATCAGGTTGATTTACGTGCCTTGGAATGGAGGGCGTGACAGATTAGATAAAAAGTTAAGTTTTCTTCTTTTTGTTCAAATTGGATAGTATTGCTCTTTTATACAGTTAATTATTATACTTATATATAACTAGTAACAACCGGTGCCATGCACGAAAACATTTTCAAAAAATATGGCTTAAGAAATTCTTAAATTATACTATTTATTATTTTATTTGATTGTAAATAGCACAAATTTTAAAAATAATAAATGCGTGTTATTTTGTATAATTGTGAAACTCTTCAAAACATTCAAATACAACTAAATTATTTTTAGAATATAAAATATGATTATATATTTAAAAAATATATTTTAATCTAGTTTCAAAGCCAAGTGGTCAATTATTTTAAAACATATTTTCAATTTATGTCCTAAATTTTTTTAATAAAGATATTTTCAATAATATCTTTTAGTGGTGATCCCATGCGATGTACAAAGTTTTAATAATAAAATAATAATAGATCAAAAAATTAAAATTTTAAAAATAATATATATATATACTCTTAAGAATTTTTATTTAACCAAAATTACTCAAAAAAATACTCAAAAGAATAAAGACTTTGAAATACGTAAATCTCTCTATGTTTTTTAATTTGCTTATTCAACATCTCCTAAATTTACTTTATCTTTGTCAACAGATATTTTAAATTTTGACATTGCTTCCATTCGTATTAAAGTTCTTGATCGTAATTCTTCCTTAAAAAATTCTAAAGATACTTTACAAAAAGTCATTCAACGCGAATTAATTTTCCAAATTTTTCAAAAAGATTTATTGGGTGAAGATCCTGAAAAGGATTTTACCCAAGATAATGAAAATGATTGTTTTGGAATAAATTTAGAATTTGATTCCGCCTCCTTGTGAAGTTAGGAGCAAATTAAAAAGTATTTCCAAAAATATAATTTTTAATCTCCAATTCAATTTTCTAAAGATTGTCAAAAAATTATCATTCTTCCGTCAGATGATATACTTAAGTACATAAGATTCCAAAGTAAAGTGCTCCATTATTGTCTCTTGCAATTTTCGCCGGACAACGCGTGATTGCCAAAGTTTCATAATTAAAGGTGATGCCAATCAATTAATGTTCAAAGATGCCTCTCAATGATGTCCGATGCTTTTCCCAAAGACAGCATCATGTCATCTCAAAGTAGTCAAAAGAAGAATCATCAGATACTCCATCAATGTTCAAACAGTAACTCTATTCTCTCTCGGATGCTTCATAGTACTAGACCGATTACTGTTCCATAAACAGTAAAAGTTTTAAAAGTCAAAAAGTAAACAGTAATGTAATAATTTCCATTTTCCTATTCATTTTTGTTTTTCAAATTTGTTTGAAGTCCGAAGGACTCTTGGCATGTATATAAGAAGCTATATGGGAGGGCTTGTCTCTTAGACCTCAGACTTCAGAGTTCTCTTTCCTTATTCTCTTTCCTTTCTTCTTCTAAAATCTTTCTCTGTAAAAGTCTCATATCATCTTCCAAATTTTGTAAGTTCTCTTATTAATAAAAATTCTTATCTTGTATCTTGTGTAGCTTGTGTATTGTGTTTTGATTATATTATTTGTGTGATTAACGATTAACAAGATCCAAAGTATATCTGGGCTTGGTATTGGTATCAGAGCCATCTATGTCTTTATAATTGCAGTGTATATCTCGTCGTAATTGGTGGAACCATTGACGGCATAACTTCAGAGCGGTGGTAGTAAATTTTCCTTTTTGTTTGTAAGGCTAAGGATGCACCATATTATTGACTGTTATTACTGTTTCTATTTATATATTAATAGTTAATAGTATCAGATCATTCTCAAATATATTCTCTGGTAAAAGTTCATCTAGATCTTCACAAACAGTTAATTAAAATGAAATAAATGTTGAAAATATGGAGAAAATTTTAACAAATTAGTCTATACTTAAAAAGAATATAAATAAACTTTATGATAAAAAATTTGAGTTAAAACAAACTTATAACATAAAAACTGTTGAACATTAACCTATTACTAATAAGTACCAAACTTTTCAATTATTAGATCCTAATCTTATTAAAAAATTTCAACAAAAAGAATTTAATTTTCTACATTTAGGATTAGTCCAAATTGGAATAAAACCTATGACTCGTTTAAATTTAAATAAATATGTTATATGTTCATTAGTTGATTTACGTCATAATTCTTATTCTGATGCATTATTAGGCACTATTAAAACTAGTCTTGTACATGGTCCCGTATATTTTGAATGCTTTCCTAATTTTGAAGTATCACTCCATGATCCTACAATCTTAAAAACATTAACATTACAAGTACAAACAAAAAGATATAATATGGATGATTTATCTTTAAATTTACAAATTACATATAAAGTATATATTTAAAAGTTATGGCAACATCAGTCCCAATATTTAAAGGAATAACTAGTCCTCATGGATCCACGATAATGTTCTAATCAAATCTTAATAGATCTCAAATTATTACCCAAAAAGTTATTAAATTGCATAAAATAGATGAAACTGATGCTCAAGATAATAACAATTGGCATATACAACAAATTATGCCTCCTCAAACATCACAAATTGAAATTAATCCATATTCCATTGTTGAGTTTTTCGATGGATCTGTATTACTTCAATTTCTGCCTCAAAGATCGAAATCGATTCAACGATATGAAACACAAAGTTTTGAAACACCATCACAATTATTAAGAACTCAATCATTAAGATCGCTACATTATTATACACAGTCAATCTTTAAAAAATTAATATTTTAAAAATTATCCTTTATCTAGAATTAAAATGCACGATCAAATTTCTTAACCAATTTATCGCAATAATTTTAATCAGGATCAAGAAGAAGAAATATATATAAATTTAACAACTTTAAATATATATACTTTAACTTTAAGATCAAACCCGCTACCATCTCATATCCCATCTCTGCACGTTCTTACACAACCTATACTTACGCCACTAAACCCTACACATAATTTATCATCATCACATCTACCTCCACTAACTTCCTCATCATCACATCCACCATTTGAAATCAACATTGATAAAATTAATAAAGAATATTTACAATATTATAATAAATATAATCGTGAATATTTTATACATAATAATACTATTGAACAAAAAAATAAATTAAAAGTGAATATATTAAATTCTTACAAGAATTTCAAATTAATATTCGCTTCTTTCTATAATATTATAATATTTATTGTTCCCAACATAATCTTACTATTCCTACAGAATTATTAATCCAATCTATAAATGCATTTGAAAAGAAGTGGATTACTACGGATGATGGTGAATCCCACTCTATACATCCACTAAGTAAAACAGTTATATTAGGTTCTAGAATAAAAGCTCGTCCATTCTCTGAATCTAATTAACATATTCCCCATCAGTTAAATTATACTAATATTTATCTCAAAATTCTAGGAGAATAGGTTAATCGTCTGAACAATTTGAAACTTCTGCCACAATTAATGTCAGTACAAAAATGGATACTATTTATCATCTCGTTAAAAATCTAGATGTCCGAGCTGTTACTCCAAATTCTCCAAATACAGTATCTATCTCTACACCTTCTATGATAGCACATTTACCTTTTCTTAAATATAATTATAAAATCCTTCACAAGAATTTATCGAACAATTACACAAAATTTTACGCTCACAAAAAACACAAGCTTCAACATCTACTCCTGTAAAAAAATAAGAAGATAATAAATCTATACATATTCTAGAATATGATGAAGAAAAAGTATTAAAAAATCCATATACACAATTTCAAGAAACACCCAATCAAATTCAAGAAACATATATAATTCCAAAACCTACTACAAAAAATTATTACCCAAGAC
Source organism: Heliamphora exappendiculata (assembly GCA_034768845.1). Classification (NCBI taxonomy): domain Eukaryota; kingdom Viridiplantae; phylum Streptophyta; class Magnoliopsida; order Ericales; family Sarraceniaceae; genus Heliamphora; species Heliamphora exappendiculata. Next base: position 15,704,517 of record JAOTRH010000024.1, on the reverse strand, counting down.
CAACATCTATTGATTTACAATTTGAAGAAAAATCTTTCCCTTTAGTTTTTAATGGAACAAATTTAATGGAATAGAATCTTGACAGTAAAACTAATTATCAAATAATTGAAATGGGACAACATATGATGATGGCTGCTAATGCGGCATTATCTCATAATTTCTCAAATAATGATGCTTCGGTCAATGAATTCTTAATAGCAGTATTTTTCGACCAACTTAAATGTTGGTGGGATAATTATTTAAGTGATGAACAAAAATTAAAAATTCTAACATCAGTAAAAAAAAATAACAATGGTCTAACTATTGAAGAAAATGATCTTCCAATAAGTGATATTATTACAACTCTTATTACATCAATAATTTAATATTTTGTCAAAAATACACAAATTGTTATTGAAAGAGAAAAAGAATTATTAATCAATTTAAGACACTCCACTTTAACCCATTTTTAATGGCATAAAGATGTATTTCTATCTAAATTATATTAACGTAATGACGCTAATCAAGATTTTTGAAAAAAGCAATTTTTTGCTGGTCTTTTCACTTTATTTGTTGAAAAAGTAAAAACTCGTATCAGAAATAAAAATCAAGGATTAATTCCTTATCATCAATATACATATGGTGAATTAATATCAGAAATATGTGCAAAAAGATTAGTTTTATGTAATGATAGAAAATTAAAAAATTAATTAAAGAAAGAAAAACGATTAGGAAAAACAGAACTTGGTCAATTTTGTTATCAATTTGGTTCTAATACGATTAAATATCCTCTTGATAGAGATAAAAAATTTAAGAAAAAAAATTGTACAAATATAATCGTTATAAGTCTAAATATAAATATAAATTCAAATATAAAAAATATGATCGATCTAATAAACCATATAAAGCATATAAAAGACAAAATACGTGTGAGATCTTGACCACTTTTATTTTGGGAATACTTTAAATATTGATGGAGTTTTAGTTAACCGTTGACCATGGTGTGATAGGTTTTGTTTCTTCATAATAGAACAGCAAGTGTATAAGAGTTTCATGCTCTTTTGGGTTTGGTAGAGGGGTGTTTGACATGGTTTAAGGCTTAAAAACCTGTTTGACACAGAAAAAATACACTTTCCAACAGTTCGATCGACTGGACTAGGGTGTTCGGTCGACTGGACCGTAGGTTTTTGCCGTCTCTATAAATATCCAGTGGGCTGAGTTATTTAGAAAAACATTACTTCTAAGTTAAGTTTCGGTTCTATCTGCCTTCTCGCTAGATCTCTGAGGGCTCGGGGCTCGGTTTTCAGCAATCCGACAGTGGATCCTCGATGTTGGTGCTGGGGGCTTCGCATATATCCGAACAGATTCTCGTTTCGACGAGGTTCAGTTTTTGAGACTTCGAGTTTTGACTCTCAGAGGAAGAATTCTAGACCCTACTACTGTATAAAGGTGTTATATGTAATCATATATATTTTTACCGGATAAAAAATATATTAAATATCATATTTATGTTTAAACCTTGGTTTTCAGATAAAAAGCATGTTTTTCATTTTTCTTAGTTTATTACATCGCATGACTTGTGAATGTTGGATTTTCAAAAGGTGTTCTTGAAAACGATGAAAATTGGTAGTTTTGTGAAAAATCTCAACAAATCATGTTTTGAAAGTTTGGAGCTAACCCTTGGGGTTAAGTCTCGATTTTAAAAGCATTTTGTTGAAAACGGAAAAAATATTTTGAAATGTTTTTGGTAGATCTCCATGTTGATGGATGGATCTATATATACATGTTTAATGTATATTTGTGAAAATATTTTTCGTAGTTGAGCTATGAGACGATTTTTGAAATGATTCTCTAGATGTATCAAGATAACGGGTATTTGGCACGAGTTGCCCTCAGCGAAAGTTCGAAAACGTGCGCAGAGAAAGTACCTTTGTCCTTCGGGATAGTTCCCGTAAAAAAAGTGATAGGCGCTTTTATCCTTCAATTTTAGTCTGTAAAGTTAGCTTTTATGTTGTGGTGGCTTCGTATAGAACTTACATTTACCTAATCAGTCCTACGATGTGTAGGGATTGGGTAAAGGGGCATGAGTCTGTAATTGCTACCTCTGTGCCCTTGTGACGGAGTCGGTACATAGAAATTATTTTATCTTTTCTCCTCGGTGATGTGACTGAGTGGAGCATACAGTTTTATTACTGATTATTTTGTTTTTCTAAACTGTGTGTGTTCCGAGTGAAAAATATCTTTTTTCTTTTCTCAGTGTGTGATCCGAGTGAAAAATAACGTTTTGATTAGTGCTTTTCTTTAACTGTAAAACGTCGTTTGCATTTGTTGAAATGCTGGGTTTTGAGGATTGGAAAACCGTTTTGAAGGCTTACGGGAGTTTGATGGGAAAACTTGAGATTTTATGATGTAAAACCTTTTTGATTATGTGATTGAGTTAGCTTCCACTATATGATTGTATATCATACTTTACAGATTTATAGTCTGTTTCTATTAGATTTCGGCTCACGGTGTGGGATTTTACTATAAGACCTTTTTCAGGTAAGCGTGGTCCTGTAGGTTGACCCGGCAGTGCCCGAAGGTGGCTGATGACAAGACCATGTTGTCTTGTTTTGTTAGGTAGTTTATATGTTTCTGTATATGTTTCATGTTTAGAGATAACATGTTGTAAATCATTTGAAATTCTTATAGATGTATGCATATTTTAATGTTTACCAGAGAACCTTGGATTGGTTGTTATTTTTTGTAGTTTCTTACTACGTTTTTCATTGTTGGGTTTAACGGTTTCAAAATAGATTTTTAAATGATTTTTACTTCATATAAACTCTAGAGCTTCGAGGTAGATTTTGGAACAGCCTAAGCTTCTTTTAAAAGAAATTTTTTTTTATTTATTCAAAATTGGTATTTTTTTTAAAGGCTTAGCTTATGGGATATAACTGTAGTCTCTTGACCACTCTTTTAAATCAGATAAACTCTCGGTAGTACGTTTTTACAAAGATTTTGACTTAGTTCGATTTTTTGGTTTTATATCCCTTTTGTTTGAGGCAGTTTTGGTGGTTATTTTGCGACTTTTTGCGTGACCTAGAGTTTGGGGCGTGACAAATTGGTATCAGAGCTTTGGATTCGTATACGTATGAGCTGTGAAAAGAGGGTGCATCACCTTGTGAGGATGTGTGTGTGCTTAATTTCCTGTATTTGGAACATGAGCATGTTGATGTCGTGTATATGTGAGCATGGAGGTTGGACCTTAGGAATTATTAATCTTGTCTTCCGGCGTTTGGATTAACAAACTTGGGAGCCAAGTTAGAAACGCATTTTGCGTACGTGATTTCTAGTAAGGAATCTTAGTAGGTTATCTAAAGTGACACGTCATTCTTGTCGGTTCTCCTCAGTAATGGTGTTGTTTCTACATAATCTTTGTGGCTATGTGTTAGCATGATTATGTGGTATATGGTAGAAATAATATGATAGACCGACCTTAGGTTGTCGTGTTTCATATTTTTTTTATATAACTTGCACACCCTTAGAGACGATGAGACCATGGTTTGGGTCTTAGATGTGCGACTCAGTTGCTATCAGTTGCAGGGGTAAAGTTATAAGTTGAGCGTTGATCGCTTGGCATGCTGTGGAACTCGTCAGTGAGTTGGGTTCAGCCGTGTGAGGTTAGCCTCGGTTGGCAAACCGTTGAGTGTTTGTATGAGCAGAATTTTGTTCAGGTGTAGTCGAAGCATGGTTGATGACTTTGGCTTGGGTAGCTGGCTTCTCTTGAGAGCAAGTTACCAAAAGTTGTAGACGTGTTATAGATAGCCTTGTGAGTAGGGGTGATGGGGTGTTGAAAACCCTAGATATTAGTTGATGTGATTGGATTGTGGATAGTGATAATCCTTTTCAGGTTTTTGGTGCACGTGGTTTCAATCATGTGATGGATTAGGTACGTCGTGAGCCATGCTATGTCGTGAGACGTGTACTCAGGATGGGGTATAAACGGGAACATAGTGGATGGGAGCATAGTAATCCTTGTCCGGGCATATGTTGAGACAGCAGAACATGAGTGGTTTTGGGAATATCCTTGTCAACAGGATGTTGATGGCGATCAACAGGATGTTGACGGTAGTCAGAGTAGTATCTGACGATGTTATTGGTAGTCTAAGTAGTTCTGATGACCTTGGACGTTGTATACATTTGTTGAGGTTTAAGACTTGAGTTCTGAGTAAGTGAGCTCAATGATATGGAGACGAGTATAAGTTGTAGATATGTTGGGAGGAGCATGGGTTACGACTGTATGGGAATGTGTAAGGGTTTCTGCGATGAGTATTAGTTTTGCAGAATTCCTTCGGGAATGCACGTCAGTGGTTTGGTCGATATCCTGATGATTAGGAGATTGCGTTTGGGAACTGTGCTAGGTTCATGTCGTTGGCTTAGTGCTGAGATGACATATCCTGGGTATGATGTGTCTGGAGGTTGTTTGTATTTCACATTAGGTTCAGAGATGGGTATGTTGTTTATCCATGGGAACAAAGTGTGGAGTGATGAAGTTCAATAGTAGACCGTGTGGTTTGACTGGCCTGGGGTGATAGGTGAGAGATCGTAAGATACGATGCTTATGATCGTGTGTGCCTTGAGGGCAAAAGTGAGGAAGGTGTCTGCATAATTGTTAGGGTTATTAGTAACTTTGGACGAGAGGTCCCAGGATTGGGTTCCGTTTGTTGATGCTGTGCCTTGGACAGTGGGCGCGAGGCGATAATGTGATTGTGGTTTGCTTAGTAGGAGTTAGGTTGTGTAACGCAACCTTGTGAAGTGAGGTTTTTGGCGCAATGGGATGTGTTGTACCAGGTATGCAGATGGATGGTGTAGCGGACGGTCTGAGTATCGTGACTGAAGTTGACAGCAACTGTGTGACTGTAGTCGATGTGGCCTCGAGGTAAAACTTACAGAGTTCTTTAGAGACCAAGTGTTGAGGAGTACTCCCAGTATGCTGAGGCTGAGCCATGATTTCTTGTTTGCCTTTGTCTTTCCTTTGGATGGAAGGAGAGCGAGAGAGTTTTCTTGTAGACCATTGCCAGGTTCTTGATTGGTTCAGGTTTTAGTTGTGTTCTAAGACTGTGGAATCTCAGTGGACCTATTCCCGTGTATGACCCTTGGAATTGTGACTCGGGGACTTGTGTCGCTGTGATTGGTTGATTATAAGATGGATTCTTTGTGGCTTCGACGCGTGGTACGAGACGCTCTACATCTGAATGTCTGTGTGTGTGACATGGGATCTGATTGCTCCCGTGATTGAAAATCGTAAAGAATTACATGATGGGGTTGGTATTCTCCTGCGGTAGAAGTCCGTAAAAGAGTACGTATGAGTGTGGTAAACATGATAGGTCATGGTAACCTAGTCAGTATGGCTTATTTGTATGATGGTTGAACCATATGGGTTGTGTTCCCTATGCTGTTTGTTCTTGATAGACAAGGGAGTTAGTGTTGAGATGTAGAATTCTTTTGTAGTGATCAGTTTAGGACTGTTGACCATTGTGTGCGTTTGGTTGTGTCTCTAGCTCTCAACAGAGCGGGCATTTTGTCAGAACAGTACGGTTGTGATATGTGTATGGTGGGTTTCTGGTAGACTTTTGTGAGTCTGACTTGGGTCCTGTTTGGGGCTTGGAACTGCTCAGAGTTTTTAGAGTCGAGAAGTGGTTGTCAACTATGGTAAGTGTTGTGTTTCGGCATAACTGTTGTTTGTGTGGATGGTATTTCGAGAGTATGATAAAGTATGAACCAGGAAGGATATGATGTTCGAGAAGCTTTGGTTGGCGTGGCTTGTTCGAACCGACACGATTGTTTGGTCGAGAACAGAAGGGGCATGATGAGTTCTGGATGTGAGGAAATTGCTAAGTGTAAGATGTAAGTCTTGGTTGGTTACTCGACGGATAAGTCTTGGGTTCGAGTATTCGATGAGTGTGGACTCAAGGGGTTGATGTATGTGTTATGAGTTGCAGTTAACGTCGGATGACGGTTATCAGGTTTGCTTTGTTAGACGACGGCAATCATGTTTAATGAGGTTGATCTGTAGCCTTGGTATCAGTGATCTGATGATGAGGTGTTGAGTTGTGTAGTAATGGGTAGTGATGTGCCGTTGCACGAGAGGCATGATTGGGTTTATGCAGGTTGTTGGGTACTTATGAGGTGATCCATCTGCGTGACATGTTTGGTCGGTGACTTTGTGGCTGTGATGTCGGGTTGGTTTTCAATTGTGTGGAACCTTGTCTGGGACAATGGTGTGCCACCCAGTGTTTCTCCCGAGTGAGAACAGTAATTCGTGATGGAAGATCGGATAGAGGGCAAAGGTTTGAAGGTTTGATGCGATCTGTTCTTTGGTATTTTAGGTGAGTTAAGTGAGCTTCTCTCTGGAGTTACATGCTTGTGTTATCACTCGTGGATCGGTATCTTGGCAGCCTCAGTTATGGTAATGTTGACATCGGTAGGGTGATGATGTGGTATCAAAGTCGGCGGTCATCTGGTGATCGTCAGGACTTGAGTAAAGTTGTGTGCGGGGTGTGTGACTTTGCGGGATCGATGTCGGAAGTTCGACGTCGTGTGTTTGGACTTGTGGAGATAGTCCTTGGTGGATATTGTGAGGTGTGACTGAGCTAGTATGTGGCAATGAGATGGAGGTGATAGTCTCTATGTCTTGTCATAGAACAGAGAATGTTTGAGATCGAGTACCATGGTGGATTGGTCTCTTGCTTTGCGTTTGTCGTTAGAGTAGTTGTGTTTGGCGAGAGTTCTGCGTTGGGGTTTGGCAGCATGAGTTGGATCTTGATCCAATGTTTGTGGATGTTTCCTGGATGACAGTGGTATCAGTGGAACTTGCCCGTGCGAGCAGTTTGTATGGAGGTCGATTCTTTACGTCGTGTTTATCTTATGTGACGAAGGTTGTATTCTCGATATTAGTTTTGTGATGACAAGTTTGGAATTTCAGTTGTTGGGGTATTTTTGTTGTTGATGGTTGATGGGCTAGTGTTTGGCTTGCGTTTAGTGTTGAATTTCGGGGACGAAATTCCTTTAAGAGGGGAAGAGTTGTGAAACCCTAACCCATTTTATTTTGGAATACTTTAAGTATTGATGGAGTTTTAGTTAACCGTTGACCTTGGTGTGATAGGTTTTGTTTTTTCATAGCAGAACAGCAAGTGTATAAGAGTTTCACTCACTTTTGGGTTTGGTAGAGGCGTGTGTGACTTGGTTTAAGGCTTAAAAACCCGTTTGACGCAGAAAAACACAGTGCCGAGCAATTCGGTCGACTAGAGGGGTTGGCCCAGTCGATTGGACTGAATTTTTCCAGTTTGGTTAGGGTTTTCGGTCAACTGGACCGTAGGTTTTTTTTCGTCTCTACAAATATCCAGTGGGCTGAGATATTTTGAAAAACATTACTTCTAAGCTAAATATCAGTTCTCTCTGCCTTCTCTCTAGATTTTTGAGGGTCCAGGCCTCGATTTTCAACAATCCGACAGTGGATCCCTGATGTTGGTGTTAGGGGCTTCGCATATATCCGGACAGATTCTCGTTCTGACTAAATTTGATTTTTGAGGTTTCGAGTTTTGACTCTCAGAAGTAGGATTCTAAACCCTACTACTGTATAAGGGTGTTAAATGTAATTATATGTATTTTCTCTGGGTAGAAAATACATTAAATGTCATATTTATGTTTAAACATTAGTTTTTCGGATAAAAAATATCTTTTTCGCTTTTCTTAATTTATTACATCGTATGACTTGTGGATGTTAATTTTTCAAAGGGTGTTATTGAAAACTGTGGAAAATTGTGATTTTGTAAAAAATCTCGACAAATCATGTTTTGTAGGTTTGGAGCTAACCCTTGGGGTTAAGTCTCGATTTTGAAAACGTTTTTTTGAAAATGGAAAAAATATTTTGAAATATTTTTGTTTGATCTCTATGTTGATGGATGGATCCATATATACATGCTTAATGTATATTTGTGGAAATATTTTTCGTAGTTGTGCTACGGGACGATTTTTGAAATGATTCTCTAGATGTACCGGGATAGCGGGTATTTGGCACGAGTTGCCCTCGGTGGAAGTCCAGAAACATGCGTAGAGAAGGTACCTTTATCCTTCGGGGTAGTTCCCGTAAAGATTGTGATAGGTGCTTTTATCTTTCGATTTTAGTCCGTAAAGTTAGCTTTTACGTTGTGATGGCGTCGTATAAAACTTGCATTTACCTAACTGGTCTTACGATGTGTAGGGATTGGGTAAAGGGGTTGGAGTCTATAGTTGCTACCTCTGTCATCTTGTGATGGAGTCGGTGCATAGGAATTATTTTATATTTTCTCCTCAGTGATGTGGCTGAGTGGAGCATACAGTTTTATTACTGATTATTTTATTTTTCTCGGCTGTGTGTATTTCGAGTGAAAAATATCTTTTTTCTTTCCACGGTGTGTGATCCGAGTGGAAAAATAATGTTTTGGTTACTGCTTTTCTTTAACTATAAAACGTCGTTTGCATTTGTTAAAATGCTGGGTTTTGAGGATTGAAAAACCGTTTTGGAGGCTTATGAGAGTCTGATGGGAAAACTTAAGATTTTATGATGTAAAATCTTTTTGGTTCTGTGGTTGAGTTAGCTCCCACTATATGATTGCATATTCTGCTTTACAGTTTTATAATCTATTTCTATTGAGTTTCGGTTCACGGTATGAGATTTTACTGTAAAAATTTTTTCAGGTAAGCGTGATCTTGTAGATTGACCCGGTGGAGCTCGGAAGTGGCTGATGATAAGACCCTATTGTCTTGTTTTATTAGATAGTTTATACATTTCTGTATATGTTTCATGTTTAGAGATAACAAGTTGTAAATCATATGAAATTCTTATGTATGTATGTATGCATGTTTTAATGCTTACGAGAGAACCTTGTGTTGGTTGTTATTTTTTGTAGTTTCTTACTACGTTTTTCGTTGTTCGATTCAACAGTTTTTAAACAATTTTTCAAATGATTTCTACTTCATATAAACTATAGTGCTTCAAGGTAGATTTTGAAATGGCCTAAGTTTCTTTTAAAACAAATTTTTTATATATTCAAAACAGGTATTTTGTTTTTAAAGGCTTGGCTTATAGACTGTAACTGTAGTCTCTTGACTACTCTTTTAAATCAGATAAACTCTCGGTAGTACCTTTTTACAAAGGTTTTGGCCTAGTTCAGCTTTTTGATTTTATATCCCTTTTGTTTGAGGCAGTTTTGGTGGTTGTTCTACAGCTTTTTGCGTGACCCGGAGTTTGGGGCATGACAATACGAAATATCAAAAAATATCTAATTACAAAAAATCTAATAAAAATCAAAGATCCACGAACTAAGCATCAACAAGTAGTGATAAATTTTTCTAAAAATATGGGAAGATTTGTCATTTTGCAAATAAATGAATTAAATTGTTATGATGAATTAAAACAATAATTATGTAATTTATTATTAAATTCCAATTCTCCTAGTGATAATGAAAATTCTCAATATGAATATAATTCTGATAATTCTAATTATTATTTAGAGTTAGAAGAATTAAATCAAGAGTTAATAGCATCATCAAGTGATTCTGAAGAAGATAATAATAATAATCAATATTGTAATAAATGTCAAACACAAAATAATTATTATCAAGCAATATTAAATATGAGTGATTTGTCAATTAATATCTTATCAAAACCAGAAAATAATTTATTAGATACATTAAATCAAATTAATAATTAAAAAATAAGATCTAAAACAGTACTCTAATATTTAGATCAAGTTACTACAAAAATTGAAAATAGTCCACAATTACAAAAACTTAATACTACAAAAGTTGATTTTAAAAATATTTTTAAAAGATTTGAACAACAATCAAAGCAAATACCTACAATTAATGACATGTATCAAGAATTAAATCAATTAAAACAAGATATTAAAAGTTTACAAAAAGGAATCTCAATTATAAAAAAAAAAAGAGAACCAATGCATTTTGTTTATGAACCATCCCATAGTACTCAAGAAAGTACAATTATAATACATAATAGAAAAAGTAAAAATAAAAATAAAAATAAAGGTATTGTTGTACAAGAACATGTTGATCTTAATTTAACAATAAATGAATTTAATTTTCCTTTATTAAATCAAATCATGTTTCAAAAATCATATATAAAAATACACTTGATAGTTCAAGAATATTTTATTATTGAAGCAATTGCATTAGTTGATTCTGGTGCTAATCTTAATTGTATAAGAGAATGATTAATTCATACTAAATATTTTGAAGAAACTAAACAAAGTTTACATACTGCTGATGGCAGTTTCATAAAACTAAATTACAAATTATCTAATGTTTACATTTGTAATCAATGTGTATGTCTTCAAACAAGATTTGTCTTTATTCAAAATTTATCTCAACATATGATTTTAGACACTCAATTCTTAACCATGATTGCCCCATTTAAAGTAACCCATGATGGCATCTCTACAAAAATTTTGAAAAATTAAGAAATAAATTTTCATTTATATTTGCTCCACAACCACATACATTACAAGAATTAAAAACTAATTTAATTTTTAAACAAAAATAAATTCATTATTTACAAGAAGAATTATCTTATACTCAAATTGAGTAACAAATTAATAAATTTGAAACACCACAAAAAATAGAAGACTTTAAAACCTTATATGAAAAAGATTTATGTTAAAATTTATCACATGTTTTTTGGTATCGTAAACAACATATAGTTCAATTGTCCGATGAACCTGATTTTATTGAAAGATTTATTCTCACTAAAACTCGACATTCCCAAATGGATCAAACCCAACTAAAATACTGTAAAAATAAAATCCAAAATTTATTGGATAAAAAATTAATTCGTCTCAGTCAATCTCCATGGTCGTGTGCGGTCTTCTATGTAATTAAAAATACTGAATTAGAAAGAAGAACACGAAAATTAGTTATCAATTATAAACTTTTAAATAAAATATTACAATGAATTAGATATCCAATTCCTAACAAAAAAAATTTATTAAACCGTTTAAATCAAGTAAAAATATTCTCTAAATTGTATATGAAATCAAGATTTTGGTAAATCTAAATTGATGAAAAAGATTGATATAAAACTACATTCACTGTATCCTTTAAACACTATGAATGGAATGCTATGCATTTGGCTTAAAAAATGCTCATTCAAAATTTTAAAGAATCATGAATGATGTATATATTTAATAATTATACCAAATTTTGTATTGTTTATATTGATGATATCTTAATATTTTTCTTCTCAATATCTCAACATATAAAATATTTACATAAATTTTATAATATTATTAAATCTAATAGATTAGGTTTAAGTGCTCTAAAAATGAAATTATTCCAAACTAAAATAAGATTTGTTGGTCATAATATTTATCAAGTTACAATAATCTCCATCGACAAATCTATAGAATTTGCAGATAAATTTTCAGATAAAATTTTAAATAAAACTCAATTACAATGATTTTTAGGAAGCTTAAATTATATTAAAGAATTCTATCAAGACTTGCATAAGGATAAAAAATTATTATATCAAAAATTAAAAAAGAATCCAAAATCTTGGACAATCCAACACATAAAAACTGTCCAAAAAATTAAACAATATGCCAAACAACTCCCATGTTTATATTTGTTTATTTTAAATGTCTTTAAAATTGTTGAAACAGATGCTTCTGGCATAGATCGTGGCGGAATCTTAAAACAAAAATATCAAGGTAAAGAACAATTAATAAGATATACAAGTGGTCTATGAAAACCAATTCAAAGTAATTATTCTACAATTAAAAAAGAAATATTATCTGTTGTTTTATGTATCACTAAATTTGAAAGTGATCTATTAAATTAAAAATTTTTATTAAAAATTGATTGTAAAGCTGCTAAAGATGTGTTACAAAAAGATGTTAAAAATATTACTTCTAAACAAATATTTTTTAGATGGCAATCAATTTTATCTATATTTGATTTTGATATAGAATTTATTAAAGGAGAATTAAATTCTCTCTCTGATTTTTTAACTCGAGAATTCTTGCAGGCATCTAAAAGTCCATCCATCTTTATAATGTCTAAAAATAAAGGTATTATGAGTGTTTTTTTTCGGAACCTAACACACATAGTGTATGAAAAGTAATACCCAATTTCAAAAGACCTTAAAAGTACAGCCATATTTACCCAATGACACCCTCTTCCCTATTATCTTTTTCTCGAAGAGAATTATCAAATGGTAGTTTCAAAGAGTGATCATGATAAGCCCGCGACAATTGCTCAATTAATTGGAAGATATTTTTCGCCTAAATGATTTTATATTTCTGAAACTGGTACACCTAATCGTTTGTTTTATGAAACTATTTTAATAGATTCTGATTCTATTAAAATCCAACATAATTCAAATGATGACGGGAAAACTATCAATTATTCTAAATATGTTATACAAAAAATTATTTTTAAAAGTCAATGGGGTCGAGTCAATGATTTTAATAAACATTTTAAAAATGATGCCATTCGCCCTAAAATATATAATTTTTATGATTATCAGAGAGCTTTTCAAAATTTATTTTATTTTGAAAATGCAGCCATGAAACACTCGTGGTTTATTAAATGTTGTAATAATTTTGAATCTCCTTAACTTAGTAGATCCAATTTGATCATCATCTTAATATTCTCTCTTCCGTTCTAAAGAATCTTATGAGCATTATTGCAAATTCACCAATCCTTTAAACCTAACTATTCTTCATTTTTATGTAAATATTTCCCTTCGATGGTTGTTCCAATAGAAGTTTCCAATCTGCGTTGCTAATCATATTTCTTATCTTGCCTACGAATTTGTCTCTCGCTGGTAGGATAAATTTAAAATTCTCAAATAGTATTATCCTAATACTCTTAAGA
>JAOTRH010000024.1:15681222-15691523 GCA_034768845.1 Heliamphora exappendiculata | reverse complement strand
ATATAAGCATTAAGAGATCAAAGGACTTATCAAATAATCATAAAGAACAAGGTACTTGTATTGAAACATCTCTTCAAGTCATGAAAAATTCTTCTAAAGTCACCAATAAATTACATACTAAATTAGATACTATTTATCATTTAGTAAAAAATCTAGATGCTAGAGCTGTTACTCCAACTTTTCCAAATTATATACCTACATCTACACTCTCCATAATTAAACCTTTAACGATACCTAAATATAAATTACAAAATTCTTCATAAAAATTTATTGAACAATTACAAAAATTATTACAATCACAAAAAACACAAGGCTCAACATCTATTCTTATAAAAGAACAAGAAGATAATAAATCTAATAAATCTATACATGTTTTAGAATATGATGGCGAAAAAGAATTAAAAAATTTATATTCACAATTTCAAGAAATACCTAATTAAATTTAAGAAACATATATAACTCCAAAGCCTACTACAAAAAATTATTATCCAAGACCAACACCTATTAATTTACTAATCGAAGAAAAACCTTATTCCTTAGCTTTTAATGGAACAAATTTAATGGAATGAAATCTTGATGATAAAATGGATTATCAAATAATTGAAATGGGACAATATATGATGATGGCTGCTAATGCGGCATTATCTCATAATCCCTCTAATAATGATACATCCGTAGGAGAATTATTAATAGCAGGATTTTTCGGGCAACTTAAAGGTTGGTGGGATAATTATTTAAGTGATGAACAAAAATTAAGAATTTTAATATCTGTAAAAAGAAATGAAAACGGCTTAACAATTGAAGAAAATGGTCTTCCCGTAAGTAATATTATTACAACCCTTATTGCCTTAATAATTCAACATTTTGTTAGTAATATGCAAATTATTCTAGAAAGAGGTAAAGAATTATTAATCAACTTAAGATGCCCCCACCTTAACCCATTTTAGATGGTATAAGGACGTATTTTTATCTAAGTTATATCAATGTAATGATACTAACCAAGATTTTTGAAAAGAACGGTTTATTGTTGGTTTTCCCACATTATTTGCTGAAAAAGTAAAAACTCGCATCAAAAATAAAAATTAAGGTTTAATTCCTTATCATCAATATACATATGGAGAATTAATATAAAAAATATGTGCAGAATGATTAGTATTATGTAATCACATAAAACTACAAAATCAATTAAAGAAAGAAAAACGATTAGGAAAAACAGAACTTGATCAATTTTGTCATCAATTTGGATATAATACTATTAAATCTCCTCTTGATGGAGATAACAAGATTAAGAAAAGAAAATCACATAAATATAATCGTTATAAGTCTAAATATAAATATAAACTCAAATATAAAAAATATGATCGACCTTATAAACCGTATAAAACATATAAAAGACAAAATACTAAATATCAAAAAACATCAAATTATAAAAAGTCTAATAAAAATCATAGATCGGCAAATCAAGCATCAACAAGTAATGATAAATCTTGCTAAAAATGTGGCAAGATTGGTCATTTTGCAAATAAATGTTGTCTTTAATAAAAAATAAATGAATTAAATTGTTCTGATGAATTAAAATAACAATTATGTAATTTATTATTAAATTTCAATCATCCAAGTGATAATGAAAAAATCTCAATCCGAATATGATTATGATAATTCCAATTATTTTCTAGAGTTAGAAGAATTAAATCAAGATTTAATAACATCATCAAGTGATTTTGAAGAAGATAATAATAATAATCAATATTGTAATAAATGCCAAACACAAAATAATTATTATCAAGCAATATTAAGTATGAATGCTTATCAATTAATGTCTTATCCAAATCTGAATAAGATATTTTAGATACATTAAATCAAATTAATGACCCAGCAATGAGATCTAAAATAATACTTGAATATATGAATCAAGTTCTTGCTAGATCACAGCTGTTTGAAAAGCGTACTCCACCAAAAGTTGATTTTAAAAATATTTTAAAAAAACTTGAATAACAACCAAAACAAACCCCTACAATTAATGACATATATCAAGAATTAAACTAATTAAAATAAGATAATAAAAATTTACAAAAAAGAATCTCAAACGTAGAAAATGAAAAAAGAAAGTCAATGCTATGAACCATCTCTTAGTACTCAAGAAAGTACAAATGTAATACATAATGAAAAAAATAAAAATAAAAATAAAAATAAAAGTATTATTATACAAGGACCTATTGATCCTAATTTAACAATAAATGAATCTAATTTTTCTTCATTAAATCAAATTATGTTTCAAAAATGATATATAAAAATACACTTGGTAGTCCAAGAAGATTTTATTGTTGAAGTAACTGCATTAGTTGACTCTGGTGCTGATCTTAATTGTATAAGAGAATGATTGATTCCTACTAAATATTTTAAAAAAATTAAACAAAGTTTGCATACTGCTGATGGCAGTTCCGTGAAAATAAATTACAAATTATCGAATGCTTACATTTGTAATCAAGGCATATCTCTTCAAACAGAATTTGTCTTAATCCAAAATTTATCTCAACATATGATTTTAGGTACTCCATTTTTAACAATGACTGTCCCATTTAAAATAACCCATGAAGGTATCTCTACAAAATTATTAGAAAATTTATAAATTAATTTTCCATTTATTTTCCCCCCCAAAACCACATATATTACAATAATTAAAAACTAATTTAATTTTTAAACAAAAATAAATTAATTATTTACAAGAAGAATTATCTTATACTCAAATTGAGGAACAAATTAATAAATTTGAAGCACAACAAAAAATAGAAAAATTTAAAACTTTATATGAAAAAGATTTATATTCAAATTTACCACATATCTTTTGGTATCGTAAACAACACATAATACAACTACCTTATGAACTCGATTTTAATGAAAGATTTATTCCAACTAAAGCTAGACCTTCCCAAATGGATCAAACCCAATTAGAATATTGTAAAAAAAAAATTCAAGATTTATTAAATAAAAAATTAATTCGTCCCAGGCAATCTACATGGTCGTGTGCGACCTTTTATGTAAATAAAAATACAAAATTAGAAAGAGAAATACCAAGATTAGTTATAAATTATAAATCTTTAAATAAAGTATTACAATGGATTAGATATCCAATCCCTAATAAAAAAGATTTATTAAACCGTTTAAATCAAGCAAAAATATTTTCTAAATTTGATATGAATCATGATTTCAGTAAATACAAATTGATGAAAAAGATATATATAAAACTGCATTCACTGTACCCTTTGGACACCATGAATGAAATGTTATGCCTTTTGGTTTAAAAAATGCTCATTCAAAATTTCAAAGAATTATAAATGATATATTTAATAATTATTCATAATTTTGTATTATCTATATTGATGATCTCTTAATATTTTTCTCATCAATATCACAACATATAAAACATTTACATAAATTTTATAATATTATTAAATCTAATAGATTAGTTTTAAGCGCTCCAAAAATAAAATTATTTCAAACTAAAATAAAATTTCTCGGTCATAATATTTATCAAGGTACAATAATTCCAATTGATAGATCTATAGAATTTGTAGATAAATTTTCAGATGAAATTTTAAATAAAATTCAATTACAAAAACTTTTAGGAAGTTTAAATTACATTAAAAAAATTTATCAAGATATGCATAAAGATACAAAATTATTATATCAAAGGTTAAAAAAGAATCCAACACCTTGGGCAATTCAACACACAAGAGCTGTCCAAAAAATTAAACAGCATGCCCAACATCTCCCATGTTTTTGTTTACCTATTCCTCATGCCTTTAAAATTGTTGAAACTGACGTCTCAGATATAGGTTATGAAGGAATATTAAAGAAAAAATATTAAAATAAAAAATAATTAATTAGATTTACAAGTGGCGTATGAAAACTGACTCAAAGTAATTATTCTATAATTAAAAAGAAAATATTATCTATTGTTTTATGCATTACTAAATTTGAAAGTGATTTATTAAATCAAATTTTTTTTATTAAAAATATATTGTAAAGCTGCTAAAGCTATGTTACGAAAAGATGTTTAAAATATTGCTTCTAAATAAATATTTGCTAGATGGCAAGCTATATTATCTATATTTGATTTTGATATAGAATTTATTAAAGGTGAATCTAATTCCCTTCCTGATTTCTTAAAACGAAAATTTTTGTAGGCTTCTAAACATCAATCCATTTTTATGATGTCCAAAGATAAAGGTATAATGAGTGATTTCTCCAAAAATTCCACACGCACACAATCAATGAAAGGAGATATCTCCTTTCAAAATACCATAAAAACACAGCCCCATATTACTAATGAAACCCTATTCCCCATTATACTTCTTGAAGAAAAAGATTATTAATTAGTGAGATCAAAGAGTGATAGAGAGAAGACTGTGGCAATTGCCCAATTAATCGGAAGATATCTTTCACATAAATGGTTTTATTTATCAGAGACTGGAATCCCAAATCGCCTATATTTTGAAAACATTTTATTAGAAACAGGATTTGTCAAAATACAACACAATAGTAATGATGACGGGAAAACCGTTAATTATTCTAAATGTGTTATTTAAAAAATTGTTTATAAAAATAAATAGGGTCGAGGTGAAAATTTTAATAAAATTTTTAAAAATGACGCTATCCGCCCAAAAACTTATAATTTTTATGATTATCAAAAACAATTTCATAATCTTTTTTATTTTTAAAATGATGCCATGAAACATTCATGATTTATTAAATTTTGTAACAATTTTAAATCTCCTCTACCATATTGGCTCCACATTTTGTGGCAACAATTTGGTACTCATCCAAATATTCTTCCATCTCCATTAAAAAACTCTTATAAGCATTATATCAAATACATCAATCCTTTAAATCCCCAATTGCTCTATTTTTATGCAGATTTCTCACTTTCTTGGTTACTCCAATGGAAGTTCATCATTTCTGTTACCAAATCAATTCTTTATCTCTCCCGCAAATTTGCCTCTCGCTAATTTGTCTCTCTAATTTGCCTCCCGCTGGTGGGATAAATTTGAAATCCCCAAAGAGTATTATCCCGATACTCTTAAAAATTTTTATTTGACAAAAATTGCCCAAAAGAATGCTCAAATGAATAAAGAATTTAAAACTCGTAAAGCGTCCTATGCCTCTAAAATTGCTTTATATTTATATAATTTTTTTATATTTTACTAATAATAAATCAAAACATTTATTATTTTAATTATTACTTTATATATGTATATTGCGAATATATTTTTTAATAAATATGCATTATAAATATTATTGTTAAAAATATTCAATTATATGATTATTATTATGAAGTATTACTATTATTTTTAGTTGTTCTATCGTTTAACTAGTATATCACAGTCAAAAGTAATCTTGCTATCCTACCCTGACAACTTTTGTTGCCGCCACTACTACCACTAACGTAATCAGCGCCATCATCATTACTGTCATTGTTAATACAATTATAATCATTGTCACAATAAAAAAGGCTTATTATATTTTTTATGTAAATTAATTTTGGTTTTATCATATAAAATATTCTATTAAAATTATATTTTTATAGAAAATCTTTTATGTTAAAGTTTGGGATAGTTTTTTTGTAACTTTTTATTGTGACATTTTCTCGTGTTTTTTAAATTTTTTATTTTTTTTTCAAAACTTTTTACATACATGATTCGTTGCAATAAAACGAATTTACAAGTACAACTAATTTGGCTAAAATTAAAAAAAAATTGCTAAAAATGAAAAGAATATTTTAAAAGCCTTAAGATAGCATTTTTCGTCTTATATAAAAAAAAATTATTTTTTGGTCAAATATTTTACTTTTATCATAATGAGAAAATTTTTTAAAAGTATTATCATTTAAACTAATGTAAATATTTGTACTAAAAATAAAAAAAATAGCTATAAAAAAAGTTATTCTACACAGTGCATAACCTAAGTGACAAATCACCGAATAAATCTGAAATGAGTCTAACAACCTAAGAAAGCCAGTGGTCTAATAAAAGCCTAGATTCAAAATGTTTAAACTAAGTTATTGAGCTAATAATTCACTTAATTATTAAAAATTATATTAAATCCAACCTTGCTCTAAGGCGGATTCTACGGCGGTGTAAAATTAAATTATTTACACTTATATAAATTGCTCCATGTTCACTATTCAATAACATTTTACATCGTGTTATTAAATTTTTTATTCAAATTAAAAAATCTAACAATTTTATTATATCGATATAATGAATAATACAAAAATATTATGTTAGTTCGATACAGTAAAATTACGTGGTCAGTGTGTTGAGAAATGTTTGTATGTGGGGGAAGGTACCAGCGTGGCATGCGAATGTGTTAGGTACCCTCAACTAACCCAATCTCGCTAACTGAAAAAACAAAACCTCCTCAACTTAATGACTATTTCTCATCATTGCAGTTCTCTCTCTTAATAAATGCTGGTTCTCTGTATTATACATTTTCTAAAGATAATCATCTCTTTCCCCACCTTTGTCAATTTAATTTTAATTTCAAATTATTTTAAATTAAATATATAAAACAAATTATTTAGTAAAACGTAATTTAATTTTAAGTTAAAATATAATAAATTAAAAAATTTAATTTAAAATTATTATAATTCTTTTAAAATTATTTTTAATATAATTTTATATTCAATATAAATCTTATTATATAGATATTGACGTTCAGATTTTAAAAATATAATTTTTATAAAAAATAAATTTATATAATAAAAATTATTATATATTTTAAAAATATATAATAAAATATTTTTTTAACAAAAATTATAAGGCTAAAAGTCTTTAAGTTGCCAAACATAACTTTTTAACTTTATAAGCTTCAAATAAAAAATTAAAAAATTTAGCTTAAAACCAATTCACAATCGAGGCTTATTCTTTAATTACATGTCTCTTTTTCCCAGTTTAATAACTCTCTCAACTAAAGTAAGGTTTGTTTGTTGGATGGATTTAAAACTTTTTAGATTAAAGTAAAAAAAAAAATTCTTTGTTTGGTAATTTTTGTTGTTACTCATTTTCTTTAATAGTTTTTAGATTTTTTATCTTTATATTTATTAATCACAAATATTTTTATATTTTTAGAAAATGACAACATTTATTATATGCACCTATTTTATTATAAAAATTATAACGTTAGAACATACTTATTGAGATGTATTAAACAAAATATAAAATTATGTAAAAAAAAAAATTAATAATATTTTTTGGCATAAATCCACTTAGCATATTGCCTTAATATTTTTTTTAACTTAAAACCACTTTAAAAAAAAAAGTTTTTAACTCTCAAGCCACCTAATAATTCTACCAAATTGACTTATTATTATTATTTGCATAGAGTGACTTTAAACAAAAATCTCAGCTTTGAGTCCCCAATTGATTAATATAGGAAGAGTGACCATTAAATGGTATAAATGATTGGTTTCATATTTACAATTGTAAAATAATAATTAAACCAAATTAAGCCTTATTTTTAATTAATTGAGATTGATTAT
The DNA here is from genome assembly GCA_034768845.1 of Heliamphora exappendiculata. NCBI lineage: Eukaryota > Viridiplantae > Streptophyta > Magnoliopsida > Ericales > Sarraceniaceae > Heliamphora > Heliamphora exappendiculata. The sequence continues at coordinate 15,683,983 of JAOTRH010000024.1, read as the reverse complement.
ATGAATCATGTTATGTTATTTTAAAATAATCAAAAAATAAATATTCATATCTAGGAAGGTGGCAGATATACAAATAATTCAATCAGAAAAATCTAAAAAATAATATCCTCACCAATTCCAGGAACATTTAGGAGATTGAAAAAAAAAACATCTATTCCATTCAAGCTAATTGTTCTCTTCATTTTTTCATAGTTTAGTCTACCGCCCTGTTGAATTGAACAAAACCATTAGACAAATGAGGCAAAATGATAAGAAACCAGACAAATTTAAAGTTCATAATGCTGCTGGTCATAATCCAAGAAGTTTTAAGAAAAAAAAAAAAAAAAAAGGTAAATGAGGTGACTTGATAAGTAAATGAAAAAAACCTATTACCAATTAAGAAAATTAAATATGCATGCAAACCAGTAGAGGAAGACAGCACAAACTTGCTTCACTTGCTGCAATTTTGGCAAGGGACAAAAATAATTAGTGATCAAAATCAAAGTCAAGAATGGTAAAAGGATGCTACACAAAATAGAAATTAAACAAGTGAAATGAAATCAAAGTTTGTGCCTTCTCAATGCTAGCTGTAGATTCAAAACAATAATACAACCATGCTCATATGTTTAGGGATGAAAATTTCCCCCGCTCCGTCCCGTTTCTATACGTTTTCGCCACGCTTTTTATAGGTTTTTCCCGCCCCGACTCAATAACAAATGGGGTAGGGATGATGTATTCTTTTTCTACCTCGTTTTTCCATGTCTCGTCCTTGATTACATAAAATAAATATTTTTTAAATATAAATACATGTATAATATATATTTTTTATAAATATAATAAGTTTAAAATCTTATATTTATCTATAATTTTTCTTCTCTATTTATTACATTTTGTATTTTTAATTCTATTAGTTTGTTAATTATTATTATTTATTTATTATATTATCCCATCCTCATCCCATTTTTTACTACTTCTCCGATATCTTCCTCTATTCTTGTCCCGATTAAATAGGGGACGATGATAGGGAGCTCATCCCTGCCTCGCCCCGCCCCACTCCACTTCGCTCCATTGCCATCTTTACGTATGTTCTAAACTAGATTGGCACATACAAGTCTAACAATTATTTGCATTATTCTCTATTTAAAATATATTACAAATGAAATATAAAATCACAAATATAAAAAAATAACGTTTACATATACAAAAAAGAAAAAATAGTGTAAGCTTGATAATTCTTCAGGCGTTCTACAGGTGATAGTTTTGAAGTCTGTTTCTAGTATTTCCTCATCAATTTCCTGATATCTTTTTGCTGCATAAACTATGTCGAGTGTAATCATTAAAACTTGCACAATTTTTAGAGTTAGTCTCGATCTGTAGTCGTTCAATACCCCTCCACATGTACTAAAAGTTGACTCCGAAACAACTGTAGAGACAGAAACTGCAAGTATATCGCGAACTATCGCGGACAATACTGGCTATGACACCTCGTGTTGTAACCAATAATCTAAAATATTAAAATTATCTTTATATAAATTTTTTACAGTATCAAAATAACGTTGGAGTTCTGTAATAGAACTCCAATTAATCTTAGAAAGTCAACTAGTTTTTATTATAGACTAATTATTGTTACCACTTCGAGATGAAGTCCTAACCACAAGTTGTGCTGACTGAGGTATTATGTGAGTTTTATATTCATCATATAAATTTTTAAGTGTTTCATTTATTGGTTCAAGTTGATTTGTATTATCACAAATATTTTTTTTTAAATATTATAAACTAATATTTTTACTTCTAGGATCTAGTATGCAAGCTATTCTAAAAATATGTATTATTTTATTATAATATTTATAATACTTATCTTTTATATTAGATATCATATGATAATAATTTACATTGATTAAAAATATATCAAATATTATGGTAATTTATTTTAATTCCTGTAAAATTAATGGAGTAGTAGGAGTGAAAATATAAGAAAATAATTTTATTGTTTGATCAAAAATTTTATAAATTTTTTTATATATATTTAAATTATCTCAATCACTGGGCATTGGTGGAGTAAAATTAATTTTCATATTCATTTTAAAAAATAAATTAATTATTTTTTTATTTTATTGCTAGTTGTAACATAATATATGTCGAATTACACCTAATTTCTACTATCATGTTGTAATTTTTTACATTTTATATTTTCTTGTTAACATATTTTTTATACATATCAACTATTTTGACACTACTATTTATACATTTTATTACTAATCTAACGCGTTCAAGAGATTCATTATAATATTTAAATTCTTCTTTAACAATTAAATTTAAAATATGTGCAGAATAACGAACATGAAATAAAGAATCAGATAATAGAAGTTGTAAATTAAGTTTTAAATAGTTAACACATTCATTATTATAAGAAATGTTATTTAAAATAATAAAAAATATTTTTAATGCAATATCCCACGAAAGTAGTTCTTACCTAATAACTATACCTAAAGAATGACCGGTATAGAAAAATTTTATAGTTTTAAATGAAAAAATTATTTTACGTAAATTTCAATAATTATCTATAAAATGTGCTATAATACATTGATATCGCGTGCATTTCTTCCAGTCCATAAATCAGAAGTTAAACAATTTTTTTTTTAAATTTATAAATAAATTTATCAACTCGATTTTAATTTCATCAAATTTACTTAAAATTTTATTTCTTATAGTATTTCTAGAAAAATATTGAAACCGAGGAAAAAATTCGCCTTGTATTATAATTTTAAATGCCGGTTGTTCA
>JAOTRH010000024.1:15666695-15681122 GCA_034768845.1 Heliamphora exappendiculata | reverse complement strand
ACTTTCTATCAAACAGCTTTTTGCTCTATGTTTCTAAATACTGAGAATACCCTTCTTTCTTGTCAAAATTTCATGTTAGTATCCTGCGTGCTCGTGGTTGCTCTATGTGTTTCTAACTGCTGTGTAGTAGGGACCTGAATCCGCGACCTCATGGAGGTGCTTTTCCTAATAAGCTAAACGTGCCCCTGCTATACCTCTGAAGTGCAATTATAAAGTAAATAGCCAGAGGATGAAATACCTTATTTTCCAACCACAAAAAACTAGATTTTTATACGGAAATGTCTTTCGAGCTGGGATATCCTTATGCAAGGTTCACTTTCCTGGTCAGAAAGGGGACAAGAACTCGCGACTGAACGAACGAGTGAAACGGAGTTCACAACGGAAGAGGGATGGCATGCCATGCCGGGCAGGTGAGATCAAATAGATGATAAGTACTAAAACAACTGGGAACCCCTATCTCCAACCGATGGAAGAGGTTAAGGATTTGGTGGAAGAGGGGCAGCAGCCCAAAGGCAAGAGACGGCATAGCTCGAGTAGAGCTAATAGTTCCTGAACTGCCTCATTATTAATCCTAGCCGGGTTAGAGCCATACATAGAGAAAGTTCCTTTTTGATAGAGAGAGTTACCTTCTCACTAAAACTATGAATCACAGGAGGTCATATCCTAGTAGATTTAAAACCGCATTTCCGGGGTAAAGGACTTCGACCTGAGACTTACTTAAATACCAAGCTTGTGAACTGTCCCCCGCCCTATCAGAGGTTGAGTTGGAGATCGACGACCATAATATATTCTAAAAAAAAGGCTGGCGGCGAATTGTTGAGCCCTTGTAATTGAAGACCGGCCTTCCTCTGTTGCTGTCTTGCTTGAGTACTCCACTCTGCATGGTTTCGATCTTCTTCCATCATAGTCACCAACTTCTGCAATCGGCGTGCCATACTCTCTTTGTCTCCAAGTCGAAACTTAACAGCCAATCTAAGACTAGGCACCAATAACTCGAGTGGGATGATAGCCTATTCTCCATACAAAATAATAAAGGGTGTGAAGCCAAGCCCGTGGTCGATCGACTTCAACGAAGTTCGGCCCGCCAGAATGCAGACGTGTCGACCAGTTTTCCGTTAGAGCTGAACCTTTTCTCCTTCTCCTTATGGAACGGGCTGAACCAAAGCAAAAGCAGACTTTGTGGCGGAATGAATGTTCACCCCGCCTGACTATCAATAGGAATTTATACGTCATTGTGGCATATATAAGCAGGATGTCCATGACGTGTGCGGCTACTTAATCAAGTAGAAAATTTCGATGAATTTGCATTTCATTCCATTTTTCAAAAGGAGATCTGTTCTGCCGCCCCGGTCTGAACATGCGGTTGACAAACAAACAAACAAACCCAATGAAAGAAAGGCAATACCTTGAATGAATGAAGAAGGGGCAAAGCCAAAGCAAAGGCAGGGGGGAAGGGGCAGCCGGAAAGGAGAGTTCCGGAGGTGCTAGAAAAGAAGAAAGGGGAGCGTGGGTACATACAAACCTGACGGATGGGATAAGAACCTTTTTTTGGGCGATAAACACTGACTCGTAGCGCCGTAAGGCAACGAAGTTGCTGCATAGAGGTCGCTAATCTTGCTGGTAAGAATCGCTATTGCAAGTCTATCGAAGCCTACGCTACTTATTGATTGATTATCAAAAGGCGAACCCCCGCGAGCGGCCCTTCCCACCGCCCGATGCGGTGCTAGCTAAGTCTATCGCTAGCGCTAAGTCTATTCTGACTTGTGTAGTATAGCAAACAAGAGCAACCTAAACTGGTTGCCTTTGGATAAACTAAAAGAGGCATGGCGGCCTTTCCAAAGTAAACCTTCGGTTACCTTTGGAAACTAAAGTAGCGCCCTGCTTCGCAACTCTCAAAAGGCCTTTTTCCCATCTAGGCTGTGCGAACACATCTGGGATGAATGTAGATCAGAGAGTGATCGGGAGTGCTCATCTGCAGCAGATAGATAAGATAGATGCGACCAAGCGAGCGAGCAGGCGGCACAAGCAAGTGATATGATCGAGAAGGCGAAAAGCGCTACAAGCTAAGCGCAACCCGACAGAAGGGCGAAAGAAAAGCTGGCATTCGGCTTCTTATCTTAAAGCGGGATAAAACCAGGCAGGCGTAGCAGGCAAGGAAGGAGGGTCAAGAACGGACAGGACAGCATCAAAGATTAGTCAGCCTTCGGGATCGAGAATGCTACCTGCCGATACAGCTAAGAAAGAAAAACGAAATAAACAAAAGAAGTCGAGGACGGTCCACGTAATTGCCAGAAATAACAAACAATTTGACTATGACCTCTGCCCAACAAAACCGAAGTTTTCCTTCCTTCATGATAGAAGGATCCGATGGACTTTTAGTGCGGGATCGCAATCTGATTTGATTGACCGCAAAGCGCCTTCCTTATGAAGTGAAGTAGGAACCAGTCCCGCCTGCCTAAATCCCCTTTCCTAATCATTCCCTGATATCCTCTCTCAACTGGTCAGTCAGTAGAGTAGTGGAATAATAGTCCGATGATTTGCCCTACCAAAGCATTGAAGAGCCAAGCTCTGCCCGGGAAGATTGCTGACCAACATCCCTCATGCATCTCTCTGGATCGGGTCGAATAACTCATAGGTTCAGAAAGATCAGGTTCTAAAATATCCTGTTAAGGCAAGGGCTGTGTCGGCTTACATACAAGAGAACAGTGGATTCTCCTATTCGAACATTCCCAAGTGATTGGGGCGATCATACAGCAATAGTAGGGGCATCAAAAGGAGATAGTAGGGAACATCTCGCATCTCAAGTGATTAGGCGGGGGCAGGATTCGAACCTGCAGTCTTCAGGTCATGAGCCTGATGAGTTGACCAATTCCTCTACCCCGCTTCTTCCCCTTCTCTTTCTTTCTCTCTTGCTTCTTAAGGAAAGGAATAGGTAGCTAGTATGAGTCTGACAGTCCTTACTTCGGGATTCTTGCTTCCATGGATTTACAGCCAGTAATAAATACCTCTCCCAGCCTCCTTGCTCCTGTATGTTTATAACAAGATAGGAGAGAAAAGAATGGATTAGATCTGGTTGCTAGGCGCATGGTAGTTCCTGTAATCGAATCTGTCTTCTATCGAAGAGCTTAGTAGGAGCAAGAATCTCTTTCCTGCTGTTAGGATTAACTATGAATGTCCTTCCTGCACTGAAAGTTTCATAAGGTAGCACGGCCCTGTCTTAGTTCCGTACGATTGACTGCTTCCCCCCCGTAGCAGTAGATCGTCACTGGCTACCTCCCTTCGAGCCGTCCGGCGAAGATGCCACCGTGCAGCTAAGGGCATTGCTTGGATCAAGAATCTGAGTTAATTGCTAAAGAAGTCTAAAGTCAGGTTTTTATTCTTACCGTTAGCTCATCCTTGAGAAGGCCAGAAGAGATATTCAAGCTTAAAACGATAGTGAGAAGGAACTATCATAGGAGAGTCGCTTAACCTCTTTCAAGTCCAGTTATGCTACCTTTGGATTGAGCTTGCAGGACTGATCAAAGAGAAGATAAACCTCTCTAAGGTTTTTCTTACAGACTTGAGGAAAGTCAGGCATCTCTCTTAGAGAAGGAAGAGGACGGAGGGTCTTATGATCCAAACGTCGCATCCAAGAGTAGCTAGTCCTTGGACACCACCAGAACGGCCTTAGAGGCCGCCTTCTTCAGAAGAAGTGAGTGTACCTAAAATCCCAGGAAGCGTAAAGCCCCCCTCGATTCTGTCATAGATGTCCCAAAGAAGTCCGAATCTGACCATTTCTGGTTCCAGATCACGACGCTTCCAAGAGAGCTCTACGACAGGGTAATTCCACAACTCCTGAATAGGAGGATCAGGCGCTAACGCAACAGTACAGTACCAGTAAACCCAATTTAGATAAGACCTCATCCAATTGTGGACGATAGTTCGCTCTTGGATTTCCAAATCCCACTCGGTAAGTAGACCCGTCGGTAGACTTATGTCGCGCGGTCGAGTCTTATTACGGGGATAATGCACAATCTTGCCCTTTAGGTACGGGTTGAGAGGTGATCCTCTCCCCAACCAATACCATAAAAGCCACTCCGGCCCCTTTCTATTCCCCGTACGAATGATTGATTGAACGATGAACCCGGACGACTGGGAGAGAGGCGCATCTGTCTGAATGATGAACGAGTAGCGGGCACTCCGTGCTTCATTTCGTCGAATTTGAAATCTCTCTATCAAGATAGAATGAGTCAATGCGCATTCCCTGGTAAGATGTTTGTACATATTCTCTTTCCATCGGCCGGACGTTTTTTGTCTTTCCCTACATATGGAATCGAGGAAGACTGGCGCCTACTAAACTAAAATAAGGGGGACACGGGAGGAAAAGAAAATCTCGCTGGAGGGGTTTTTTATCCCATAAAGTGGAATTGAAGGCTACGTCGCCTGTCTCTGGTTGTCGAGTTGGGAATGGGTCCGGGTTCTCCATCCCAATGAGAAATAAGCACTGCTTGCTACTTTTAATCAGAAAAGGAACCTTGATTTCACTATTCCCGTGCTTTTTTGTGTGTTAGCCAGGTGAAAGGCTCACTCGGCCGGCAAATATGCACTTTCTATCCAAGGGAGGAGGCTCTCTCAAACTCCATGTTCTCAGCTGGCCCGCCCTAGCTGTCTCGTAACCCCCCTCATCTGGTCCAAGAACCCGGCCTTCCATTTGTAAGATAGATAAGTGACCCTTCTTCGCTCATGTCGAAGGATTCCTTCTAGCGCTGGTTGAGCTCACTTCCCCTTTCCTTGGATTGGGACGCATACATCGAGAATGGACAGAAAATCAAAGATTTGTTTCATTCCCCGCCGGCTTCATCGGCAAGACAAGACACACCTGTGGTGGCTGAAGATCCACTCCTGCAGACCAACATGCAGAGGGCATTGCCAAACATGCCATCGCGAGCGGCCCTATGTTGAGTAAGGGGGGAGTACCCCGAATGAAGCAAGAGCAACTGGGGGCATAAGCCCAACCCTCCTCGAAACCTATATGATGACCTACCCGCTTATGATGCGATTTCCTACTCCGGACCCACCACCAAAAAAGAAATCCATCCCATCCTGCTAAAGCAGCCTCCTTTTCTTTTCCACCGATGTCGGATTGAATGAAGAAGTCTCGAGTTGGCCATCGACCGACCCCTTCTGTCTAGCCGAGTACAAAAGAAAGGAATGAAATGGGATGCTCGTGCAAGATAGTTGAAGAGACTAACAGACTGAACTGATTGACTAACTGACTTACCGAAGGGACGGACGGAAGGTAAAAACAAACCTAAGGGAAGGCACTGACCGAACCATAACTGCTCTAGCCGTGTTGCATAAGAAGGAAATACTGAACAACTTACTTACGGAGGGACAACTAAAAGTTTCCGGGCGCCGTCTCCTACTATTCAACATTTTGGCTTAGGCTTTCTCTGGCTTTTCTACTCGTCTGGCATTCTGTTCTCCTTTGTCTTCTTTTTTTATTGGCTTCCTTGTCTTTATGAGATTATAGAATATATATCCTAGGGGCCTTCGTACTCGTTTTTCTACAACTAGTGCTCTATCTAATTCCCCGGGCTGCCCTCCTCTTCCGAAGTCAATTCAATACTTTCCACTCCAGAACTTGTCAGTTCAGTACTCTTCCACTCCAGGGCTCAAGTCTTTCAGTACCACCCCTTATCGGTCACTCGATTCCCCTAACATAGTAATAGCAGCTGCTTCTTTCTTTCACTTTCGAGTGTCTATTCCTGGGTGAGATTCTTCTGACCTCCCTACCCCCCTTTCTTTATCCGGATCTGACTTTCCTCACTCCCTCTTCGATTCCTAGATACCCGTTTATAGCTCGTGACTCCTAGCTCTCTTAGTAGATAGATACCTTGTTGGGTTACTTGCTTTAGCCACAGCTAACAAAACGCGGGGCTGGCTCAAAAGAGAACCGCAGAAGCTTCAGCAAAGGCTCGGGAAAAGGGAAAACACCCTTATGTGAAGGTTACCCATGAGACTTTCTTTAAGGAACGCCGCCCTAAAGAAGATGCTCGAAAGCAGAAGAAAGGAAGACCGGTGCGTCCTTTGATTTTATTGGTCTCCGGAGAAGAAGAAGATAGGTACTCCCATCAGTACACGAGCTAAGACCTTTTCTTCGCTCGATTCTGACGAAGTCACTCAATACCCGGGAAAGAATTCCTTGATATGCCAATTTTCCTTCGCTTGAACGCAGATTAAACCCTACTTTTGCTGTGACCTTAACATTCTCGTTTTCAGGGCCTATAGCCTTCTTTCTAGAGCTATTATTATGATGAATCAATCTGGCTGCTTCTCTTGAATAGGCCTACTCTTTACTGCCAGCGCCTTTCTTTCCAATACAATAGGGATATCTTCACAAGTTCAAGCTATCTTTTGGTTGGATAGAAGCAAGAAAAGAAAAATAACAATCACTAGAGGGAAGGGAGGAGATGCTTTCTATTAGCTCTATAACTATATAAAGAAATACGAAATGCAAGTCAAACATTGTTTCCTGGAGCTGAGGCATAAGTGGAATCGGCGCAAGGCTCAAAGTAGCTTTCCTGCCGAACCGAAGCGCGAACCTGTTCAATAGCCCTAGAAGAGAAAGAAAGGGCATCCTACGAAGAGGGGTTCGATCCTTGTTGTCTTACTTGGAAGCAGATTCCGCCTATCTTGCTATTCCGTAACTCTCAAGAGCGCACTGGAGTCTCTTTCCTTAAAAAAACAACTCGAAAGCGCTTGAATCGCTTACTTGACCTTCCTGCTCTTTCCGTTCTCAAGCCTGTTCTCCGTAACCGATAGTCTTTCGTTTCTGCTAGTAATATAAGAAAAGAATTCGAGGCGGGACCTGCTCTTAGGTCTGACTTTAGGGAAAGCGGGCATAGAGTGAGCTAAGCATCTCAGAGACTGTAGCTACGAGGACTAGCTTCTTTTCCTTGTTCGTTCCTTAATCCACCAATACTTGCTAGTTGAACCACTTAGCGAGTTACCTAGCTTGCTTTCGAAGAAGGCATTTGCATGCATCAGTCCAGGAGAAAGGGGAAGCTGCCCTTCCTAACTAAACGACAAGAAAAAGGCGCCTAGCTATAAGGGCTAACGCTAGCTCGTCCATTGCTTCCTTGGTTTCAATTTCGTAATTGATGAATGAGAATCCGATTCACTCAATTCACCCAATAGAGAGTCACTCTCATATCATAAGAGAAGGAAGGTTCTCAACCTCGGCCTTGGAAAGGATTGCTTTTCTTGCCCCAATCCGAGCTCGATAAAGAACCTTTGTCTGAGCTGCTTTAACTCCCCTTCTTGGTTGATATCAGCTTGTTGTCTTTGTCTGCTTTAAGGTGCTATTAATCAACAGTCTTAGACGGTAGAAGAAGAGTTACCAGCGAGCAAATCAAATATGGGTCACTTACCTTGGGGCTTTCACTCTACCCCACATCGAGAAAGATGCACGTAGAAGCACGGGGTGACTCACGAGAGACGGCGGGAAAGCATTTCCAGCCAAAAGCATGTGTGAGCAGGAGCCCGGCGAAAAGGTTCAGAGCTGGATGGGGGAGATATTACCCCCCTAAAACAGAGGTGCCCATAGCAGTCATGACTGCATCGGCCCGAGGGATCGGTCGGAAAAAAAAGCCAGAAATTCCTCTCATACTACGGCTTATCGTACCCATCCAAAGTTTCGCATGCCAGAGAAAGCCGTGATCCATGAGTTTCCTCCGTTAATCGTTCAATATTGCCTCGCCTTTAGGTTAGGCAGAGTCTAAGATATGAAATTCTATATTCTATAATAGGGTTGGCCGGTCCTAACGTCTTTCATCTCCCGGCTAAAGAAAGGGGCTGAAGGGGCTTCTTCGAAGGGTGCAGACGTTGATTCCTGCCCCATTGTCAACCATTGTTCGTCTAATCCTGCTGTCTCCCCCCTATCGTACGTAAGTTCGGAGGTTTCCGAGTGATATTGAATGGATTCCACCGCGCAAGAAGACTACCGCTCTTTGGAGAACAGAACTCCATTAGCCAATGAATATATAGGTTAACGCCCGGAACCAATCATTGAAGAAGCAGCAGCCGAGAATACCTGTAATTGACCCCCTTCCCCTTGGCCTGTAGATAGCATTGATACTTTTCTGGGATTTCCTTCGCACCTTCTAAGGCTATAGGCTTGCTTCTTTCAACGACCGGCCACTCTACTGAATTCCTGACAGCAAACGAGCGGAATACTTTACCCGAGTAGGAGGGAAATGCACTCGATCTGCCGACAAAAGCACCCTTTTTCTTCAATCCAAGAGTCGTTCTCATACCATGCCATGATATCCCTCCGCCCTTCCGCCTCATCTGCTATTACTCAACTCACCCCTTCTTGCAACCTATTTCAATTGTTACTATTTCACTGGTATGAAACAGATCATCTTAACATAACAGACTATTTTCTAAAGATAGTCTGCTAGAAAATGGTATGGTACAATGGTATGATCCAACATCTAGGAATGGGGCCAATGAGAAAACAAAGAAATTTAGCGAATCTCTGAGATCACAGCAAAGGTTCCAAAGAACCGAGATGAAGACGAGAAGGCCTTACCGTAAAAGCCTTGCTCTGTAGAATTAAGAAGCGGAAGGAATAGAAATGGAAAACGTCGAAGTCAGCTATTAAAGGAGTGGACATTCCACTCTATATTATAACGTTGTAGTCTCTGTCAAATACAAATGCCAAGAAAGGGATTCCTTGGATAAGTGAAAAATTTCGTTGAAGGTGAACCACGCCCGGAATAGCGTCAGGAAAGGTGCTTGCCCGGATAGAGCGGAAGGGAGAGGAAAAAGCTGGGTCAGCTTATAGGCAAATTGATTCCTTTTTTCCTAAGGCATAAAGATGGTAGCATCTCACTCAGCAGTAAGGCATGATCCAGATGTTTGAACTAACCAAAACAAGGGCCAGCGCTTTCACTGAGAAAGGCTCTCAGACGAAAGACGAATTGACGGGAATCGGTCCTAAACAAAAAAGATAAAAAAACAAAACCAGAGTCAGAAAGACAGTCGAAGGACAGGGAAAGAATCCCTTCCCTCTCTTCGTTCGGTTGGTTTGATTGTTCCTTGTTCTTCGTCCTCTTCTTTTGTTGATTCTTAGCGCCCAATTCTCCTGCAGATCGTCCGCATCTAATCCTGTCCTACTTGCTTTGCTTCCGCTGCACTATAGGGGAAAGCCCGGGGGAAACCCCACTACTATTGGAGTTGTTACCCCTCTGGGGTGGCCCACTATGCGAGAACCCGGAACAACGGAAGACCTGGTTGTTTCGTCGTTGGACCTGTCCGGCTAACGTTCATATTTCCCTAAAGCCCTAAGGTAGCCATCTCTTTGGCAGGATGTACTAGGGTAGCTGTCCCTTGTCCTAACCCCCCTATTGACGTAAAGGGCGGTAGTCGTCCCTAGAACTCATAATACCAAAGAGACCTTTCCTCTCTGGTACTCCCCAAAGCTCCACTCCCATTGGTACACCTTTGCGGCAACAATGCCACGGCAACATTGAATCCTAAAGTGGTTACGAATCCCTTCTCTCCACTCTATCCCGACGTTGATGCTTCGGATTCTTATTTTGAATGCCAGGTTGGTTGGTTGTTCTGTTCTGAATCTTAATATGCCGAGTTCTGCGGCTTACTGTACCGGCTTGCTTATCGGTCTGTTCTTCATATGCGTTCGTCGGGTCTGTCTTCCTCACGGTGCGTGGTGTCTTATCTCGGATCTGAGCCTGGTTGTGGGGCTTACTGTACCTGCTTCTCTGATCATTCTTCTTTGATGAGTTTGTTCGAGGTTCAAGATCTACAGAGGGACCACCGCCCAATAGTGCTTTCCCTAACCTCGTTATATTTCTTTATATAGTTATAGAACTATAACTAAGAGAAAGCGTCTGCTCACGGAGGTTGTTGTCGTTTTCTCCGTTGCTTGTAGTTAGAGTTTTTTGAAGAAGTAGTTCTCTCCTCATCCCGTATTTCCGACTGCAAGAAGAAAATGAAGTATGGGATGCCCCGCGAAAAACCTCGCCCTTTTGCTCCTTTTTCCTTGTAAAGCCTTACTGACTGCTACTGTTCCCTAACAACCGAGTTCCCCCGTTTGGAGCCACGTCGTCGTATAGTATAGCATGCTAAGAAGGTACCATACCCTTAAGGGCACCGAGTTAGCGACCGAAGTAGTTTCGTAAGACAGACCCCGTAGGGTGAGCACACCAATGATTTGCTTCCGCAAATGACAGCCGTCTTGTACAGCAGGCATCTCTTTTTCATTCTCTCACTTTCCCCTAGTTCCTTGGCCCCCTCAGAATGGTTACTGTACAAGGGCAGAGCGAGCTAGACTCCCATAACATGTACAAGAGTGGTATGATTGAACTAAGCTACTTTATTAGAGGCCAGGTAGTGTTCTGTCATCACTTAATGCAATTTCCACTTTTCATAATCATGTGTAACCCCCTAGATGAGATAGATGAGGATATGAAAGTATTGTTATTGGCTAGCAGTAAGTAAGAAGCTTGCTACAAGATATAGTATGCACGGGAAGGCTGTTTGAAGACGATTATATCATCTGATCGGGGAATTAACTTCCTGAGAGTAAGATTAGACAGTTCCATTTAGTCGAGATGACTCAGGAAGAGTAAGATCCTCACTCGGTCGTGACTCGGTTTACCAATCGAAGTCCTCCGCCTTGAACTTCCTGCTTGACTCGATCTTGAATTTCATGATGGAATTCTCTCCCAGAGCAGCGGAACTAACGACTCCTACAGTTACTAGAAAACAACTTGAGAGTTTGTTTGTTTTTTCCGAATTCTTTTTTCTAGTTATAAGAGTCGCTATTTCAGCCATAACAGCCGTGGTATTGGGGCTGTAGTTTTTGAAGTCGAGAACATCTTTAAAGGAATTAATGGAGGGGTCACCAGAAGTTCATCTTCGACGTCCTAATCCTAAATTATGGTACACAGGAATCGCTAGAAAACAAGTAGAGTCAAGGTCGCTTCCTCTCGCTTCGGAAAGCAAGCAGAGCAGTAGTGGGGTCAAGGGCGATCCCTTCCGCCTTTGAGCCTCTTCCTTCTCGGTTTCGCATGTTTCCCGTCGGTTGAGCCACTCCCATTTCTCTCACTTTCAGCGAACAGACCGATCAATGAGTACGTGTGACACCAACTTTTTCATCTGTACGCTTATCCCTTCCACCCCCAGCCCAAAGGGAATGACCGGTGTCTCTTGCTGTGGTATCAACGATTACCTAAAGAAGGTCTTAGAAGAGGTAGTTCGTCTCCAGGTGATGGGCTAGGTTTAAGAATCCTCTGATGGCAAGGATTCGAATGATGGAAAGAGAGATGCTTTCATTGCTTTCGGGTGGGCCAGCTACTGGCAAGGGGACACAACGGAAAGAGACGGAGAGAGAGAAGGTGGAGTGGATGGCATGGGTGCTTCCCTCCGACCGGAAGAGAGACATAGAATGAGATTAGTTGGTCCTGGTTCGCCTTCCGATGCTGCTTAGCCAGGAGGGGTTGAAGGAGATTAGTTCGACCTCTATTGCGAATAGATATCCATCCGGAATGGGCTTCGTAGCTGCAGTTGAATGACTTGGACCCCTCACAGGTTTTAGCTTCCTTGCTTAGATGCTTCACTTGCGCTTCCTCCTTCCGGTTTCATGGCAATGAGAGAAATAGATGTTCTGCTCCCGTGCCTTGATGCCTTGGATTGGATATCGAGATCAGGAGAGCTTGAAAAGAGAAAGCTTAGAGGGAGCCACTCGACTTCAAGGAGAGGGGCCTTTCGGTTCCCTTCAGTCGAGTGTTGAGCCCCACTTAAGGAGACACTCGACCATTTGTAAACCGGATAAAGAATACAGGTTTAGATGCTGCAAATGAGCCTTCATTCGTTGCTGATGCCAGTTAGTGCTTCGCTTTGAAATCGCCTTCCTTCTTCCTTAGTCTGATGCTAAGACTGCTATCCGAAACAATCTGTTCCAGGGCTCGTGTTATCATTCCGAGTTAAAGAAGCTAGCACCGAGGCGATAAGCATGCGGAGGTGTGCGCTAAATAATGGACTTTAGTTTACTTAGTCTTTTTCAATATGGTTTGGAGGTGACTCACTTGAAAGGTTGCACGCAGCCTATTCAACCCGAGGACCGTGTCCATTGCTTGGTGTTCTTTCCACGTAAACTTCTACTTCTTGAACTGACCTTTCATGAGGGAACGATATTGATCCTCATTCATCTATATGTAGCTGCCTTTTAGGGGGTTTCTATAGCGGTCTGCTGCGATGGAGTCTTTTCATTTGGAGCGGACCTTTCCCTGGAAGGGAAGGCGTGAATCCTCGATCCTAGCTAGTTTGATCTCTCGAATTAAGGTTTCCGATTGGATTGGTTATAAGTCTACCATACTGTATCGAAAAGAATGCATGTTCATCCGGACATTGAGAAGGAAGGAAATTCTTTCCTAATCCGGTGTCAACACTTGACTGACCCTAGGTAGGTCCTCTCTTTTGGAATTTCATCCACAGAACCAAGAACTGATGGAATTGTTGATGCCACCGCACCGAGAAAGAAGAGTGGAATTAATGATTTGAAAAAGAGAGGTCGGTCTAGCCAAGGATTGAGTCCTTTTCTTTTGGATCTGCTACTCGACCCGTATTCTGTTACAGGTTTGCCTAGCGCTTCCATCGATAGCTTATACCTGCAGACTTTGAAGCCAATTTCCTCCGCATCCCATTCTTCGATTTCTGATTCATATGCATCTCAAAACCGACCAAGCAAGGGTTAACGTTGTGTAGTCGGAATAGAGTTGCCGGTAACCTTAGGCTAATAGCTAGCCTAAGACAAGAGGCAATAAAGCAGAGCTAGTTCCAGGGCTAGCAACTTCCCTTCCATCAGTAACCTCCCTTCCAGTTATAGAACCAGCTTGCCCAGCAGCAGCACCATCACTAGTAGCATAAACACGGGCTGCATAAGGGTAGTATAGGCATAGGTGGCAAAGACAGAGGCAGTTTATCGAGTGGAAGCATCAAAGCAAGCAGTTTATTTAGCATCATCAGGGGTTCCAATCAAAGTCAGATTCTCCGATAGCGATCCTTGGTTCGACCCGGGTATGGATCCGTATCTTCATCTGTATCTCCATCTCGATCTTTAACTGCGACTGGCCTTGGAACTCAATGAAAACAAATAGAAATAGAATGGTCAAATGCTTTCATTTACTTGGTCAACTGCTGGTGTAGAGATTAGTTGTTCCGCTAAGGAAGATAACTAAGTAGTTTAAAGAGCGCCTGTTGGATTGATTGACGAGCCCTGATACGACAGCGGGCTAAGACAATGTCTTCTTTCATTATTTGGGATAGAGCCATAGCAGCATCCAGCGCAGGGATTCTATCTAATATTGCTCATCTAAAAGGTGCCCCTATGCTTCCTATGTTATCTCTGCCACTCTGCATGTTGGAATATAGGCAGGTGCAGTTGATCGCGTAGCAGATTCTCCGGTTTCAGATCCTTCAGTTGCAGAAGCAGTTGACTTCGTTGACCAAGCAGCAGTCCCTGTTAATGGACCTGTTCCGGTTCCAGAGTCAGATCTTGTTGAAGCAAAACAGTAGCAGGATAAGTATAACCCTAGGAGACAAAGCGCCTAGTTTACTACCTTACCTCTCGTTTTTCAAGTTTAAGAGCTCACGGCTGCTTCTCGGGCAAGTGAAGTTAGCGCAGGGTCTTGCTAGTGCTGGTCTGCTAGGTCATAGCAATTCTCCTCAGTGCGTATAGGCTCTGTGCTAGTTGGGCAGTTTCAGTTATGTAGATATTAGCATTTCAATGCGGGTAGCTATGGTACGGCTATGTTAGAAGATATCAGTGCTTCTTCCGAGGGAAAAGTCTAAATAAAGAACAGCGAACCAAAAGAGCTAACCGAGGAGTTCGAGCGGTTACACCTTAAACCTAAGTCAAGGCGAGTTCCCGTCTGCTAAGTACCAAGTGACCTGACCTCATGAGCTGGACTCGAACCAGCACCTCTGGGCAAAAGACAGACCGAGGAACGAGAGCTTTATTTAGAGCTAGGACTACTAACTCCCTCCTCGCTAGGATAGAGAATATCTTCTTTCTAGATGTAGCTTCTTTACTTCCTTACCTTACTGTTAGTGGTATAAGGACTCCCAGCTTTCTTCTTTGTAGTTAGATGTAGCTACGGTAGGTAGGTTCAGGAGCAAGCTACCTGAAACTTGCTACTTGCCTGTAGTTTTAGAGCAAGGAAGGCTAGAATTTCTTTCCTAGTTTGCTTGTCCCGGTTAACCGGACAAACCTGGGGCGAATAACTCATAGGCACAGGCGCGTATTCTGTTGGCCACTTTGTGAAGCCTTGAGATTGTCTTCTGTCAATGACGTAAGTTCGAGGATTCAAACTCCATCTTTTGATAGATCGAACTGCCCATAGTTCGATGAAGATATGC
>JAOTRH010000024.1:15620637-15666595 GCA_034768845.1 Heliamphora exappendiculata | reverse complement strand
ATACCATTAGATAAAAGTCACCTATGTGAGTATGAAGTGGGGCCGCTTCTTTGAGAATTTGACAAGGCGAATGTCTCCAGAAAATACTTGCAGAACCAGGAAGTGTGTTTCATGGCCAAAACGATCACAACCGTGAGAACGAAAACTTCGTTGTGGAAGTCGTTATGTAAAGCCTATTGTCTCGGTTTACTACTAAGGCGACACAGTTCAAGGCGGTATCGCCCACTTGTTTGTCAGTAAATCCGATAGGTTCTCACAAGGGAAGGTTCAAAGCTAATCGCTACCTATCCTATGCAGGAACTTTCAGTTATCTATCTCTCTTACTGTCAGCTTTGTAATTAGGGTTTGTACTCCCGCCAATTTCATTCATGGGGGGGATTGTTGGAATCTGTGAATTCATTGGCCATTGAATTCCAGAATTCAATAGCATAATTCTATTGCAATTGAATTAGCCATTCAATTGGCAATTGAATCCTGAAAATTAATAGCCATGCTGTCATCCCACAGGGGAAGATGAAGAGATGAAACAGAGCAAAAAAGGAGAGCAACGGACGGAAAAGCAACAGACAGAAGGTGAGAAAGGAGAGATACAGTTCTCGGGTTATAGTGCAAGCTGCAAGAGAGAGAAAGACAGACTGAGTACGTTCGTAGCCGATCCTTGGTGGTGTTCCAACGATCGTGGAGCCATTTTATCCTAGGAGAGTGACTCCGGTGGAATACCTACAACACCCTCGGTAGGCGGAGAATCATTCTTAAGGAAACTCCGATTGTAGGACTCGGTTTGCAAGTTCTATTCATATTGTTTCTGTTATTTTATTTTCCTGTAATTTCAGATTATTGTAATTGTTGAAAGTTAATAAAGATGTATTTTTTGGATCACCGAGCATGTATATATTTACGGCGTTGGATTATCTCCCAACCGGACCCGGCACGACTGGCCAGTCGGTCGGACGGGCGGGGCAGGGATGGCGGCGGCGTGCGCGTGTGGGGTTTGGGTCGAACCCACCGTTGGGTAGGTCTTCTCCCGTCCACAAAACTGGGTACCCCTAAGGGGCACACCTTTTAAGCTCAACTTAGCTTATAAGCCACTCATTCATGTTTCTCCCAACTAATGTGGGATTTAAAACTCGTTTATACTGAATTGGACACTCATCATTTTATCTCCCAACCAATGTGGGATAGGACTTAGTTATCATCATTTTGCCAACTTCCATGGCACACTTTTGCAATCAATTTCTTATTCACCCATTAATGGTTATGAATACCACAAAATACATGATTACTCTACTCATGAAAATAAACAAATTAAAACTTGGAATCATCAAAAAAGATTAATCCAGCATAAAGATAATTTGCTTCAAAGTTAACTAAAAATCATGTTTTAATTTTTTCAAAACCCATTTTTTTTCAACAATCTCCCACATGAATGGAATTTGATGGAAAAAAAGATGCAACAAGATGCAGACAGAGAAATTTCAATAAGAAAAATTCTGCATAGGATATGTAGCTTTTGGCTTTGAACCTTCCCTTGTGAAAAACTATCAGACTTACTGGCTAATCAGTGGGTGCGATGTCTTGAACTGTTCAGCCGTTTGTGTAAGACAAGACAATAAAGTTCACATATAATTTTTCTAAACATAGCTAGGTTCTCACGGTTGTGCCCATTTTGGCCCTGGGCAAATTCTAGTTTCGTAAGTGCTGTTAGAAAATGTAGCCTCAGTATTCTCACATGAGTAGCCCATTCTCACTCATATAGGTGATTCTTATTAAGAGTATCCTGCTATACCCCACTTGAATTTTAAGGTATAAGAACCATTAAAAACATAGCTTAACCTAATAACGCTACAGATATCACTGAACTATCATTAGAATGGGTAGGAGATTTTATCTCCATATTGATTACACTGAGTCACACACAATTCGGTTGTCCCTTTGAACCTAGATAATGGGATCTTCAGTCAGCTAGGTTGGGTTGCCATTGAGGTAACTCTTAATTCATAGGCTGTAAATCAATTCCCCTCAATAAATGACTAACTTACTCTCCGCTTAAGCCTTTAGTTAACGGATCTGCTATATTGTCTTTAGACTTTATATATTCAATAGAAATTATTCCACTCGAGAGCAAATGTTTCACATATTGTGTTTGCGACATATATGTCGAGACTTACCGTTATAGATATTATTCCATGCCTTAGCCATTGCTGACTGACAGTCGCAATGTATGCGGATGGCTGGCACAGGTTTAGGTCACATCGGGATGTCTTCTAAAAATTGGCGAAACCACTCAGTTTTCTCTCCAATTTTTTCTAAAGCTATAAACTCATACAACATTATGGACCTTGCTATACATGTCTGTTTAGACAATTTTCATGACACAGCTGCTCCACCCAAAGTGAATACATATTACTTGTGGATTTTGAGTCATTAATACCAGATATCTAATTAGCATCACTGTACTCTTTCAGTACAGCTGGATATCGAGTGTAGTACAAGCCATAATTTTGAATGTATCTCAAATATCTTAGTACCCTTATGATTGCCTATCAATGGTCAGTCCTAAGGTTACTAGTATACCTGCTCAATTTGCTCACAATATATGCCAAGTTGGGTCTTGTACAATTCATTAAGTACATGAGACTCCCAACGATATGGGAATATTCCAATTATGATATTCCTTTATCAATATTCTTAGACAAATATAGATTTATATCAACAGGCGTTCTTGCAATGCGGGTATCACTGTTATCAAAATTTTCAAGAATTTTTTCAACGTAATGAGACTGAGATAAGGCATATCCATCAGATGTTTTAGTGATTTTTATCCATAATATAACATCTGCTATTTCCATATCTTTCACGTCAAATCTCTTGTTTAACATATTCTTTGTAGTTTTAATCATAAAATTATTACTACCCAAGATTAGTATGTTATCAACAGACAAATAAATAATGACATAATTTTTGTTAGTGTCTTTCACGTAAACACATTTGTCACACTCATTTATTTTGAAACCATTTCATAGCATTACACTGTCAAATTTTTCATGATATTGTTTAGGTGCTTGTTTTAACCCGTAAAGGGACTTCACAAGCTTACAAACCTTTTTTCTCCTATCCCAGAGTTGTAAAACCCTCAAGTTGTTCCATATAAATTTCTTCATGTAAATCTCCATTTAAGAAGGCTATCTTAATATTCATTTGATGTATTTCTAGATCAAATAATGATGCAATAAGAATCAACATCCTAATAAAAGTTATTTTGGTCACAGGCGAGTAGGTATCAAAATAGTCCACCCCTTCAGTTTTTCTGTATCCCTTAACTATAAGCCTCGTCTTATATTTCTTAATTGATCCATCTGCTCTCATTTTTCTTTTGAATATCCATTTATATCCAAGAGGTTTACAACCAGGTAGAAGATCCACCAGTTCCTAGGTATGATTTTGCAAGATAGATTCAATTTCACTATTGGTTACCACTTTTCACAAAGGTGCATCCGGGGAGGACATTGCAACTTTAAAAGTTTCAGTCTCATTTTCTAACAAAAATATTAGAAAATTCGGGCCAAAGAATTTAGATGTTCTATCTCGTTTACTACGTCTAGATCCATCATTCTCTCTCAATCCTTGATCCCCATCTTTCACTTGGCTACTGCCTACTACAGTTTCATAAATTCTTTTAAGAGACCTTATCTCTTGTGTAAATTTGCACGGAAATACATATTCAAATAACGATACATTTTTAGCGTCAAAGACCATATTCACTTGAATCTCAAGATTATCACTTCTCTATACTAGAAATCGATATGGACTACTACTATTTGCATATCCTATAAATATACAATCAACTGTTTTTGGTCCACTCTTGACCATTTTAGAATCTGGAACTACTACCTTGGCTAAACACCCCCATACTCTTAAGAATTTATAGAAAAGTTTTCGACCATTCTATAATTCATACGGAGTTTTGTTTGGCTTTTTATGGGGTATTTTGTTGAAAATGTAATTGGCAGAAAGTATCGCTTCCCCCCACAAGTTCTGAGGTAACCCAAAACTGATGAGTAAAGCATTCATCATTTCTTTTAAAGTCTTATTTTTTCGTTCAGCAACTTCGTTTTGCTGTAGAATATAGGAAGATGTGGTTTGATGGATAATTCCATGTTGTGAACAGAATTCATCAAAAAGTGATTCATATTCACTTTCCCTATCACTCCTTAAGGTTTTAATCTTTCTACCAAGTTGAATCTCAACCTCCTTTTTATACATAATAAAGCTTTCTAAGATTTCATCTTTGCTTCATAGCAAATACACATAACAGTATCTAGTACAATCATCTATAAAAATGATAAAGTACTTTTTGCCTCCTCTATTTGAACAAATTTCAAATCGCATATATCACTATGGATTAAACTAAAAGGCTCAGTACTTCTTTCCATAGATTGAAAAGGCGCTTTAGATAATTTAGCCTCTACACAAGTTTTATATTTATTATTTGAGTCAATATCAAATTTAGGTAAATAATCTATATTAATTAATCTATGCAAAGATTCAAAATTAACATGTCCTAATATACCATGCCACACAAAAGAAGACTCAAGCAAGTAAGTAAAAGATATAGTTTTATTCATAGTTGGAACAACTGTGAGTACATTCAGTTTAAACAGGCCATCTGCCATGTACCCCTTCCCTACAAACAAGCCTTCCTTACTAAGTATAAACTTATCAAATACAAAAACTAGTTTAAACTCATGTTTTCTTAACAATGATCCCGACACAAGATTCTTCCAAATTTCAGGCACATGGAGGACATTGTTAAGTGTCAGCTCTTTGCTCAACGTCATCTTCCGTACAACCTTCTCATGTCCTTCCACTTTAGCAGTAGAAAAATTTTTCATGAATAGTTGTTCTCCACTTGTCACTACTTGATAAGTGGTGAATATTTTCTGGTTTGCACACACATATCAGGTTACACCAGTATCCACCACCACTCCCTTGGGTTGGATCCAACCAAATTGACCTCAGACACAACAGCTGTTAGGTTCATCTCAGACACATCAGATGAGAGATTCTCTATTTCAGCAATATTGGCCTGAGATTGCTTCTGCCTCTTCGAGGCATTTCCCTAGTCTTTGTGGCTACGATAGTCTTTTGCCTGATGGCCTGGCTTGTCACACACGAAGCACCTTCCCTTAAAATTCTTAGAATTACCACCCTTGGCCTTTTGGTTGTGATTCTTTCACTTTTTTCCTTTCTGAGTTTGTTCCACCACATTGCTATTCGCCTTGAACTAGAACCCCTGTAAACCTTTTTTTCTCGGCAGTGCGGTTGTCCTCCTCTATCTTGAGTTTGACAATCAGGACTTTAAGTTTCATTTCTTTTCGCTTGTGCTTTAGATAGTTCTTGAAATCCCTTTAGGATGTGGAAGCTTTTCAATAATTGCAGCCAGTTGGAAGGACTCACTTAGTGTCATACCCTCGGCATGAATTTCATGCAGGATCAGTTGAAGCTCTTGGACCTTGCTGATGACGGTCTTTGAATCCACTATAAGAAACTCGAGGAATCTGCTGACGATAAATTTTTTCATCCCGGCATCTTCCATCTTGTACTCTTTGTCAAGGGAATCCCATAATTCCTTTGCCGTCTTCAGCGGACTGTACACATTATACAACATATTGTCCAAACTGTTCAAGATATAGTTGTGGCACAAAAAGTCAACATGTTTCCATGCGTCGACTGCAACCACAACTTGCCTGTCACCTCCGTTCTCAGACAACGAAGGCGTATCCTCTTGGATAAATCGCGCCAGATTAAGAGTCGTGAGGTAGAACATCTTTTGCTATCACTTCTTAAAATCTGTCCCATTGAACTTTTTCAATTTCTCCCAATGGTTAATAGGAATCGTAGTCGAAATTTGGGCTGAATAGAGGCCGGAATCGGGGCCAGAACAGAAGCCACCACAGGAGCAAAGCAGCAGGGGTAGAGTCCATTACGTTGTCAATTTCGGTTGCCTTAATTGCAAAAGCTAAAGTAACACCGAGACAGAATCCAACAATAAGTTTATAAAACTTATAACCAATAATGACAAAATTTTTCCAGAAACAAAGGATAAAAACAATCTGTCTTAAGATTGTTGAATTCAATACTGTAAAAACTACAATATGTCGGTATGTCAAAATCGAAATTAACTAAATGATAAAACAAATTACAGCATAAAAAACTGTAATTAATTTTGAAAATAGTACTACAGTAAAAGATTAAAAAAATCTAAAAAATAGTGACTAATAATATGTTTTAAATATGCTGTGAAAACACTGTTTTAGAAATACTATCGGTTTGCAAAATACACCACTATTTTAGAATTTAGGATACTGTTTTGTACAAATAAAACGAAAGTAGAACAATAACCCTAAGTCCAAACAGAATTGGAAAACTAATAAAATGAAACCCGAACAGAAAGTGAAAAAATTGTTTTATAAGACAAACGAAAAAACGTAAGATAATTTCTAAAACAGATCAGATAAGATGAAACTGGATGAAAAAATAATACTGTATTGAAACTAAATAAAGCAAAACTTATAGAACAATCAAAACTTTGCAATCGAGTCCAGTGTTCAACACTATCTCCTTAAGACAGATTGCACCCCGCATCGGTGCTTGCGTTGTATCGGGCATCTACCTCTAGGATGAAACGATTGTTGTGTGCAGATGTAGCATGACAGTTTGCACACACAGCAAATCTTGCTGTGCAAAACTTTCTCGAATGGATGGAAGAGATGCAGTGTAATGTAGGCAACAGAGGAGATGGGGAAAAATTGAATGCAAAATGTGTTATGCAGTAACCTTTAAATAGGCACTGTAGGTGACTGTCTGGATTAATCTGAACAGATGCGACAACGGTTCGACTCGGCGGTTGGACCGCTCAACAGACGTGAACCGGTTCGAAAATACTCAAATGATCCCAAACCGATAATGGTAACTATTCATTTAAAATTTAAACAAATTAAATTTTAAATTCAAATTTTTTATTAAATAAAATTTTCATAAAAAGATAAGGGTCGACCCAACCCGCGGATGATGGAACTGGACCTAAGCCCGGCTCGGTCAGCCGGCGACGGCGGCGCACGTGTGTAGGGTTTGGGTTGAACCCACCATTGGATAGGTCCTCCCCTGTCCACAAAACTGGGTACCCCCAAGAGGCACACCCATTGGGCTCAACTTAGCTTGTAGAAGCCACTTACCCATATTTCTCCCAACCAATGTAGGATTGAAAACTTATTTATATTCAATTGGACACTCATCATTTTTTCACGCAACCAATGTGAGATAGGACTTAGTTACCATCATTTTGTCAACTTCAATGGTACACTTTTGAAGTCAATTTTTCATTTACCTATTAATAATTTTGAATGCCACAAAATTCATAATTACTCCACTTATGGAGATAAACAAATTAGAATTTGTAATCATCAAAAAAGATTAATTTAATACAAAAATAATTAGCTTCAAAGTTAACTAAAAATTATTTTTTAATTTTTCCAAAGCCCATTTTTTTTCCCAACAATTCCCTTCTTTCTCTTTGCAAATGTGTAAGTCAATGGTGTCACAGGGGAGTGTCACGGAAAAACACCAAAGTGGAAAAAAGAAAAAGAAGAAAATGAATTGTTCAGTGCACTGTGGGGTGTGCATTGTTGGGTGGAAATTAAAATTTGAGTCATGCTAATCACTATTCAATGGACAGTGATTAATAAGATAATAAAGATAATTTTTTTTCAATATCAATACATTTTTACATATATTAATATACTTTACACAGATTTTTATATATTATATATATCTATTATTCACCACCCAATGGGCAGTGATTATCATGTTTGAAGAAGCAAGTCCCTTAAGTTTGTGAGACAAGTTTGAATTTGGGAATTGAAATTCGAATTGCGTTCACCTTCTCCGAGTTCACTAGTTCTCGCTAACCAATTTGAGATTTAGTTCTTGGAGTTTTCTTTTAGACTATGTTCGATTGGACCTCTAGTGTGATTTTTAAAGTATCTCATTTAAAAATTCTTCAAATCAAGCTCTAGAGAACACTATAGCTATATAGGTATATATATACATATATATATATATATATATATATGTAAAAAAATAATATAAAATAAAATCAAATAATAATAACAATAATATATATAAATAATAATACAAATAAAATAAAAAGATATGTTATTTGATAAATATTATTTTCATTCTGATTAGGATGACTAATGGACTTGATTAAGTAAACTAAAGATTAATGTATTTGAATATATTTTTAAAATAATAATAGAAGTAAAATTTTAGTAGAAAGTTTAAGTAGTATTTAAGTGGTGTCAGCGTTAGCAGAATTAATTATAGTTCTTTTTATATTTGTACAACTCAAGGTGGCGTATTTCAATATCATTCCATTTACGGTGCGTAACACGCTATTTGGATATCAGGCGAGTAGTTTAGCATGTTACGTATTTTCTAAAATCACCCTTGTCTATAACTGATTTATAAAAAACAAAAGAAAATTTCAAGAATTCTTTTTTGTATACAAGTATATGAATATTTACGATGTAAACTTCATGGTATGAAAATTGTTTTGACACATTCATATGTTACATGTAACTTTTTGTATACATCTATATAGTGTGATGCTATGAGATTCTATTTTGAAATCATGTTAAAAATCCAAGGGACATACCTTCTACGGAGATGACTCTGATTGTTAGGAAAAAAGGTCTGACCTTATGCTCATGATAACTGTATTGCTCAACAGTTTAAAAGACAGTTCGAGTGTTGTCTGGTGACCTTAACCGGGCCATCTTAGAGAAGAGACTCGGGCACCACCCCGTGGTGACTCTAAGTTTGATGTTGGGTTCAACGGACCAAAGATGCCCTAAGCTTATATATATTCGGTATTAATTATTTATTTTATTTATGATTCTCACTGATTATAAATGATCATGTTATTACTACCATTCTAGTGTTGTTATTATAATGAGACTTGATACATTGGTCACTTTTTACTGGCTTTAAATTAGATGAATTTATTTGCAAATGGTGTTAAATGTAAAATGTGAATTTGACAACAGGAGAAGGAATTTATGTATCAGGTAATTTTGCACTTCATTAAATGCTATGATTATGTTTCAGTTATACGTATTTTGAACATCCCATTTTGAACTATATTTTACTATGTATATTAATCATTCACCGAGTTGTCGGATGATTTTGCTGTTAACATTTTCAGGTGATTAGCAGGGTGGCTAGTAGTGAACTCTGTGGTATCCTAGGACGTAATTTTAATGACCTCTTAGGAGTTATTTGATTCAGCATTTTTTTTTCTTTATTTGTTTGACTAGTGACTATACTCGATTTTACAAGAAGGATAGTAAGCTGCTTGTGACCCACAAAACTTCCGATTTAAGTTAATTTTGGTTATAATATATGCTAACACATTATATATTTTCTGGTGAATTATTTTATTCTTCAGGCTTTTGTGCCTATTGGGCCAAGGCCCGTAGTCTATAGCTTGTCATGCATCCGAATTTGGGGTGTGACATGAGCGCCTAGTGAGCTAGTGCTAGTGCTAGGGCACTCGAGCGCGCCGACTTGGTGGGCACCATAAAAACGTACTCCTATGAAGAGCTCAAGGGTAAAACAAGCACCTTTCAAGCGCTCAAGCGAGCAACGGGCACTTGATGAGTGCATGAGTGCCCTACATTGGAGAAAAAGAAAGGTCCCTTTTCAAGGGTTAGCGCTCAAGCACCTCTCAAACGCCTTGTGAGCGCCCTATACTGGAATTGCTCAAGGGATCTAGCGCTCAAGTGTTCAACGAGCTCTATGCACTAGAAAAGATAAGATGCCTTTTTGAATACTAACTCGAGCGCTTTGTGAGTGCCTAACAAGCCCCGGGTACATAAAAGTCAAAGTGACTCTTAAAAAACCCAGCGCTCGAGCGCTTTAAAAGCGCCTAGCTAGCGCTGTCTATTAGGAAAACTCAACGAACTTCAAGAGAAATGGCCCTCAAGCGCCTAGCTAGCGCTTCACGAGCGCTAGCTGCTGGAAAAAGACGTTTGGCCTTTTAGATCCTGGTGATTGAGCGCTTGACGAGCACCTAGCGAGCGTTGGCTACTAGACAAGGCAAAAGAGAAATATGCAATGAATAAAGTTATAAAAAACAGACTTAATTACGGACTCCGGCAGTATTGTTAAATACCCGAAAATTGCCAATTACATTAACAAAAGCTTCGTATGAAAAGTTTTTATTTTTATTTTTATTGAATATTTTTTAATATTATTTCAAGTTTTTTTAAAACTCTTTTGTCATAAGAAATCAAAAGAATAAGAAGGTTGGGCAAAAACTATAATTTTTTTTAAAAGATAAACAATTGTTTTCGGTCAAAATAGAACATTTTTCATTTTTTAGTAATTTTTTAATATTAGTCATAAAATTACTTTTTAAATTAATCAAGACGCTAAAAACTTAAAAATAATTATTATGATACAAATGTGTTGGAAACTTAGAAAAAATAAAAAACACTATCTAAAAAAAGTTATGACAAATACCATTAATAAATAATTATCCTAAATGGCCATT
Source organism: Heliamphora exappendiculata (assembly GCA_034768845.1). Taxonomy (NCBI): domain Eukaryota; kingdom Viridiplantae; phylum Streptophyta; class Magnoliopsida; order Ericales; family Sarraceniaceae; genus Heliamphora; species Heliamphora exappendiculata. Next base: position 15,655,980 of record JAOTRH010000024.1, on the reverse strand, counting down.
TTATAGGAATTAGGAGTTGGCACATGTGTGTACAGTGTACATGCATGCATTGAGAAATTAAAATAATATAAAAAATGAGTAATGCTACTGGTCCTGAAATAATTGACCGAATAAAATGATTGAAATAGACAAGTTCGGCAACCATTGCATACTTGTAACTAACTATCCAGGATCAGAACAATAAGTTATTTCCTTTGTCGTGGGAAACCAGAATCCGGATCGTAGCTTTGGAGTGGTGGTTGTTGAGCTTTTGACGGGGTAAAAAGCGATCTCGGCGGCCATATTGGAACAAGGGAGGAGCTTGGTGACTTATTTTGTTCAAGCGATGGAGGAGAACTGGGTGGCGGAGATTCTTGATCCTCAGATTCTGAAAGAGGAGGGGCAGCCGGATCAGAGAGATGAAGAGATGGTGGCGATTGCTCAGCTGGCAAAAAGGTGCTTGAATTTGAGTGGAAAGAAAAGGCTGACGATGAGGGAGGTGGCAACGGAGCTGCAAGAGATTAGAATCGCACAGTTAGGAGGGAATGCGACGGCGATGGCAACGGCGACGACGATTCAGAAGGATTCTGACGAAGTTGAATACGGTTAAACAAAAATTAAATTAGAAAATTGCCTTACAAACAAATGATGAAGTCTAAAAAATTAAACCAGTGAGAATATTATCACATATGTACCAGTGAGAATGTTCTCATAATTGTTAATACGGAGAATGTTCTCACAGTTTTGAACCTCAATGTTCTTAGTATTTTTTACTTCGGATATAATTAATTTATTATTTCGGTATTTTTTATATATTTTTATAATCGAAACTATTTATTATGTAATATTTATTAAGTAGATTATTTTTATAAAAAATTAAATCAATTAGACATTAATAACTTTTTGAGTAGATCGCATTTGCTGAAATATAAATGAATGGTAATATAATTTTATAAAAAATAATGTTAAAAAAAAAATCAAATTATGTAGTTAAAAATATTCAATTAATTTAAAATTTTATATTAATAATAAAATTAATAAATACTACAAAATAAATAATTTTATTATAAAAATATATTAAAAAAACATAAGATATAAAATCTTTTTAGCCATAATCAAAGTATAAGAATATTTAAATTAAAATTCGGTCAAAAATTTTAGTACATTTTTTCAGGAGAAATAGCTTTTCTGTTAAAAAATTAAATTAAAAAATTAAATTATCAATAATTATAATTTCTGAATTAAATAATTTAAATTTTAATGAATATTTTAGACAAAATAAAAACTCAAACTTAACTTTAAATTTAAAGTAACACTAAATAAAAATATTTTTAATATTAAAAAAACACAAACTAAAAATTTAACTTTGCTCTTCCGGTCTCTACCCGCTCTATGCGGCAAAGATGGCTGGAACGAAGCTCTCATCTTGCTGCTTATCTCACGAGTTCTTGCACGCTGCGACCAAGAACCCCAACAAAATCGCAGTCATACACGCCTGCGGTGGCGCGAAGATCGCCAGAGATTTTCGCAGCAGTCACAGCAACGGCAACGGCACTGCCGCCACAGTCTCCGACATCAACTACGACAAATTCTTCGCCGACCTCCTCGCAATAGCATCGTCGTCTCATCCGCCGGCGTACGCCGGCGACCGCTGTTTTACTTTCTCCGAAATCCTTGCCGCCGTGGACTCACTCAGCTCCCGTCTCCGCCACATCCTCGACGGTGGAGATGATCCCTATCTTGTCAGACCTGCCGCTGGTTAGATTCTTCAATTTAGATTGTTTTGCAGTTTCTTGAGATAATATCATGTAGTTGTTTGCAAAATTGAAGAAGTTTCTTGAACACGAATTGATCTTGACTGCCTGCCAGTTTCAGGTATAATTTGTATTTAAATCTTGAGATAATATCGCGTAGTTGTCTGCAAAATAGAAGAAGTTTCTTGAACACGAATCGATCATGATTGATTGCTAGTTTGAGGTATAATTTGTATTTATATTTTGACTATAACGATGAGGCGAGATGTAAATCCTAGTGATTGAATTTTTGGAAGATAATGACTGGAATTTGTTTGTTTCCTTCTTGCGCTGGCGGTGCGGTTGCAATACAATTAGTGAAATTTTCTTGGTTAAAAATATATTTGCCTTTCTTGCAGGTAAATTTCCAAGTGAGCAGCCATTGTATGGTTGCATTTCTGAATGTTTGAAGTCTTCTAGCTCGGCAGTAGATCAGTCTGCTCAGGATCAGAAATGGTATACTCCAAAAGTATTGGGAATATGCATGGCACCTTCTGTTGAATACATTGTTGCTGTTCTTTCTGTTCTGAGGTGTGGGGAGGCTTTTATGCCTTTAGATCCTTTGTGGCCTAAAGAAAGGATATCATCCATTGCTTCTTCTTCAAATGTGGATCTCATCATTAGGTGTCAATCTTCATTTGATGGAAGTGGCTCTCTTGAGCCTTATAAATCTCTTTGGATTGTAGATCCTAGCAGTCATCCTGTGTTATTTATATCGATGAAAGAAAACCTTCAGCAGCAATTTGGTTCATTGAGATTAGCATGGCCTTGTGAAAATGAAGAATCAAGGTCATTTTGTTACTTAATGTACACATCGGGATCAACTGGGAAGCCTAAAGGTGTATGTGGCACAGAAATAGGTAAATCACTACTTCATAATGCATGTTATGAACTTATGAATTAGCAAACCCCAATACATGCCCCTGATTGGCAAGCATGCTTGGAATTTTACCTTATTTTCGTGTTAGGAAGTAGAATCAGCTGGTTAAACTGAAGTTTAAAATCCTTAATTTCAGTAGTCATACCTATGTGGGCAATTTATTTTTCCAATCTCTCACTCTCTCTCTCTCTGTCTCTCCCTGCCTTCCTCTTATTCGGGTAAGAATCTATAGATTCGAGGGGGAAGGAGAGAATGGTAGTGAGGATCAGGAATAGGAACCCTCAAGCTGAAGGGAAGATAGTGAACAAACTCCAAACTTAAAAAAGTGACTCAAGAAAAAGTAAACCTAACAAGGTGACAAAACAAATTTGATTATTAATTTATATTCTAATAAAATACAAAACCCTAATAATTTTAAATCCTAAGCAGGAAACTGCTCTAGCCTGGGACTAATTTTAACTCACTAGGATTGAACAAACACAAAAGTTGAAATTGCTATGCTGATTAGCTAAGTGCTGTTACAGTATTCCTAAACAAAACTGCCCAACATCACAAAAATGCTGTTATAATACTCATGAACAGTACAGTTGCAGGTTTTCCCCTATGAGTATTTTTCCTGCATTATGTTGAATGCCAAGGTCACATGACACAAATATATGACAGGTTAACATGGTGTATTCTTAAGTAGTAGAATATAGACACTATGAGAGCACCAGTCACATATGGTTGTGCGATCTTTTTCAGACTCAATAATGATAATTCTTTTCTTCTGACTTCTCTCTTCCTCTCCCACCCCCTGCAGTTAAAACTTTACACTGAAATTCATCATTTTCCGGATGCAAAATAGCCATAAAGACCGTTCTTATGTTTATAATTAGTATGATTTAAAAATTAGTATGTTTTTAAAAAGAATTTTATGGTAGTTTTCAGTTTATTCACCCATCAAACCACCAGTTTACGAGGAGATAAAACACTAGCATGGTTAGATATTGTGATATTTACCCTGTGTTGTTGCAAGATGCAAGACAAGTGGTTGAAAAACTTTATTTTACTATCTTGTTGGCTTTTGTAACCTAGGGTTCATGTCAAGTGTTTACTCTCTTTGAAGTTTGAGCTACACACTAGAATGATAAGATATTGTGCTATTTAGCCTGTGTTGCTGCAAGATGCATGACAAGTAGTTGGCATGCTTTCTTTTACCACCTTGACATTTATAACCTGGGGTTCGTGTAAATTGTCCATCCTTTTGTAAAGTTTGTTATGGTTTTCAATATTCATGGGAAAATGTCTTGCTTCCTTAGACGAAGGCAATCCTCCCATTTTGAAATTTCCCCTTCTACTCATGTTATTTCCCTTCTTTATTTGATTTTATGAAGCTTCCTTATCCCATAGGAAATTAAAAAAGATTTTAAAAGGGTGGTTGTATTTCTCGGATGCTTTCAACTTTTTTGGTTTGTTTTTCTCTCATAGCACTAGGTTCCTCTAAATGTATTATCTTTCATAGAGCAGGCTTTGTGTTTTTCTTACCAGGTTGTTGTCTGTGCTTCTCTTTGTATATTTTGCATATTCCATATTATCTTCCTGTGCACTTTGCATTAATTTGCCTATCTTTTCTTTAGGTCTCATCAACCGCTTTTTGTGGATGCAAGAATTGTATCCCCTAGTGGGGGATGAGGTGTTACTATTCAAAACGTCAATATGCTTTATTGATCATTTTCAAGAATTCCTCGGAGCTCTTCTTACTACATGTACGTTGGTCATACCTCCTTTCAATGAGATCAAACAAAATATGTTCTATGTATACGATTTTCTACAGGTACAGTATAAGCTTATATAACTGTAATTACATTGGATAGTTGCTGAGTTTATTACTGATTATTGCCCGAAGCAATCACAAATATAGTTGCTGAGTTTATTTTCTTGTGCAATTATTTTGGTTCTTAAGTGTATGCAGACATTTTCATAAGTCCTTGATTGAAACATATTTTACATGAGGAGTTCTGCAGGTGTACTGTAGATTTGGATGCTTAGAAATATAGTTGAACATATGTATGATTTTATTTGAACACTCTTAAGTTTTGTTCAATTGCTGATCAATGCATTGAAAGAAGGATTTATTCTTCTTATTTGCATGATTTCTTATGCCCAAAATTCGCCCATGCTTTGATTATCTATTTATCATCCTCTGGAATTGAGAAAGGAATCTTTTTATTTTCATCTCTCATTTAATTTTTTTTTCTTTTCATTTTATCTTCCTGCTAACATGACTCACAACTCCCTATCTAGGTCAAATAAATTACAAGAGTTAGACATTTATTTTAATTCTTATTGGCACAAATGTTAGTAATTGCTTTCTACTTGTTTTTGCAGGCTTACTCTATCAATAAACTTATTGCTGTCCCATCACTGATGAGGATGATTCTTCCTGCCTTGCAAAGTTCATGTAATATGAGAGTTCAGAGATCCTTGAAAATGTTAGTGCTAAGTGGTGAAGTTTTTCCTATTTCCTTATGGGAAATGCTTTACAAATTATTACCAAAGACAACCATTTTGAATTTATATGGATCTACAGAGGTTAGAAACTTTTATATTACTTCTATCTTTGCAAACATTAATGACAAGGTAGTGGCGTAAGGCATTGTCAATGGCCCAAACTAATCATTTATAGCTCTGATAGTTATGCACTATAATAGTCGATACTTATTCTCATTTTGCTCTAGTGTCCCCTTTGGTTCATTCTTTGTATGAGGATTTCTGCTAGATTATTGTGTAATTGTGTTGACTATATATGTTTGCTGTAGGGGCATTTTCATCATTTTAAATGTTGGAGTACGCACAGACATGCACAAGACAATCTGTCCCCTTTTCTTTCTTGAGCTCTTAAGAGCATTTTTCTTTAACTTTTCCTTCTGGAATAAGCTTTAAACTTACAGTAAGACATGGTTTTAAAATGCTCTAAGCTTGCATGCATGGCTTGATAGCTCAAAAAGATGAATATCCATGTTTTAATGTATCCTCTGTTCCGTTTCCATTTTAAAATCAAAATTTGTGTGCTTTGCTTGAAATACTTAAAAAATTTATTTTGCTATGATTTTTGATCTAGAAGTACTGATATATGTCTAGTTGATGTGTGATTTTTGGCATGATTTTAGGAGACCTTGATGATACCTATCTTTAAGCATCAATGCTTCTGATTTTGTTCTTTCCATAACATGCAACTTTAAAACATCACCATTTTTCGTACAAAACTATTTTTTGAGTGTAACCACTTGGGAAAGATAGATTTTTATCTTATCTTCAAACCTGACATGATTTGGACCATTGAGGGCATTTTTTTATTTTCTCCCTAACTTGACATGATTTTCGTGCATGGTTTACATCTTAATTACCTTCACATCAGATAGCACGTCTTTGTAAAATATCATGATTTTAGGAGACATTTAAAATGAACTTTTACATTTTTCTTTGCATGAGCACAGATTTGGAAATCACACTTTTGCTGAAAGCACACTGTTTAGTCTAAGTGTCATGTCATAATATTTTATGCTCTGATGTGATGTTTAACACCCATGGCATGCTATATTATATTATCATGTTTATAGTTTTTGAACAGTATTATATTCGTGTCTAATATTCATATCAAGTATTCATGTCTAATATTCACGTGCCATGCTTAATTTCATACTCATGTTATTCTCCATGTCATGATACCATATTAAGTTTAATTTAAGAACATGAATATTTGTACTTATCATGTTGGATGGACTTATTGTTCTTACTTATCAACCTTATGTCATGCCATGTAACAAATTACTTTTAATTGTTGGGTTTGGGATATGGGAAATGATCATCTAGCAATGTTAGGAATATAATATGTTTAATGGAATGTATGGACGAGTTCCCAGTTTGGATGTTGTTACAAACATAGTTCCAGATGGTCCTAGGATATTGGTGAGCTGTGTAAAGCTCCTGCTTGACCCTACATATTGTGTGCACCATAGGGAAATGATGTTTTGTTCCATAGTACAGCTACGGGCAAGTTCCTAGATGGTTTGTTGATGCAGGAAAGTTCCCCGTTGGTTTGTTGATGCATGCAAGTTCCTGGTTGGTTGGTGGATACGAACAAGTTTCTGGTTAGTTTTGAGAAATATGCTGATAGTGTTACGTACTTTCGGATTGACACCGGCTTGGGTATCGAAATACTGAGGTGGTAGTAGGATGACATGTTTTAGGGGCTTACACCATCGGAGCTTCAGGCCAAGGAAAGTTAGTATCGGGTTGATGAAATGACCAATTGGATTTCATGTCCTTGTATTTTGGATGACACTGTTGAGTAAATAACTCGGCTATACTATCGTTATCTTACAAGGAGAGTTTTGGTTGGCCAGAGGTGTGTATCCTATAGGTTGGGTTGGTTGGTCTTATGACCTTATTCTGATCTAGTTAATTAAATCCTAGGGGTTGAAATTAACTTGTAGTTGCTCATTTTTCTATTATCTTTGTTACTTTATACATGCTTACTTTTTGTACCATGACTTATATATCTTGCTTGTGTTAGAGAACTTGTTTTCGGTTTTGTGTCTACTGGGCCTTGTAGCTCATGGCGTTTCATGTGAGGTTATGAAGACATCGAGGACCCATTTGTTATAGCAGGTAAGTGGAGCAGTGGCTTACTTAGTCCTTTTGCAGGCCTTTGTTTTATTCTTTGTTGTTTCTGTTTTATCTAAAACGTGTCAGATTTATAGTAAATTTTCTGAAGTTTATGGTGGTGTGATCTTAAACTCTTGTGCTACTTTTTGTTTTTAATGAATCATCGAATATTTTTTTTTTAGTTTTTCGTATATGTAGCTCTTTTGTCGCTATAGATGTTACCGAAAGAAAAGAGGCGCCACAAGCCCTACCAAGTGAAAAGGTGCTAGTCCAAACTTGAAAACACAGTAGAGACAACTATTTTAGCATATATAAAACCAAGTAAATCAACCTTTTGTATGGACTAACCCCGACTGTACTCCGCAAGATCGCAGAAGACTGGTTAGCCCCAAAGTCACCTCCAGCTTTTGGAAAGTAAAGGCTAACTGTACACCAACAGGCACCTCTCTAAGAAAACACAGCCATCAAACCCGTCACCTTAAGCTCACAGTAGCTAAGTATCCACCTTATTTCTATTTTTTTCTTTTCTGTTGGACTCAATCGTGACATCCCCATCCACTAACACCACCTTTATATAAACACCCCCACACCTCTCCTTTGGCGTGCCATTATAAAGAGAGAAGAGATGGAGAGAAGAGAGGAGAGAAAGAAGAAAAGATAGGAGATGTTGAATTTTTTCTGAGCATGTTTCGGGCAAGTTCCCAATGGGAAAGTTTGTTATGGGTAAGTTCTTGGTTTGGAGTTACTGAGTGGTGTCTTAGACCCTAGAGTGGCATTGGCCTGGTTATTGAAATGCTGAGGTAGTAGTAGGGTGGCACGCTACGATACTTACATTTCCAAGGCAGTTAGTATTGGGTGATCTTGGTCGTGACCAACCGATTCTATGGCCTTGTGTTGCGGATAACTTGGTTAGGTGTGTAACCCGACTAAAAAGTCATCTCCTCACAAGGGGTCCGGATTGGCCTGAGTGTCCACGTCTAGTGGTTGGGGGTAGGGTTTCCACGACGTTAGAGACTTTAGTCTCATCTAACTAATCAAGGTTAACAATAAATCGCTTGATTGATACTCATGTTTATATTGTCGTTTCGTTTGTACTCAATGTCATGCTCTTGTTATGTTATCATGTCATATTTTGTGTACTTTTGTCTTTCGAGTTGGTGGACTTGGGCTTGCCTTTTCTACTGGGCTCACAGTTCACGACGTTTTATGCTAGGTTGTGAGGCCACCGAGGAATCACTAGAGGATTATATTGTGGAAGACGTGAAACCATGGCTGACATGGTTTTCAACTTCTTGAAGTCTATCCATTGTGTTTAATGTTTTGTTTGAATTGGCTTGTATTATGATGTAACTATCTTTTCTTTATTTGTCCGTGGGATATTTTTTCCACTCGTACGCTTAATTTATCTTTTCAAATGCTTGTTAATGGGTAGTTTCCCTTAATTTTTTGCAAGCATTTGTTTATTTTGTGCTCTAGATATTATGAGAAATGAGGGAGTCACAACTTGGTATCAGAGCAATGGTTCAACCTTTATTTACGAGAACGTTGTGCGAACCCTAGGACCATCGACTCAGATGTGATGCCTAGGATTTTGAACTCCATGATTTTTGTATAGAAAGTTTTGAACTTTAGTATATATGGATTGAAAAAGTTCTTTTCACTTTACCCATAGGATGGCTACATCTTCGGTTTATGATTTTTTCTGAACAGTCTTCCCCACGTCTAGTCTATATTCAAGAGAACCACTGCCTCGCGGTGTTCTCAGCCGCACTCAAACTCAAAATTTCCATCTAAAACTCTCTTTATTGATTATTTACAGTATCTTAAGTTGGGAGGAGGGCATAGGTACCTTCGCTCGGGATCAAGGTATTTGATTTGGAAACTAAGGTGAAGGTTTTGTCAGGGAATTGCCTTCCAAGGGTGGCTTCTCCTCGACCATTCATAGAGAGAGTGAGAGAGGGGTGTTAATCAAAGCACCTAACATCTTGAAGTTCGCATCATACTTACCTATCTATGCAGCTCTAATTATATGAATCCCAAAATTTGAGACTTTAGAGGAGCATGCATAAGAGCTAGTCACATCTTCTCCGTCGAGCCAATGAGGATGAACCCCCAGTTTTCACGTGAGACGAGCCCCTTTTTTGACTCCACCAGTAAAGAGTTGACCCTCAACTCTTGGAAGGCAAGTAATTAACTTACACTCATCTCGTCCTAAACTATCCACTACCATCTTTCTTTATCTAAGGCTACCTTGAGCTCTTACTTTCTCCACCTCCAAAGGTCTCCAACCGTTGAAGTGCACTCCATCTTTCCCGACTCTACTTTGGTCTATGTTTTAAATGGTAGTATTGGCCAACGTAATGGTTGTGGTCACGTATAATGAGTATCACGAGTATTGGCCGATGTGTAACTTGAATTGGAAATTGTAATTGTGATTTTTTTTTCAAGCATTAGAGAATGCTATAACATTCATTAATAACTATGATATAACCTTAATTATAACAAATAGAATGTTTGTGGTGGTTTTAATCAACATTTTGACATCTAAATCATGTTTTGTAAACTAATATTGAATTTTATGTTACTTTTAAGCAAACAATCGTTATATTTGTATGATTGTAAACTAATAGAATTTTATATCATTTTTATGACAAAAAATGTTATATTTGTCTGGTATGACAACCATAATATTTAGAATATTCAAAATGTTACGGTATAAATAATTTATGGCAGTAAAGTATACAAAAACAAATATTTGTTGGGGAAATAATCCCAAATACGATAACAAATAGCATAAAAAACAAGAAGAAAAAGTGTCACGTGAAAGGGTTTAGATTGGAAGAAAGGTGAAAGAAGTGCTTGGCAAAGTTTTTTGCCTTCATGTGAGTTGTTGTGTAATGGAGCATGTTTTTTTTTTTGGGTAATTGTAATGGAGCATGTTATGGGCATATTGGCCTATACGCGCCAATACAGTATTGATATGCAATATGGTCAATACGCTTGTGAATGTTCATGTCACCGATATCTTGTTATTTAGCCGAATCAGTAATTTGAAAACTGTTGCGTATGAGCCGATACAATATTTGGAACCTTGCTCTGGTGTATCATGGATCATGTACCTACAAGGGCAACGTAGAGTTTGACTCCAGGAGTATCATTTCAAAAACTGAACATGAGGGGGTGCTGAGCCTGGTTTGTGACGAGGTAGAAGTGGACGTTAGTCGTGTTATTGAAGGGTCATGACTCCTGCTCATGCTAACGAAATTATTGATCTCGATTAGGATATACCTGAGCAAGGGAAGATCACTCCAGACACGAAGGGATCCACTTGAATGGGAGGATGGCCAGCTTCCGAGTGGTTCCCAAGGTGAAGGAAATCCCCTAGGTGGAGAGGTGGAAGACTGAGTAATTCCCCAGCAGTGGATGAGTTAATGAGAGGCAATCGCCTCGGGCCGACTTGGTCCTGCTTGTTGACCATATTGATTGTAACCATTAACGAGTTGGCTCCTGTGGAAACACTCAAATGAAGGATCCAAATGCCGCTCAGGGGGAGACTTCTACAGCTAACTGGGATTCGTGGTGGCTGAGGGACTGGATCGGGAACAAAGAGGGTTTCTAGTTGTAGATGAAATCATGGTTGGAATTGAGATCTTATTTAAATAGTAAGATATCAAATATTTGGAGTTTCTTTTTTGTATATTTTGTAGACAATCTAGAATTGAGAATTGTTTGATTGTCTTTCTTTGAGTAAGAGATGAAATATTGAATTAGGAGCCTATATTTGAAATCTTAGCGATGCTGAATTTGGAGTGCATGGCTTTGTCCCCGAGGTTAGAGATGGATTTACTATCAGTCGAGCTAAAAATGGTGTTGTAACCCTTGGAGATCAGGTGGGTGTGGAAATGAGGCTACCGGTAAGTGATGTTTGAGAACATGGAGGTAGGAACCGAGGGGGGCTTCTTCAGGTGTTCAAGCAGTGGCCGAAAACTTTTATAGGGATTGATGAGCCGAGCACCTTTTTTGCATGCTTGTTCTTGGGAGGCTTCTTCAGGTGAATTGCTAAAGCACACCGCTCTCGGTTGATTGAGCTATGTGAACACCGAGATAGCCCGTACAATCACTGGCTCAAAGTTTGGCTGAGGAGAATGTTGGGGATGAGGACTGCTAACAGTGGGGGTTTGTTGCTTCTAGTAGTTTCATTCAACTTTTTTTATTCGTTTATATTTTTAGGCAATGAATGACCCCAGCCTATCTTTTTGTATGGTGAAGAGTGACCTCATCCTACTTTTTTTGCTTGGATAATTGAAGAAAAACTTGCTTCCTAAACATAATTTAATGTCTGAACATCCTCAGTAGTCCTTCATACTTTTTTTTTTCTATTGACTTTTATATTTGATGGATCTGGAAAAGTTCAAATGCTAGCTGACTACAATATTTCAAGGCTGGTAAAGAGGAAAAAATTTGATTAGGTTGCGTGCCCTTTTTGGCAAGTTCCCATGGTTGTTGCTAAGTTATTAACCCATATCTGAAGTTACATTGGTGGTCTTGGGTTTGAAAGATAGGCAACGAGCCCAAATGACAACTCTTGCGCGCACTTTTTGGTGAGTTCCCATGGTTGCTATATGTGGTTATTAACTGTGCATACATAGGATTGTTGTTGGTATAACATTATATACAGATAGAATCTACTGGGTTCATCTTTTCATCCAATTATGTTGTTGCATCTACTTTTATTTGTGAACCTTATCATAGTCTTAATGTGGTTCCTCTCTTTCATATGACCAGTTATCTACTTTGCATTAACTGTTGTGAATATGCATTGGATCAGCATTATTGCCCATTGAGTTTAAGAATCTATTTTTTCTCCTCTAATTAGATTTTAGCACCTTTTTTTTTTTCCACTCACGATCACTTCTTTATTATGGTATCGTAATCTTGGTGAGGATGCTGATATGTGGTCCTTAATGCATCTCCTTGTGACGTACTTCCTATTATTATGTACTATTACTTCCTCATTTTCACTGACTAATGCATCAAGTGGTTTAATTAAGGTGTCCGGTGATTGTTTATATTTTGATTGCGAGAAGTTGCCATCAATTTTGGAGAGTGAAGCACTGAGCAGTGTTCCCATTGGCATGCCTATTTCAAACTGTGATATAGTTCTCGTAGGTGAAGATTCACCCATGCAAGGAGAAATATGTGTAGGCAGACTCTGTGTTGCTACTGGATACTATTGTGATATTTCGGTTATACCGCAGGAATTTGTGAAGCTGCCTAAAGACTCTTATTCTGGCTGTTTTGCCGGCGAATGTCAATACTATTTTAGAACTGGGGATTTTGCTAGACAGCTTCAAAGTAGTGACTTAGTTTTTCTGGGGAGAAAAGACCGCACAGTAAAGGTTAATGGGCAGCGCATTGCGTTAGAGGAAATTGAAAGTACATTACGGGAATATCCAGGTGTTGTAGATGCTGCTGTGATTTGTCATAGAGGTCAAGGAGAAGAGGCACTTCTTGAGGCATTTCTAGTAATGAAACAAAAGGATATACACATTGAAATATTGAAATCTTCTATTAGGAGTTGGATGCTTGACAAACTTCCATTTGCAATGATCCCTAGCCGTTTCTTCTTTACCAAATCATTTCCCATGTCTTCGACTGGAAAAGTGGACTACATGCAATTGGTCAGTTTGATGTTTTCCACAACAGATGACCAAAATAAGATTGGAAAAATTCAGAGTACTGAACTGCTTCAAAATATCAAGAAGGTTTGCTCTTCAGCCTCTCAGTATTGTAAATAGTGTTTCTTACCATTGTTTTGATTTTATCTTGCTACTTTCATCTTCCCTATACTTCTTTATCTAGCAAGTTGTTCTTCCGTAGAACTATAGTAGCATATTTTATTTGTAAAAGTTATCAAGAGTAGTTGTTGCATGTAGCTTGGACCACCACAGTCTGTTATCAAGAGTAGTTGTTGGGTTATACTTGATCATTTGATCAACCTAGACTTGGATTTATCATCTACTAGTTTTTGATGAACTTTTCATTTGAGTGTGATTTGGTAGAAAGAAAAAAGATATTACCTTCTTAGGCCGAAAAAAAAAGAAAAAGAGAAAGGAGACACAAAATAAGTTATTATTATTATTTTTTAATTTTTAATTTTTAAAACCAGCTGTGATCGTACCATACTTTTGATGTGTATCATACAGTATCCCGTTATGACGGGATATGCTGACATATTTGAAGATAGTCAGATAGATTTATGAGGAATTGGTATGCTGATATGAAACATAAATACATTGCATGATTGCAGTATTAAGCAACACATTATCAATGATCCAATAATGCTTCTCGGAGAAAAAAAGACCAGTGCTATCCTATTAATTATGGCTCAAAGTGGTAAAAACACATAAAAAATTCATTAAATTATATATGACAAAGGATATGTTTCATTGCATTAAATCATTAATGCATTTCAAGACGTACAAAAATTCCAAAAGTTTTAACGAAATACAAAGTGTAGAAATCTTTGATTAATTACATCTCTTTTGCATGTAGAAACACATAGAACCATAGGAAATCAAACATGGACCAGCTTAGTTGCAAGATATTGCAGTTCTTTTTGAAAGGAGGGAAAAGCAAGTTGAAGCCTGAAACTCATAGCATATCCCAAAATGATAGCTCCCAATACTAAGTTTTAGTCCTAAATGGTCTTAAAAGATACTTGGTGTTCTTATTTCTCTTAAAAAATAAATGTATATAGTGTGACATGTGCCTGTGATACAGTGCAGTTGTATGATACGTATCACATATTGTATGATTCTAAAATTGCTGTTCCCAATCTGTTTCTAGGTTAACTATCGAATGGTGAACCCAGATAAATGGAGTAACTTGTTTGCTCTGAATGCGTTGGTATATCGCATGCTGCCATTCGCTGCTGTATCTAGTATGCTAATTTGTCCTTTGTTTGTTCTGTGTTTGAGCAACATATTTGTAAGCTAGTATAAAATGCAGTGTAGGGGTGTGCCTTGTCCTTTCTCCATTCAGCTCTAGAAAAATAGAATTACATTCTAAGGTGGAAATAAAACTGGTGGACATAAAATTTTCATCTACTTCCTTGTATTTAAGTTGGGGGATCAGGTGGAGTTGGATTAGTTGTGACATTATTTAGCTTACTTTCTTTGCTACAGGGTTACAATCATGGTCAATATTCTTCATATTCACAGATCACAAGTGAGAGAGAAGAGAACACTTGCATAGTAGAAAAGATGTTTAGAAGTTTGTTCCCAAAATAAATGACCAGTTCTGTTGCATGATACTATAAACGATCAGGTGGAGTTGGATTAGTTGTGACATTATTTAGCTCACATTTTTGCTACAGGGTTACGATCCTGGTCAATATTCTTCATATTCATAGACCACAACTGAGAGAGAAGAGAACACTTGCATAGTAGGAGAGACATTTAGAAGTCGTCTCTATTCCCAAAATAAATGACCAGTTCTGTTGCATGATACTCATAAACGTCTGGTGTAGGATGTTTAATATCTTTTTGTGTAAAGCAAGATATGTAAGGAGTTTGTTCTTGCTTGATTACTTATATTTCATATTTTTTGTGCATGTCATATAAAAAACTTCAAGCACGATGCTAAATTGTTTTGTTGCGACATATTTAAGTCTTCAATTTGACCTATGAAGTAAACTTTTTGGTTGTGTATAAGGTTTGTCTAATATGCAGATCACATAATGTCCTTCCCTTTTCTTTCTTTTTTTAATTTTTTTTCCCCTGCAGGCCTTTTGCGATGCTTTGATGGTAAATATGGTGTCTGATGATGATGATTTCTTTACAATGGGTGGTAATTCAATCTCAGCAGCACATGCTTCTCATAAGTTAGGAATTGATATGAGATTGCTCTATATCTTTCCAAGTCCATTGACGCTTCAATTGGCACTTTTGGAGAAAGAAGGTTTGTGCAATACTGATGTAAGAACATATACTAATCGGGCACATGATGAGAGCATGCTTCTTTCCTTTGACTCTATGATGCCTGATAGTTATACCTCTAAGCCACATGGAAGGTTTTTGAGGACCCTCTGCAACAAGACTAATGATTATCCTTCTAAACGCCAGAAGGTGGATTCAGATATCTATGGAAATTCAAAGGGGATTAGTCTTGGAGATGGTTTTCCATGGAATTCCAACTCAATACATGTACCATGTGCATTTAGCCGTTGCAACAAAGTAATTTATGACGGAGAGCATAAGGGAAAAAGTATATATCAAGCAACTTTGTCAGTGGAGATTCCTAGAAATCGAAGAGGTGTAATGAGAGAGTTATGGAAAGTCCACATGGAATCTTGCATTGATGCATCACCACTTCTTGTATTTTATGAGCGGGATATTTTTCTTCTCATTGGATCTCACTCATACAAACTTCTTTGTATCAATGCCAAAAGGTAATTTTTGATCTTATGGTTTTTTAGTGTAAAAATATTAATTGTTCGAAGATTCATATACATTTGAGTGTTGTGATCATACTACATAACAATATCCTTGTCATGCATAAACTGTTGTTTTTATTATTATTGTATAAACAAAATGCCAATATTTTATTGCTATTCGTGAAAAATGTTAATTTATTGGCAATTTTTATGCTAAAGATTTCCACCCATGTTGTAAATGTTTTTGTTCTTGGTTTGAATGACAGACCTTGAATTGAACGAGTGGCATTGGTTTTTGTGCCAAATATTTCCTGTGGTTTATTTAATGTTGGATAGATTCTTGATATCTTGAAGAACCCATAATATATTAGATTTTGCTGCAAACATTTGCTATACCAGTCAATTCAAGAGGGGGTGGTTGGTCCGATGCTGGGTAATGGTCTAGCTCTGTTATCAAGTTTCTGTGAGTTTTAATTGAGATTTTGGAGGACAAGAAACAATGATTTGGAAGAATAGAATGTGATAAGATGTAATTTCTGCTAGGATGCTGAATAGTTGACAGCTTTCTGTGAAGCAATAGATTGCTCAAATAATTCAATATTAGGTAAAGGTTAGTGATGATCCTCTTACTGAAGATGACAAAGAACCGTAGGTGATACGAAGAGGTAATTGCCACAAGCCAACCCAGAGGTTGAGTGTGAACTAACACAATTACTTATTCATATATCATAATAAAATCTAAAATAACATACAAACGCCACAACCTTATCCAGGATATATATACTTGGGATTTACATACATATCCCACAAAAGATTAACATTTACAAGTTATAAGCCTCCATTATCTACAAGTACATCTATTACTATACAATGAGTACAAAATGCAAATGCTCTCCAAAACATCTCAAGATCAAAAACTCCTAGGACTCTGCAGTGGAACTTGCGAACTAATTTCAAAAACCTGAAAAGATGGACTAGGGATGGGGGTGGGGTGAGCTGTCCACACGCTAATGAATATACAAGCTCATGAGAATTAAAACATAAGTAATAATAATGAATGAATAACCTGTAGCAATTGAATATAACCAATCATAAACAGAAACTGAATCATGTCATTGATGGTGTATTTGTGCCTTGATAATGAACGTGTGAGTTGCATGCAATGTTTTATGCATGTCACAACGTACCATGAGCTCCACAGACTCTAAGCACCTCAGGCTCTAAAATATTTGAAATGAATAGATATTTTACCTTTGGCCATGCATCATTCGCATTTTAATAGCGATAACGACACCTTATGTCGTTGTTACCATACTTATTTGACGGTTTAGGCTCTACAGGCCTTACTCCACATGATATGTCACGATTTGGCTAATAACCTACGATGTAAAATGAATTATGTATCATTATATCTGAATAAGAATATCTCAACCTATACTCATAAGGTATTTCGTCATGACTCCCCAATCTAATAAATGAATGATCAAGATGGTTGAACTTTAAGACAAAGTAAGATGTCCTATATATAAGTCCCTATCTTCATTCTCGGTGAGAAAGTATACCCACCTCAACTTTGAAAGGTGATTACAAAGACTACTCTTTTGTAAATAGTCGGTGAGAAAGTATACCCACCTCAACTTTGAAAGGTGATTACAAAGACTACTCTTTTGTAAATAGTAAAACACGAGTAGTCTAGACCAATTACATTACACTTGAAATACATGTGAGTTTTCATGTCTAATAACGCATTATTATGCATTAAAATGCTATAATACTAAAGATGTCTCATAGAACACACTTTAGATAGTAAGCAAAACTGAACAGAAAAAATAAGTAACATTGGCTTAAACAAACTTATGTTCTAAAACATAGGTCCACTATTTTGGTCATCACTTCAAATAAATAAAGAATCTTGTCATTCAAAATATTTTATAAAAAACTAGACATTCTAAACTTCAATTTGATAGCTCGTGGGTGAATAACGGAGTTTGGATGTGAAAATTATAACCTTCTAAAGTTATGCTTTCAGGGGCTACTTGCTTAAGTCAGGATTTCTCACTCAAGCGAGCAATGAGCATCTTGCTCGTTGAACATAACTGAGATACTATTTTGCTTGCTCAACCTTCGTTTAAGCAAACAGAATATTGTTCTTTGAACTTTAAACCCTTCCAAAGTGATTTTCATGATCCAAAGTGATTCAAACTCACTTCTAAAGACAAATTCAAGTCCCAAACATGCTAAAAACTCAAAAACATATATTCATACAACATCAAATTCATTAAAAACACGAAACATTCAAACTTTCTCAACATAGAACATGATGAACTCAAGTCTAATGCATGCTTTGTTGGAATATCTTTTAATAAATTAGGATCTCGTTAATTATTGTTTGATTACTAAAATCAACATATTAGGAAGCTAGGATTTTATTGATTGTGATTTGATTTGTAAGTTATTTTTTTTCTTTTTTGTAATCCTTTTTTATCATTATAAATAGATAGTTATACTTCTTTGAAGGTATGCCAGAATTATTGAATTATGTTACTCTACTTGGTATTAGAGTCAAAATATGAAGAAGAAAAGAAAAAAAAAACTATCCAGGAACCTTAGCCGCCGTCACTGCTTTCCCTCATCTTTGTCGCCGGTATTCTTTCACCGGTATCGCGAATCTGTTGCTGATATATTGTCACAGTCGAAATATTTGCCGCCGCCGTTGGTTTTCTTTCACCACCACCACCACTGCCGCTGTTCTTTGTTTACTTTGCTGGTCTTTTTTTTTCTTTTCTTCGAAGCCGTCGCTGGCTCTTCTCTTCCCCACCATTTTGGTTTGCGAGTTTCAGATAACTGTACTTCCTTGGTATTGGTGTATCATTAAAGTCTCAATATAATATATTGTTGGCTTTGACGGTGCATTTTTTGGAGAATTATTATTCTTTTGTTCTTATTTTTGGTTTTGGGGGCTATCAATGTTGTTATGGTAGCATTGTTCTTGTTTTTATTGGCCATCGTTGTTGTTTCGATAGCATTGTTCTTGTTTTGAGGGGATACCGATGTTGTTCCGGTAGTATTGTTCTTGTTTTTGGCAACTACCGTTGTTGTTCCAGTAGCGTTGTTTTGAAATTTAGTTGGTTTTTGGAAATTGAGAAACCACGTCTGGAGACCGATCCTGAGTACGTCCAGTAGAACCATCTCTACTCAAGTCTTCAATTGTCAAGTTGGGGTTTGATTGATATCTTTGTCTCAGCTTAAGGGAGAGTGTTGAAAATAATATCTTTTAATAAATTAGGATCTCGTTAATTATGGTTTGATTACTGAAATCAACATATTAGGAAGTTGGGATTTTATTGATTGTGATTTAATTTGCAATTTCTTATTTTTTTTTTGTAATTATTTTTTATCAATATAAATGGATAGCTATACCTATTTGAAAGTAAGCCAAAATTATTGAATTATGTTATTCTACTTTCATCATGATTATCAACTCTCCTCCATCGTAGATGTTAAATTTGTATAAGAATATCATAAATATCTTCATATCAATCTTTTCTCATACAAACCTCAATTTAGGGCATGAAACCATAAAAGTAGAAAATCAAGCATTTTATCTTAACCAAGCTTTTTCCAATTTCTACAATTTTTTCTTGATTTCTCCTCTCTTTTCCTTCTTCTTCCTTTCCGCTAGGTTTATGTTTCTAGCAAAAATGTGTAGAGACTAGCTTGTCTCTGCACCTAGAATGCAAAGCATGCATCAATCATGAGGTGGGTTCATCAAACTCAACCCAATCTTTAACAAGCATGAGTTGCAACTTAACTAATTTAACTACTCTTAGCTTTTAATCATGTTTCGTTAAGTCAATTCAATGATAATTAAACTTATTATCTTTTTTATCCCACAAGTTTCCATATGTCACAAGTGATGACTCACTAAATTTTTAATTAAATTACACATTTTACCACCTTCCCCATGAACCACGACCTTTAGCCCCTCATCAAGTTTTTAAAAATTTCATCAACCACCTCAAACTCTAATATTTCATTCATCCACATCCTCAAATCAATGCAAGTTTATGTTTAAAAATTGATCAAAACTAAATTATAATGTAAAAACAGCAAGTGAGGGTCTTACAATAATATTCCTAAATTTTGCCTTGAATAGAGCAGAAACTTTTATTCTTTTTTAATTTGGCAACTGCTTCCAAAGGAGCTTTGATAACATCAATGTAACTTATAGATTAGTACTTAAGAAAAAGAAGTAATCTTTGGATTAGAATTATAACACTTAGAACTTCGTAAGAGTTGTGTTCAAATCCACGGCCTCCTTGGATGGGGAAGGCGTTCAATTTGACATTATTTTGTCTTAAGACTATTATTCTTGTCATTGTTCTGTATTGTTGTTTCTGTATTACCTTGGTGCTAATCAAGCATTATTCAAAACAAATAAAGACTAATTATATCCTTATACCTTAGGTACTTTGCTGCTTGCGCAAAATCATTGTTCTAATTGCTGTTATGCTTCAGTATGTGCTTGCATGATGAGATCCTAGTGGTGTGGCCCACATGCAAATATGTTAGTTTTCTGTGGTTTAATTGTGTATCTTAGACTATTATGCTCAACATTTTTTAATCACCATTGGATTTTTGGCACAAGAATGAATGCATATCCTATATTGTTCTGTATCATTGTTTGCCAAATGGTTTTCCCATTAGATAGGGTGGGTGCCTTTACACGTACACATGTACTGCTCTCTGTCGTGATATTTTTACATCCATAGCATGAGAAATACAAGATTTTTTATAAGCATTTTCAGCTACTAATTGAAGTGATACTTATCACCTAAATTTGTTTAGTGGTTTTGTTCAATGGGAGATCAAACTTGAAGGGCGCATAGAATGTTCGGCAGCAATCATTGGTAATTTTTCTCAGGTTGTCCTCATTTTAATGTTTAAGCTAGACTCTCTTATTTCATTTGAAAATATGCGGCAAAAGAGTTATATTCTAATATGGAATTTCTTTTTAGGTTGTTGTTGGATGTTACAAAGGGAACATTTACTTTCTCGATTTTTTTAATGGCAACATCTGTTGGACTTTCCAAACATGTGGTGAGGTTGGTATCATACTCTGTAGCAGTTTAACACTTATTCTGTTTTGTTACACTAAAGTTGATTTCTCTCACCATTGGAATTAGGTTCGTTAAGGAAGAGGATAACGAGTTTACACTTTCGGCTCTGTTGTATGCATGGTATCAGCTAGTATTGGTTCAATAGCATAAAGTTGTTAATGTGCTTAAGAAATGTTGTAACATTAACTTGTATAATGCTATTTGCAGAGCAGACATTGCTGTAAGTATTGACGAATAATAGAATTTATGTTCTTCCTTGACAAGTATGCATAACATCCCTTTGTCATGTATATTAAGAAATGAATGGAAACTAAAATTCCTTCTCTTCCACTAGTACCTTTTCTGTTTTGAAATCTTAAAGCTATAATGGCAACAGATTAAAAAATTACAAACCCCAGCTATATATATATATATATATACATACATTTTTTTAAAGTTATGCCCTCTTAGTTCTTTATGATAATTACATTTATTCTGTTTATACTGCCTATCACCTCCCACTCCCCACTCCGGAAGTGGGGGTGGGGTTGTGTGTCACACCCTAAATCCGGAGATGTATTAATTAATATATCTCCGTACTCACCAAGATAGAGAGAGAGAGAGAGAGAGATGCATTAAGTCAATGCATCTACATTAATCTCTGTCACGACCCATTTCTAAGACTGGCTTATGTGACTGGCCAGTGAGTCGAAACCCACTCGAGGCCTCTTATTTTGAAAACTCTTTTGTTAGTTTTGACATAAAACGACTTTTTTTTATTAATTTCACAAAAACTTTCCCAGCGATCCTTTTAAAAACTTCCCAGAGCATACTAGTGCATGCATTCATACATCATCTAGTTTTTTTTTCTTCATATGTACATGTTATGGAGAAGATACAATGTCTAAGAGCAAAATTGGGAAAACATCCACTTCAGTTCGATCACTTTTAAGGCATTACTTGAAACATAATTTCAACAAAATATTAGCAAAACTAGTGTGAGTGCATAGTTATCTAAGTTATTGTTAGAAAATGAGAGAAAGAATACGGAAAAGCGTGTAGTCACATTGTGAGACATATACACGTATTTATTAAGCAATGAGAGATTTCAGCAGATATACTGTGAGCACCTCCACAGGATATAATTAATACTTAATACATATTAGCACCCTCTCAAGTTGGAGCATAGATATCAATCATGCCCAACTTGTTACAAATGTAGTCAACACGGGACTCGGGCAGCACCTTAGTGAACAAGTTAGAGAGTTGTTCACCAGATCGAACAAAGCCCAAATCGATAGTGCCATTCTTATACTCGTGGAGGATGAAATGACAATTACATTTATTTTGAAGTTATGCCCTCTTAGTTCTTTATGATAATTACATTTATTTTGTTTATACTGTCTATCACCTCCCACTCCCACTCCGGAAGTGGGGGTGGGGTTGTGTGTCACACCCTAAATCCGGAGATGTATTAATTAATATATCTCCGTACTCACCAAGATAGAGAGAGAGAGAGAGAGAGATGCATTAAGTCAATGCATCTACATTAATCTCTGTCACGACCCATTTCTAAGACTGGCTTATGTGACTGGCCAGTGAGTCGAAACCCACTCGAGGCCTCTTATTTTGAAAACTCTTTTGTTAGTTTTGACATAAAACGACTTTTTTTTATTAATTTCACAAAAACTTTCCCAGCGATCCTTTTAAAAACTTCCCAGAGCATACTAGTGCATGCATTCATACATCATCTAGTTTTTTTTTCTTCATATGTACATGTTATGGAGAAGATACAATGTCTAAGAGCAAAATTGGGAAAACATCCACTTCAGTTCGATCACTTTTAAGGCATTACTTGAAACATAATTTCAACAAAATATTAGCAAAACTAGTGTGAGTGCATAGTTATCTAAGTTATTGTTAGAAAATGAGAGAAAGAATACGGAAAAGCGTGTAGTCACATTGTGAGACATATACACGTATTTATTAAGCAATGAGAGATTTCAGCAGATATACTGTGAGCACCTCCACAGGATATAATTAATACTTAATACATATTAGCACCCTCTCAAGTTGGAGCATAGATATCAATCATGCCCAACTTGTTACAAATGTAGTCAACACGGGACTCGGGCAGCACCTTAGTGAACAAGTTAGAGAGTTGTTCACCAGATCGAACAAAGCCCAAATCGATAGTGCCGTTCTTATACTCGTGGAGGATGAAATGAAAATCGATCTCAATGTGCTTAGGCCGCTCATGAAAGACTGGATTAGTAGCGATGTAGACAACAAACTTATTGTCACACCACAACTTGGTAGAACCCATGGGCGGTTCGTCTAGTTCAGTAAGAAGCTGACAAACCCACACGATTTCGGATATTGCTAACGCCATAGACTTGTATTACGCCTCCCCACTGGACCTCGACACCACATCTTGCTTTTCCATGATACTAGATTCCCACCAACAAAGAAAGAGAACCTTGATGTGGATCTCCTATCAATCGAGCATCTTGTCCAGTTTGCATCAGAAAAGCCCTCGGTACGGAAAATAACCCTTATCACAGAATTGTTGACCTTTTTCCCAGTTGGAATGGAGGTACCGGAGGATACGAACCACTGCATTCCAATGGGGAATGCGAGGATTGTTAGCTTTATTATGATTATATTAGCTTTATTATTATTATTATCCGGTGTGGTTGGGCACACCATATCTTATTATATAGTCTCGTTATTCTATAAATAAATCGTTGCGTGCCCCATTAGGGTCAACGCCTTCATTTAGCTTAATATTATTCTGTTAACATGGTATCAGACCCTAACCCTAACCCTAACCCTAACCCTTGCCACTGCCGCCACCGTTGAAACCTTGGCAACCACCCACAACCACCACCGCACCTCTGAAACCCTAATCAAATCCACCAACAGCCATTGAAACCCCAGCCGCATCACTACAGGACCCTTGAAACCCTAGCCAGACACTCTAGTAAGGCTCGTCGCTCACTGTCGCATAACCAGCAAGCCTCGTCGGCACTTGTTACCTCTCCAGCGAGGCTCAAAGCCTCTCGTTGACTTCTCAGCGAGGCTCACAGCCTCTCGTCACCACTCCTGGCGGTGACACCCACTAGAACCACCACCTCTGGCGTCGACAATCCCAAATCAGTCCATTGTCGTCGCCGATAGCCACTGACGTCGCCGACACCAGTTACCGCCACCCTACCAGTTGCCGAAATCCACCAAAAACCCACTAAACAGTCACCAAAGTCACCAATCGTGTCCCAAAAATAGTCTCTGACCATTTAAACAGTCACCGGAAACCTAGAAAAGTCGCCGGAACAGTCGCCGGTCGTCGGAATAGTCGCACCGGTCTCAGCAGCTCTGTGTTTTCGTCTCTCTCATTGCGTCCCCTCATTCATCCGTACAATGACATGCTTTGCATTCACCGCCAAGTTCTATGCCGTTCAATTTTTGTTGATGCAGTGAGAGTTATCTGGTTCGGGTTCTCTGGTATTTGAACAAGAATGTCATCGGAGGGCAATAGGTCTGCTACCCGGACTTCTGGGACTGCTGAGTCTCTGACAGATACTGGGCGACCAATGAGAACTGAGGTGTTCTCTTCTTCAACTCGGCTTGTCGATGAGAAGTTTGACGGTACTTCTACTTATCCTTTGTGGCAGAAGAATGCGTTGAAATCTTTGCAAGGCATGGAATTGGACTCCCACTTATTTAACGATGCCCCTGATCCTAGTTCTCCTATTTATCGTACCTGGATACGAGACGATGCTCGTCTCTTCAGTCAGATTATGAATTCTATGGACTGTAGTGTCAAGATTTTCGTTGCCAGTGCCGATACGGTAAAAGAAATTTAGGGGGCTTTAGAGGACATCTATTCCTTCACAAATGACTTATCGCGCCTTTATGATGTGATGCGAGGTTTCTTCCGCTCGCAATAGGCTGGTCGTCCTCTTCAGGAGCACTTTATGGGATTTAAAGTGCTTGCTGACGAGTTTGATCGATTTCTTCCATTCACTAGTTCTAACAGTAAGTTTCATGAATAGCGGATGCAGATCCTCGTCATGTGCTTCTTGGCAAGTTTGGATCCTGAATATGACACGGTTCGTTAACAGATTCTTGCTGGGATCGATATTCCTACATTATCTGAGACTTTCCGTCCATATTCGTAGTCAGTGTTATAAACTGCATGGAAGACCGTCCCCCGTGGCTAATGCTACTACCGAGTACCCCCAGGTAGACTCGGCTTCCTTTTCTTAGAAGCAACTCGTGGAGATGACCCCAGCTGAGTATGAGCAGTATGTTCAGTCTCGAGTTACTAGCCCTAGTCCTCCCGCTCCTGCTGCCGCTACCTTCGCAGGTAATCCTAGTGTATATTTGGCGACTACTCCATCTGCCTGGGTGATTGATTCAGGTGCCTCTTGTCATATGGCTGGTTCTGTAGGTATCTTATCTGACTATCAGGTGACTCCTAGATATCGTGGTGTTCTTGTGGCTAATGGATCTTTCTTACCGGTTAAGGGGCGTGGAGTTGCTACCCCCACGCCGTCCTTAACCCTACCTAATGTCTTACATGTTCTTAGGAATCCGTTTAACTTGTTATCAGTCAGTCAGCTTACTAATGATTTCAACTGTTGTGTGACTTTTTATCCTAATGGTTGTGTTTTTCAGGATCTTACGACGAAGAAGATTATCAGTAGAGGTCGAGTGTCTGATGGGCTATACTTGGTGGAGGAGGTGGTTGCTACGGCCTGCTTCGCAGTTTCTTCTCCTAGTTTTGAAGCTCATTGTTGTTTGGGGCATCCCTCTACATCTAGTTTGCATAGTCTTTGTCCTCATTTTCGTTCTATTTCTAATATTGAGTGTGAGTCGTATCGGTTAGAAAAACACCTACGTGTGCCTTTATTACCTTGGGTTAATAAACGAGCTTTGACTCCTTTTTCTTTAGTTCATTCAGATGTTTGGGGGCCCTGTCCAGTCGAGTCTGTTTCTGGATTTCGTTATTGCGTTATATTTGTGGATGATTATTCTTGTGTGGCTTTTTATATCTTGTGCGACATAAATCTGAAGTAACATCGATTTTCTTCTCTTTTTGTATGGAAGTGCAAATCCAGTTCAAGGCTCAGGTTAAATATTTACGCAGTGATAATGGTGGCGAGTACCTTTCAACCCAGCTGAAGACTTTCTTGTCCACACATGGCATTATTCATCAGACTTCTTGTCCAGCTACCCCACAGCAGAATGGTGTCGTTGAGCGCAAGAACCGCCATATTATGGAAACTACTTGAGCTCTCTTGTTTCAGATGCATGTACCTAATAAATTCCGGGGGCATACCGTGTTAACTGCTTGTTACTTGATCAACTGGCTCCCCTCTCAGGTACTTGGTGGACAAATTCCGATGGCCGTCCTTTCTCCCGGGCAGAGCCTTTTCTCTCTACCCTTGAAAATTTTTGGGTGTTTTTGTTATGTTCGTGACACTCATCCCCAGCGGACAAAGTTAGATGCTCGGGCTGTCAAATGTATTTTTCTTGGTTATTTGAAGACTCAGAAGGGGTACCGCTGTTTTTGTCCATCTCTACACAAGTTCCTTGTCTCCCGGGATGTTGTCTTTGTGGAGTTTACTCATTTCTTTTCTGCGTCGGATTCGGTTGTGTCGGGGGTTGGGAGTTCTGGTATTCAAAGTCTTGATTTTTTAGTGTCTTGCTTGCCCTTGTCTTCTTCTGCAGGTGCTTTTCCTACTGCGGGGTCCTCGCCGCCTTCTCCATCCACTTCTTCAGGTTCATTGGACCTCTCCTCTGCTAAGCCAGTCTCTTCGTCTGTGGATCCTCTTTCCATGGTAAGTGCTCTTCCTCCTAACGATACTGCTCCTATTGCTACTCGAAAATCTTATCGAACTTGTAGGGATCATCCTCTCTATACCACCTCCTACAAGGGTCTTTCTGCCTCCTTACAGGCTTGTATTGCCACCCTAGATCAGGCTGTTGTTCCTTGTACCGTTACCGAAGCCTTAGCCGACTTTGGCTGGCGGGGTGCTATGTTGGAGGAGATGCAGGCTTTTGAGTCCATCTCGACTTGGTCCCTTGTTTCTCTTCCGGATGGTAAACAGGCTATTGGCTGCAAATGGGTCTTTACAGTCAAGCTCAATCCTAATGGTTCTCTTGCCCGCTTGAAAGCCCGTCTTGTTGCAAAGGGGTATGCTTAGACGTATGGAATTGATTATTTTGAGACATTCTCTCCCGTTGCCAAGATGGCCTCTGTTCGCCTATTTATGTCTCTTGCTACCACTCGCCATTGGCCTTTATATCAGTTTGATGTGAAGAATGCTTTTCTTTACGGCGATTTGTAAAAGGAAGTCTATATGGAGCAACCTCCCGGTTTTGTTGCTCAAGGGGGGTTTCAGCTGGTATGTTGTCTCCATCACTCTCTTTATGGATTGAAGCAGTCTCTACGGGCATGGTTTGGTTGCTTTAGCATGGTTATGCGCCAATTTGGTCTTCTACAGTCTGGAAAAGACCACACTGTGTTCTATCGGTGTTCCTCTGCTGCCTGTATTCTATTAATCGTCTACGTTGATGATATTGTTATCACAGGGGATGATACGGTAGGCATTTCTGAGTTGAAGCTATTTTTGAAATTTCAGTTTCAAACTAAAGATTTGGGGGAATTGAAATACTTTCTCGGCGTCGAGGTAGCATTCGGCAAGAAGGGTATCTTTATTTCTCAGCGGAAATACGCGCTGGATATTTTAGCTGATGCGGGGCTTCTGCGAGCAAATGGGGTTGAGTCACCTATGGACTCGAGTGTCAAACTCCTCCCTGATGAGGGTGATGTTTTTCCTCATCCTGACCGATATAGAAGAATGGTTGAGAAATTGAACTATCTGACAACAATGACAAGACCAGATATCGCCCTTCCTGCGAGTGTGGTGAGCCAGTTCATGGCTGCGCCTTGGGTCCCACATTGGAATGCCGTGGTTCGAATTTTACGATATCGCTACAGTAACCCTGGTAAGGGGCTACATTTCAGTGATCATGGCTACTCTATGATGGAAGGGTATTCTGATGCAGACTGGGCCGGATGCCCCATTGATCGGAGGTCCACTTCTGGATTCTCTATATTTATTAGTGGCAATCTTATCTCTTGGAAGAGTAAGAAGTAGGATGTGGTTTCTCGGTCGAGTGCTGAAGTCGAATGTCGGGCCATGGCTCTAGCGACATCTGAGATTTTATGGCTCCGTCAGTTGTTTAGTGAGTTGGGTGATCCCTGTCCTGGCCCAACAAAATTTTGGTATGATAATAAATCTGCAGTGTATATTGCTACAAATTCAGTATTTCACGAGTGCACGAAACATATCGAGGTGGACTGCCATTTCATTCGGCGCGAGCATCAGAATGGTGTGATCGTGTTTGGCTCCGTTCGTACTGGAGAGCAATTGGCAGATATTTTAACTAAATCAGTTCCGGGTTCTCGGGTTCGATACATATGTGACAAGCTGGGCATGTTAGATATATTTGCGCCAGCTTGAGGGGGGTGTTAGTTTTATTATGATTATATTTGCTTTATTATTATTATTATCCGGTGTGGTTGGGAACACCATATCTTATTATGTAGTCTCGTTGTTCTATAAATAAATCGTTGCGTGCCCTATTAGGGTCAATGCCTTCATTTAGCGTAACACTATTCTGTTAACATCAGACGTGAACTGACTCACAATGTTGACAGGATAGGCAATATCTGATCTGGTCATGGTGGTCAAATAATTAAGTTTTTCCACCATTCTGCAATACTTGTCAGGGTGAGGAAATACAGTACCGTCACCGGGAAGAAACTACACACTTGGATCCATTGGGGACTCCATACTTTTTGCATTAAGCAGGCCGGCATCGCGCAAAATGTCAATCACATATTTCCTCTGAGAAATAAAAATCCCATGCTTACCTCTACCCACCTTAACTCCCAGAAAATACCGCAGGTGTCCAAGATCTTTAATCTGAAACTTTGTCTGCAGAAAAGCCTTCAGGCTACTAATTCCAACACGGTCATCGCCAGTGATGACAACATTATCAACATAGACAACGAGAAGAATACGGCCTGCATTGGTCCGACAAAAGGACACGGTATGATCTTTGCTGGACTGTCGCAGACCAAACTGTTGCACCACCACGCTAAACCTCCCAAACCAGGCCCGAGGAGATTGTTTTAAACCATATAAAGAACGAAGAAGGCGACACACAAGATCAGACCCCCCCAGCAACAAAACCGGGAGGGTGCTCCATATAAACTTTCTCCTGAAGATCGCCATGGAGAAAGGAATTCTTGCTATCCAATTGATAAAGCGGCCAGTTTCGAGAGGTAGCGAGAGAAAGAAAAAGGCGAATGGAAGTCATCTTGGAGACCGGAGAGAGTCTCAAAATAGTTGACGCCATAAGTTTGGGCATAACCTTTTGCAACAAGGCACGCTTTCAAGCGAGCCAAAGAGCCATCAGGATGCCCCTTCACAGTATATACCCATTTGCAGCCAACTGCCTGCTTCCCGGCAGGAAGAGAAACAAGATCTCAAGTCCCATTATTATCCAGTGCAGACATTTTCTCCAACATAGCAGAATGCCAACCAGGATGAGAGAGAGAGCCTCTGAAACACTACTAGGAACAACAGTAGTATTAACTGTAGAAATAAAGGCACATAAAGAAGCTGACAAGCCCTTATAGGAGTCAACATACCGGGGGTGATCCCGACAGAGGTGATAAGGGCGACGGGCAGCAATCAATGGCTAACTTACCAGTGGATCATCCGACGAGAGAATTGGCTTAGTAGGAGTCGGAGCACGGGAGGGTGAGGTAGCAGAAGGTGGCGCCGAGAGCGGCTCAGAAGATGCGGCAGAAGCTTCAGTAGTAATCCGAGAGACCAAAAAGTCGGCAGTCAGAGCGGAGGGAGGTGACTCATGACCCGAAGATGGAACATGAGAAGGAGAATAGAAGGGGGCCGACTCAAGAAAGGTAACATCTCGAGACACAACAAACCAATGGAGCGCAGTACAATAACACCGATACCCCTTCTGGTGTTGAGGGTAGCCATGAAACACACACTTGAGGGCACGAGCATCAAGTTTAGTGACCTGTGGGCTAGTGTCACACACAGCATACACAACCAAAGATTTTAAGAGGCAAAGAGTGCACAGGCAACGTAAGAGCTAACACAGACATCGGGAAAACACCACCCAACACAGTAGACGGCATGCGATTAATAAGATAACAGGCCGTAAGAACAGCCTCACTCAAAAAATGATGAGGAACATGCATGTGATATAGAAGAGCACGGACTGTTTCCTAAACATGTCTATTTTTTCGCTCAGCCACCCCATTCTGTTCGAGAGTATCAGGACACGACGTCTGATAGAAAATGCCATGGCTTATCAGAAACTCCATCATGGCAGTAGACATATACTCCCCCCATTATCACTACGCAAGATCCTAACACAGGTACCAAATTGGGTTTCACAGTCATACAAAATTGAGTAAACACAGATAAAACCTCATATTTATTTTTCATTAAATATAGAAATATGGCATGAGAGTGATCATCTACAAAGCTCACAAAATAGCGAAAACCAAATAAAGAGGTGACCGGACTAGGCCCCCAGACATCAGAATATACTAACTGAAAGGGAGCTGAAGCTCTTTTATTGACTCGAGACTGGAAAGGAACGCGCAATTGCTTGGCAAAACGACACAATTCACACTCAATAGCAGACACAGACCTTAAATTAGGGTAAGGAATTTTAAGAATCGATAAACCAGGGTGCCCAAGACGACAATGAATATCAAGAGCAGAAGCAGACAAGGCAAAACACGCTTGAGCAGGAGCAGCATCTAGTAGGTACAACCCCCCTGAGACCCGTCCTTTACTGATAATCCTATTCGTCGTAAGATCCTGAAAAATACAAGAATCAGGAAAAAATCTCACGGAGCAACTCAAATCAGTAGTAATCTGACTAATGGATAATAGATTAAATCGATTATCATGAGTATGTAAGACATTGTATAAAGAAAGGGCAGGAGTTGGTGTCGCAACACCACAACCTTCAACAGTTAAGAAGGATCCATTAGCCACCAAAACACCAGCATAACTAAGGGTCAGCTTATAATCTGATAGAATACTTGATGATCCAACTATGTGAGCAGAAGCGCTAGAATCTATAACCCAGGCGTGGGGGGTAGCCACACATGTAGTAGGATTACCTGCAAAGGTGGTTGCTGGTACCTTAGAAGAAATCGTATTCTGTCCAATCTGACCATATATATATATTGGTCATACTCTGCTGCAGTCATCTCAACTTAACTTAGAACACACTTGAGCAGGAGCAGTATCTAGTAGGTACAAGCCCCCGAGACCCGTTCTTTACTGATAATCTTCTTCGTCGTAAGATCTTAAAAAATACAAGAATTAGAAAAAACTGTCACGAAACAACTTAAGTCAGTAGTAATCTGACCAATAGATAATAGATTAAAGGGATTATCAGGAGTATGCAAGACAATGTGTAAAGAAAGGGCAGGAGTTGGTGTCGCAACACCACAATCCTCAATAGCTAAGGAGGATCCATTAGCCACTAAAACACCAGCATGACTAGGGTCAGCTTATAATCTAATAGAATACCTGATGATCCAGCCATGTGAGCAGAAGCGCTAGAATCTATAACCCAGGTGTGGGGAGTAGCCACACATGTAGTAGGATTACCTGCAAAGGTGGCTGCTGGTACCTTAGAAGAACTCGTACTCTGTCCAATCTGACCATATATATATTGGTCATACTCTGTAGCAGTCATCTCAACAACTCGTTTGGTTGAGTTGGGTGCCCCCTGAGGACTTAGCTGGATGTAGTCCTGTTGGCTGAAATCAGATGTGGCATTAGCCACCAGTGGGGGCTTCCCATGAAGCTTGTAATATTCATTGTGAATGTGTCCCTGGATCCCACAATAAGGCACGTACGGGTCTCCCGACCACCATCACGACCTCCTCCACGATTAGACTCGCTACCACCACCACGACCGCGGCCTCGACCACTGCGGCTACCATGAAAACGCATCAAAGCAGATTGATCAGAGGTCTCAACAGGAGAGGTATCAGTACCACGAGGCTCATCCCGACGGGACGCTCGACTCACGTTGGAATGTCTCGAAGAGAGTGGGAATATCTGCCCCAGCAAGGATTTGAGAACGTACCGAGTCAAACTCGGAATCCAAATTGGCCAAGAAGCACACCACCAGAAGTTGCTGCTAAAACTGAGACAGCTGATTTGTAAACGGAAGAAGACGATCAAACTCGTCAGCCAATATCTTGAATTGCATAAAGTGATCTTGAAGAGGGTTCCCGAACTACTGGGACTGTAAGAAGCCTTTCATGACATCATATAAGAGGGAGAGATCATTCGTGGATGAATAGATAAATTCTAATGAGGACCAGATCTCTCGCATGGTGTCAGTATTGGCCACCAAAGCCTGAATGGAAGGATCCATCGAGTTGAGCAATTGACTGAATATCCGGGCATCATCCCGGTCCAAGTTTGAAAGGTCGCTAATGTTTGTGATAGAGGGTCATCAAACAGGTGGAAATCAAGCTCCATGCCTTGAAGCGATTTAAGAACACTTTTCTTCCATAAAGCATAACCGTTCGTGCCATCAAGTTGCCGATCAACCAACCTTGTGGATGATGAGAACACTTCTGTGGTACGCTGCCGACCAGCTTCAACTTGGGATTCGCGGGTCACGGAATCCTCTGACATCCTTGTTCACCAACAAGGGGACAAAAAAATATCACAAAAAACAGAAGTCTCAATCCACACGAAGGTATGACAAAGGACCATACCGGACCCTCATAGCATCATCAAACTAGCAGACATCATGGAACTACACTGGCGAAATGATGTCGCGAGGGAAAGAGAGAGAAAAATCGAGCCAAACGACTGAGGAAGGGTTTGTCGGAGTTTAAAAGTGGTCGGCGAGGTTGAGGAAGACTCTAGAGTGGTCAACATAAGCCCTAGAGGGGCTGTTAGTGATTGTCAGAGGTCCTGGAGGAGCTGTCAGTGGTCGTCGGAGGCTCTAGAGGGGTTGACAGTGGTTGTCGGAGGCCCGCAAGGCCGATGGTAAGTGACGTCCCCTTTGGGGGACTGTCGAGGGTTGGAGGAACCCTAGGAAAGTCCGACAAGGGTCGTCGTCACCCCTGGAGGGGTTGGCGAAGGTTGACGATGCGCCTGGAAGAGCCGACGAAGGTCGGCGCATGCTGTGGGAACGCCGACGGTGGTCGGCGACGACTGCTGGAGGGCCGACGAGGGTCGGCGACGACTGTTGGACGACAACGAGGGTGTCTGGTAGGCGACCGCTAGGGTTAGGGTTTCTGGTTGGCGGCTGGTTCTGATGAGAGCTAGGTCTCGTGGTGGCTAGGGTTTTATGGCTCTGATACCATACTAGAAAATGAGAGAAAGAATACGGAAGAGTGTGTAATCACATTGTGCGACATATACATGTATTTATTAAGCAATGAGAGATTACAGCAGATACTGTGAGCATCCCCACACGATATTATTAATACTTAATATATATTAACAGTTATTACTCGTTTTCTATTTTTAGAATGATATCCCATTAAATGGTTTTACCAACAATACGGGGAGCTACTCTGCAGTGGAAATGATCATTTCCTAGTTACCTGGCTGTGACCCGCGCCCTTATTACATAACCTTGCTGGTATGCTTTATTGTCCCCCAGCGGCCGGGACACCATTTAAACTATCATTTTTATCTTTATAGTATCCATATTTCGTAGTTATTTTCAACCATTATTAATAGTGGTGCACCTCAAGATCGTTATAAAGCAACAATCAAAAACTAAATTAACTCAGATTTCATAAGACTTATCGATTTAGCCGAACTTATTCAAATAGCTTGTTTCGAAACATTCAAATCTAGTCATACATAAAGAAACAATATTTTAGTTTATAGAAATGTCTTAATTGTCTTATTATACCATAACAAAATCTAGTGTTTGAATGTACATATAACAACAAAATCATAGTTTATTTTTAAAATTTTGTAATAATATAAGAATGTCGCAGAAAGTGTGTAATAAGTAATTTTAAAAATATATTTTTATTATATAAGTTAATAACAGGTGATTTTTATTGCTTTCATTTTTCTAAAATAATGTTTATTCGCAATACATAAATCTTATCATCTTACTGCTACACTCATACAATATTACTTTCTAAAATAATGTATATAAATTTTTTTCAATAATTTAAAGATTAAAAATAATAAGTAGTTGTTATCAGATTAATTAATATTCTTTCACGTGTAAAGAAATATTAGAAATGTAAATAGAAATGTAGTAATATATAACCTATGTAAAAGTATACTAGCAATTGGACAATAAAGATATGCATATGAGAAAATAGTAATGCGGTATAGAATGCATATGAGAAAGCAGTAATGCGGTATAGACAAGAACAATGGAACAAACAACATTAACACAGCACAATAATGATGCATGAATGCTCAGTAGATGAATGATTGCTAATGTTATGTTGTTCATATGGCATACCTTACTTTGAAGTTACAATAACTACATATATAAAAGTATGTGATAGGAAAACCTCACTTGACAAAACGGAAGTGCACACTGATTCGAAATTAACCAAAAATATTTTGACACATGGATTATTTCACTATAAGTTAAATAATTAACTGATAAAATTACTTTGCAACACTTATTCAATGCTTACGCATACACAGTCTTTTATTCTATTTTAATCTTAAAAATCTTGTATTTTAAATCTCTAGATTTTTATAAAATTCTTTTAATGCTCTTGATAATCAAATTAATATAAAACTCTTTTAACACATCTTATAACCATTTTAGCCTTTTAATTTAAACATTTTAATTTTGAACAACCAAACAATCCACCCACACATGCACGAAAAAGCTTAGAAAATTAAAACACACAGTGATCACTTAAACACACACACACACACAACTTCCACAACAAACACACGCACACAGCTCCTTCACTCTCTCTCTCTCTCTCTCTCTCTCTCTCTCACACACACACACACACACAAACACACACAGATTCTAAACAACACATACATCGCGCAAAACACGCTCATATAGAGGCTCTCCGTTGCATGTATGATAATGGCTTTAGGGTGTGGTGGTGAAGGTGCTCGGTGGTGGAGGTGTTCGAGTGGTGGTGGTGGTGGCATGCGGTGGTCTCAGAGAGAGACATATATACATTATGGAGAGAGAGAGAGAGAGAGAGAGAGAGAGAGAGAGAGAGAGAGAGAGAGACCCACGGCAAGGGGTGGTTGGTGCCGGTGGGAAGCAGTGATGGATGGCGGCTGGTCGTAGCGGGTGAGGTGTGCGGGCGCCGCGTCTGAATGAGTTTTGGTTCAACGCTTCTGGTGAGATGAAGCTCTTCAGCTTTTTCTTCTATTTAAGCAGTAT
>JAOTRH010000024.1:15603273-15617110 GCA_034768845.1 Heliamphora exappendiculata | reverse complement strand
GGATATTGGTCTTTTAGTCTGTTTTTTTTTTTCATTTTAATGATATGAATACTCCTGCCTTTTAACTTTGTTACCGGTCAATTTTATTTTCTTTAGTGAAGCCTTTTAATATGTGCAATAGAATTATATAAATTCTTGGCTGTTTAAACTTTTATTTTGTCAGTATTATCCTTGCTTCTATTGTTCTCACCACCACTGTCATCATTTATTTTCTTTGATGTTGTCAATTCATTGTAACAACATTCAACTAACAAATGTAGTATTCTGCTTCTTGAGCTACTCTCTGAACTACTATCCCTGCTTTATACAGCTTACTAACAATGATTAGTTATGCAGACATTCATTTTTTCAGAAGCCAGAAGAAGTGGTTGTAACAATATTTGCAAAGGGCGTACGCGCAGAAAATGTTTCAATTGACTTCGGAGAACAGATAGTATGTCAAATCTACTAGCCAGATGATTTTCTTCTGACCTGTTAAATACTGCTCCTTTGTGTCATTATTCTTGAATTTTCAGCTGCCTCTAAAAAATTTCTAATGCAAAGTTGATGAATTAATCGAGTCTTTTCTTGCAGCTGAGTGTTACTATTGATGTCCCTGGTGAAAATAAATACCATTTCCAGCGACGACTGTTTGGGAAGGTATTGAATGGAACTGCTTTACAGGTTCTACTCTTCATTATCGAATTCCATACTGCTTGGGAAGCCAGGGTCATCTGAGTGTTATCCTTGTATTGAGCTTAGCAACCTTCTATTCAACTCCATAATAGTATTTTGGTATGTCACAAATATCTAGATCCCATCATGCATGGAAGGACAATTTTTAACCACACAGCCCATCAATGCTATGTTAATTCTCTATCTATGTTAGGATTAGTTGAAGGCTACGAGTTAGGCATGAATCCGAATATGTTGTGCTTCTGCTAAATGAACTGCAAAAGTCCTATTAAGAATACAAGGCTTTTAGCATCCATGCAAAGTTTATACCACTGCTAATTCTGATTCTGTTTGGCTCTATGGGGAACAGATAGTGCCTGAGAAGTGCAGGTTTGAAGTATTGTCGACCAAAGTTGAAATACGCCTTGGGAAAGCAGAAGCAATCAACTGGGCATCCCTTGAATATAGCAAGGAAGTTGCAGTACCACAACGTATAAAGGTACCATCAGGTATGGTCCATAAATGTATAGTTATACTAATACGCCAATCTGGTACTATCAGGATAACTAGAAATATTTTAAGATAGTCGAACAGTGAACAGCATGAAGTGAAATACTTAAATGTGAGTCACATTTGCTTAGATGCCACATAACTGCATGAACATCTGTCCTGCATGTATGATTTTTGTTATGGTCCATTAGAATAAACAATTGAGTCAATTATTTCCTTGCTATTCCAGTAGTCCACTTCTCTTTGTTAATTTCCAGGTGCGCAGAGGCCGACTTACCCCTCTTCAAAACTGAGGACAACAGATTGGGATAAGCTTGAGGCCAAAGTAAAGGAGGAGGTTTTCAGCTCCTCACCATCTTTTATTTTCTTATTTTATATCTTTCTGCATTTTTGTTTCCGACAATGCAGCTTTTTGCATGGTAATACCTGATAATTTGAGTTTCAGGAAAAAGATGAGAAGCTAGAAGGCGATGCAGCATTGAATAAGCTGTTTGGGGACATGTATAAAAATGCAGATGATGACGTGAGAAGAGCCATGATTAAATCTTTTGTGAGATACTTATCTCTGTCTTGGGTCTTATGCATCGCTGGCTTTGAGAATGAATTTGCTGACAGTCTCTTATATTATGTTGTCTGAGAATCCCATGATTAAATTTCTGTTAGCATCAGGTTCTTTGATCTCACCTTTTCTAAATTTCTATGGAGGTCATATAACACTGATCCCACATGAAGTGGGGAATGGGAAATTAGAGTACCATATAATAAATGTAAAATGCTAACCATTGCTAGTTGGGAGGTGAATAATGGATAAAAAGTGTGTAGATGTATGTGCAAATTATATTGGTATTTGTGAAACTAGTAGGTCCTGCATCCAAAAATGTATTGATATTGAAATTGTTTTGTCATTATCTTATTATCTACCACCAGTGGGCTGTAGTCACCATGACCCATGATAAATTACCATTTTACTACTGAATAACTTGAATTTAAACTTTTAGGGCCAATTTGGTAGGCTCACTTTCATAGAGTATTGGGTCAGAACGTGGGTTGTTACAAATGGTATTTGTACCAATCCTTGTTCCACGACGAACTTTGTGGCTTTGTGCTGGAATAGAGGCTCAAGAGGGATAAAGTTTGGGGATTGTATACTATGCATTTACATATGGCTTGTTTTGTAGTTGCATATGACCTGTTATCCAAATTAGACCGCCATTGAAAACTACTGGGTCATAGAATGCAATGACAACGTTGCGTAATTAAGATGGGAGAAAATGTAACATTCATCCCACATCATGTAACAATGAAAAATTAGAGTAATATATATATGCATGAATCACCAGCTTCTTATTAAATAACGCTAAGAGGTTAACTTTTTGGGCCAAGTTGATAGACTTATAACCCAACATATGATGGTTTGTTATCCCACATTCTGTGGGTTTGACTGTCCTAGGATATGTAATCCATTCACCAACTGTTGCATCCAAAACCTGGAAATGCAGTCCCTACGGAATTTGTGATTAAGTTCCGTGCTCTAAGCTAAGCTGTAACTCAAAAAGGTCCTTGAGTTTGGATGTTCTCCTAAAAATCGAGCATGGTTAACTGACAGCGTAGGCCATCGAGATGTTGCTGTGGTTTGAATCTTGAAATTATGGCCATAGCAAATTTGAACCAATATCTTATCTTAATATGCGGTGCGGTAATTCACTGAGATTATTATTTTCTTAGTTTTGGGAAATGATCTTTACTTTTACTTTTGCAGGTGGAATCTAATGGGACTGTGCTGTCAACAAATTGGAAAGAAGTGGGTTCGAAGAAGGTGGAGGGCAGCCCTCCTGATGGCTTGGAGTTGAAGAAGTGGGAATATTAATGTCTTCACTTGGTTGGAATACTATAGTGAGTAATTTTATTTTTATTTTTGTTATTCCGAGATATTGCTTCTTTTATGTAAGAATCTGTTGTCATTTTTTGAGTTGGAAGGAAAATGAGCTTTGTTTTCATTACTGTAATGATTCAACCCCCCATTGATATGGGATTCGTTGGGGACCCACAAGACGTGTTTTGTTTTGTTTTTGTTTTTGTTGTTGTTTGCTTGGGCCCCATATGTACCAAGAAACCCAAAAACTAAATGGTACCGTTTTATGCCCGATTGCTTCCAACTGTATTTGTCCAAGTTTAGATTGTGCTCCTACCACATTTGGGTTTGAATTGGGAACTTCTTGGATTAGTAGGGATTTTCAAAATGCATGCTCTCTTTTCCTGGAATTAAAGAGTGAGAAAGATGAAAATTGGTTAAGGGTAATTGCCAGAAATTGATGTTACAAACTTGGTGGGCCCTAATTTCTTGGCAGCAGGGGTGTTTTAAAAAATCCATGGAACTGCTTAACCTTCCAAACCAATTTAAACTGTATGGTTTAGTTTGATTTTTCTGATTGACAATTTAATTTTGATAAAATAAATTATTAAAAAATGTTTATTATGGTTTGGTTTTTTGGATTATATGCTAAAATCGGTTATACTCAAGAGTGTGGGTGCTAGCGCACTTATGTTTCTAGAGAACTGTGTAAAATTGAATTGAATTGTTTTTTGATTTTATTATATATATATATATAATTGGAATATTAACTATTTTCTTTTTGCATCTTTTTTCTTTGTTTATATTGTTTTATAAATAATTAATAAAAAACAAAATCACAAGAGGATATAATATAATGTATAATTTGTAAATACGATAATGTTATTTTATAATTTTATGAAATAGGTAATAAAATAAAATATAAGATAAATGAATAAGAAATATGATAGGAAAAAATAAATAAATAATATTATATAATTTTTAACATAAAATAAAATAAGCAATAAATATTTAGTTTTTAAATTATGACTCAAATAAAATTAAATAAATAATTTAATTTAAAATCGAACTAAATCGAACCATATCCTTGTAATTTCGTGAAATCAACAGTGGCTCTTTCTGGCAGTTTCCACTTTAAACTTTCCTGGGGGCTGCGGGCAAAGTTGGATTGTTGACCATTCTATCTGAACAGGTGGAGCTATTCACGAGGTATCGACATAGACATAGCTTGTTTTATATATATATATATATATATATATATAGAGAGAGAGAGAGAGAGAGAGAGAGAGAGAGAGTTCAAATTAAACTGATGTTTGGCTTAACTTTTTTAAGAGATTTTGTTTAAAATTTTTCTAAAAAGTTCACTTGTATAGTCTCAATTAATTTTTTTGCATATTTTTATATTTATTTTTTTACAAAAAAAAAAAACTCAAAAACCAAAAAAAAGTGCAAAACAAAAAGCTAGTTAAAACACAAGTTTAAGTATACACCAAAGAAACAGAGAAAACATGACGTTTTGAGCCCAAAACATATCATGTTTTGTGCAGAGACAAAAACCTGTGCCCATTCTGACAATCATGCTACGTACAACCGGCTATCACAGTATCACTACTCATAGAATGTCCAAATTAAGGGAATCAGTCCCATCACAATATGCTTCAACCAATTCTAAGGCCAAAAGCAGTCACCGGGAAATAATTAAACTTACAAGTTTCTTCAAATTGGCTAATTGCAATAGATTAGGAAACCATCAAAGGGAATGTTCATCGCATTGATATGACACATCATAATTCGGTAATTCCGCAACAGCCGTAAACTAACATAACATTTGCATTAAAAAGGCATTTTGCTGTTGAGCGATGCAACAGAAACTAAAAATATCGACACAAGATGACGACATCTGACAGTTCAACCTAATGAAGTCAACTTCCACTTCACACAAAAGGAAACCTGATTTGCAAATTTAATAGGCGCCATACAACCCTCCGGTCAATAGATGGCGGCAGACTTAAATGTGCCATCTTCGTGATTGAGCAGATTGCAGTCAGACACGAGGCATTAAAAGGGCGCTGCCTCCATTTGCAATGCTCTTTTGATCATATGACAAGTGCTGGTCCATGATTAATCAACCCTTCCCGCCCTGAAAATGAACCATCAAACACATTAAGAAAACCTGCAATTCAATATTGCACAACTGAAAATGACCATGCCGCCTTATTTCTTCACCCTGTTGAATGTGTGAGCCATGATTGGCTTCCGT
Organism: Heliamphora exappendiculata; assembly: GCA_034768845.1. Classification (NCBI taxonomy): domain Eukaryota; kingdom Viridiplantae; phylum Streptophyta; class Magnoliopsida; order Ericales; family Sarraceniaceae; genus Heliamphora; species Heliamphora exappendiculata. The sequence continues at coordinate 15,611,834 of JAOTRH010000024.1, read as the reverse complement.
TGTGATTTCTCATCAACAAGAAAGCACAGGAAAAGAACAACCACACACACACAGTAGAGGCATCGATCACATTAGAGTATGTTGCCTCCCTTACCATCTCGACGACCAACTCGGGCTGTTGGAGTAAAACAAGTTTTTGACTTTTGCCCACAGCTATCGCCACCCCAGCAAATCCTCAAGGAAAAATACCCATAAAAAAGAGTGTTTTGAGCTTATTGGTGTCGTGTGTTATACATAACTATGGCACATACGGAGGTTACTACATCCTACGGCGTTGTTGACAATTCACCTTAAACTGCCCTGGCGGCAATCCTTTCGGATATAGAGATGACATAGCTATTAAGTTCTATTTGTTTCTATTTCATTCTTTACAATCCTGCTTCAACTTTATGTAATAGCATTTATACCTTATGGGGTGGTGTTCCCGGTCTTGGCATGTTGCCAAATCCTACTTTTCCTTTCTTCTCTGAGGCTTTGAGAATCTGAAAGGAACATGTAAGCGTATCATCCACGCTCATCATTGCACCAGCATTATCAAACTCGCCACAGTAATTGGGTGCAGAGAATATGGTCACAAGCTGCCGCTTTGCAAAAAACTCGTACCCATCTTCCACAACCTGATAAATATTTGCAAAGATGAAAAGAATTAATCCAAGAAAATAAAGAGAAAAAAAAGGGGGCAAGGGGCCTGGATGTTATTAATAGGCGTCTCCTGTTATGATTACCTGGTGAGCTCGGCAGATGAGATCAAGATCGTGCTTCTGAAGGAACTCAGAAACCTTGTCAGCCCCAAATGTATACGACACACCCCTGTCATTCTCTCCCCATCCTTCAATATCTTTATCAGGGTCAGCCCATAGTAGGTCACAGAGAAGACCCTGATCTGGTACATCAACAGGGCGAGCTATATTCCTGATTTCAGCCAAGTTTTGTAAATCAGGGGACAATCCCCCATGCATGCAGAGGATCTTTTCATCAATAAGAGCAGCAACAGGCAAACAGTTAAAGCAATCAGTAAATGTCTTCCAAAGACGGATGTTAAACCTCCTCTTGCACTCATCGTAAAACCCATATATACGGTTAATGGAAGCACATTCGTGGTTGCCCCTGAGAAGAAAAAAATTCTCCTTGTATTTGATCTTGTACGCAAGGAGAAGGCATATTGTTTCTATGCTCTGCTTACCACGGTCAACATAGTCCCCCAAAAATAAATAATTTGCCTGAGGTGGATAGCCTCCATACTCAAACAGCCGCAGAAGATCAGAAAACTGGCCGTGAACATCTCCTGCACAAGTAACACAAATGACAACTTCACTATCTTATCAAATCTACAAAATAAAAGTACTTTGAAAGAATATCTGTTATATCTAACAGAAACAAACATGAGTAAACCCTGTATACCATAAATGCACAACATCATGTGGGGAGCCCACAAAAGAAAAGTCACTCATTTTTAATATATCATTAAAAAAATGAAAAGAAAATCAAAAAAATCAAATCCATACTTCAATATGACAATATCAAACAGTTCACTAGTTAATCCCGGATAAATGATTGACCAAGAGAAGTTCAGGCTAGCAACAAATGCTGCCAACCACTAAGTGACTGTTGGCCCAATGGTATGGGCGTTAGCCTCCCAAATAGAAGGTTGGGAGTTCAAACCCCGTATACCATAAATGCACAACATCATGTGGGGAGCCCAGAAAAGAAAAGTCACTCATTTTTAATATATCATTAAAAAAATGAAAAGCAAATCAAAAAAATCAAATCCATACTTCAATATGACAATATCAAACAGTTCACTAATTAATCCCAGATAAATGATTGACCAAGAGCAGTTCAGGCTAGCAACAAATGCTGCCAACCACTAAGTGACTGTTGGCCCAATGGTATGGGCGTTAGCCTTCCAAATAGAAGGTTGGGAGTTCAAATCTTGCCAAGTGCAAGGTGTGGAAGTGCAAGTTGTGGGAGTGCGTATGTGAGTATTTGACGATATATATATAACACAAAGGCTACCGATGGAGCTAATCTTGTCACTTTCATTCACAAGCCAAAAGAAGACATTACATAACTTTTAAGCTCAAAGATTGACAGGCTATGCTTCAGGCATAACAAAATTCTAACTCAAGATTCCTTTTGCTACAAATGGAATAACACAGCCTTTTTTTTTCACACATCCAAGAACATCAGTTATAGAGCCTACTACCCAAGGGGTAGGAGTGTTGGGGGTCGAAATCTGAACATAATGATCCACATGGGTACAAGCGCCCACTGGCCCGCCTGTTCAGCTCGGAGTACAACCCCAAAAAAAAAAAAAAATTTGTGCAACAACCAGACCTTAGATCACTCAGTAAGTAGATAAAAGCAACAAGTTATAATGGATGATTAAGCTAGCTTTTTGAATAAGTTGTGTTCAATTTGCACAGGACAAAATAGAGGCATCAAATCCACTCATTATACTGAATGATAATGAAAAACCTCTGCTACCTTTTCTAGCCTCAGGATTTTTTAACACATTTAACTCCACCAAACTTAAAGAAACCATGCTTCAAGAGCATAGCAGAGCTTCCTCAAACTTAACAACCTCATACAAACCCAAGCATCAAAACCCCTAGCCTCGGCGTGACAAAAGTTGTTTGCAATAATAGTTGAACTCCTCTGCATGGATATCACCACTGCTATATCCATTAGCAGCCAACAGCTTTGTTGTAAAATCCCTCAAGGAAGTGGGAATGCAAAAGATTACCAAAAAAAAAAACTCCCCTAGAACAAACTATATTGAAATAATATCACCAAAAAAAAAAAGAACACCATGACTCTGTTGAAATATCAAATAAAAGCCACAAAGATGTTAATCATTTCAATGAACGCCTAATATCACCAGAGCTGGAAGAGGAGAAAGTGGCAGTCTTAGAAAAGAGATGGTAGTAGTGGAGATCCTCTGAAGTAAGGGAGGAGGAGAATAGAAATGTTAGAATTATGATTATTAACCAATGGGATTCTCCTTATATGTGAAAGGATGAACCATGAGAACAGCTCACCTAGGACAAGTGACTCTTTTGCCTTGGTTCGACAACTGAAGTCGTATGACCTCTCCACTGGTAATACCAAGGGAGGTCAATGGATCAACATCCCAACAATATTAAAGGAGTCAGGAAATCTTTCAGTCCGATCAACAGTTTATGGGAGGTCAACGCACAGGTCTCTTTCATGGAAGTGCAGTGTTCGGCCACGCTCTCAGTACAGTGTCAAAAGCACTTTCGATGGAAGTCTATTTCATTTAAAATGAGTCAAGGTGGGTCATGTGGCGATGGACAAAGTGGCCTTGACAATCCCTAAATTCTACCTCCTAACCCACAAGCCCACTAGTGATACCAAGTGAGATCCTAGGCCCAATCTCAAGCTAGGTCGTTCCTAAGCCATGGGTAAATTGGAGATTCAGGATTGTGCATCACGGATCTCCTGTTGGATCTCATTTAGAGGCTGGCAATGAGGTCCTGGTGGTGCGATCCTTAAGTGAGATTCTAGGACATAGGATCTTAAGGCGAGGGAGCCAACAAAGGTGATATGTCAATGCCATACAACGGAGATGAACACACACCTGCAGATAATATTTATATCCAACTTCTTATTAAAAGTCACTTTATTCCTAGTTTCCATCCACATGTAACCATCTACTTCAAATTTCACGTTTGGGTTGTTAGAAGTGTGTAGCGACTAAAATAAAACAAAAAAAATGACGACAAGCTAGTAGTCTTTCTATATAAATTAAATTAGGTAATGTATTGTTACTAACTATTCTTATATATTTTTGGTAATTATTTCGCTTAGGCCTTGTGACAAGTATACAATGGTATCTATTTGAATCCTCAATATAACTGTTCCGACATTCCAGTGTTCAATACCCAATTCAATACAGTTAAAATCCTAATAATCAAACAACACTTGTGGCCAATGAAAGCCAGAAACCTGCGTATACCTATAATGATATGTGTATGCAATAGTATGCACAAGTTTTAATACAATCTCATCTTCGTTTAATATATCACTTCACATTTCTCTGTATCTATTTATTGAACACAAACCATGTGCTCCTACAACTGGCATCAACATGTTGTCCCATCAGAACAAGCCTCAAATACTTTTTATCTAATTTACATATCCAAATCTCTTCATTTCCTCAAGGATTCACAAGTTTACTAAGGTTTCAGATACATGATTTATCTCTCTCTCCTATCGTTTTAAGCATTCAGGGAGTTCTGCATGTGCAGCTAACCTCCCAAATAAGCCATGAGAAAGAAAAGGGGGAAAAGGGGGAAAAGGGGGAGGGGGGGAACACATCTGGTGGGACATCCCCCATAATCAAACAACATACATGATCATAAGTAAGGATGCAATGGTGCACAACAAATTCCTAGAGCGAATCTGGAGTGGTGGGTTTTAAAGTAGTTACAAAGCAACACAATACTAGAGTATGCATGTGATATGCCCGTATGGGATAGTTGCAGTGGCGGAGCCAATATACGCCCAGAGGGGGCACGTGCCCATTGTCACTTTTCTATATGTACATTATTACATATAAAAAAATAAAACTATGTATCTGCACTCATAAAATTTGTTTAGTGTCCCTCCTAAATATAGAACTATTCTATTATTTTAATTTTTTATAAAAATATTTGCAACCATGAGTCTTAAAATAACAAATTTTAAAAAATATCATTTTTAAAACTTTTACTAGATTAGGACATTTATTCGATTTTTACACCTATAGATTTTATTCGTATGCTACTCGTAAAAGAATATTTAATACACAATAGATTTTCATTTGTTATTGAAATATTATATAAATATCGTGATATTCTTAAAAAAAATTATAAAAAATGTGAAGGGATTCAAATGTTGCAAAGCTATCAAATGGGCAAAACTTAAAATCAAGATAACAAGTCAATTAAAAACAATTGAACTGATACTACAATATTTTAGTTAGTTTGATATGTTTTCAATAATGATTAGTATCTACTTGAATATATAAGTTTTACTTATCCAAAATAAACAAATAAATAAGTTTTTGCCTTAATTGCCACATTTTTTTGTGAAATTATACATTGCAAATTTTTATATTTATTAATACTTGTTTAAATTTTAGCAACATCCTATTGTTATTGGTTATAAAAAATCAAGATTTCAAGTTAATTAGTACCCCCTCTAAACTAGATTTCTGGCTCCGCCGCTGGATAGTTGCTTACTTGCCTATGAGAGATTACAATGGGAGAGTAACATGGGATGCCTCCAACCACAAAAACAAGGAGCAATATTATGAACGAACTCAAATGGATTGCTGGCCTTGGATCTTTTAAAAGAAGTTACCAGATGAGATAAAATTAATGCCTGAGATTACAATAAAAAGTGATCGTGGTGGTGGTGGTGATGGTGATGGTGATGGTGATGAAGGTGGTTGTGGCTTTATTGTATGGATTAGAGGATGTAAACATCAAACTCATGGACCATGGAAGACCAAATTAATGCCGAATAAAATAAGAGTAAGAAAAAGGGAGAAGGGAAAGAGATGGCCATTCTATGGTGCAGGGCTTCCTGCCGCTTTATTCATTGTGACAAAGTACAAGGTGCACCTTAACATAAGGCACATCTGACATGCATCCAGCAACTTCAAACACAGTTCACGCGCTGGTCTTAAGCACAAAATAGATAAGCTCTAACAAAGCTTGGTACAAGCAAAATCGTTCAATAAAGGATAATACATCATGGCATAAAAAATCAATGCATAGATTTATCTAAGAAGCACAAAAAAATCAATAATAGGAAATGAAATCACAGAAACAGTAAAATGGGCAAACCAAAATTCATTTAATTTACCTTGTTCCACAACTCATTATAACAGGTAGATTCTGTAGAACTACATAAATTCGCAATGATGGTGCATGATATTTTTAAGTGATGTCTTGGACTGTCTTAAGGAATCTGATGGTCCCGAACCTATTCAGTAAATATAAAAGACAAATTTTTGTCGTCTCCTTACAAACAATATATATATATATATATACATATATACTCTCAAGTATAGCATTCCGATCTGCCCTTTTGTTTTCATGTAAGTCGAGCTTTTCTTTTAAGTGTCGTTATCAACTTCATGAAAATAAAAACAAATGACCAAGAAACCTTCTTCAATGCATAGATGTGGCACCATAAATGCTAATTTACTTGCAACACATCTAAGAATAAACACGCTGCAAAAAATTCAAAATCTAGTCTACACTTCACAGAAGACAAATACCAAATATTTACCAAATTATTTATTTGAAAGATAGAAAAAAATGAATTTACTAACATGCTTGTAGAGGTTAGCACTTGAACAACTATATATGTTTGTCGTGATTGCCTTGTATCATTATATCCTATGGCTTCTCAAGAAGTGAACCTAAGCATAACTTGCAAACGTAGATCGGTGAGCTTAAAGGTACCACTCTACTGTTATAAAAGGGTCAAGAATCGGAATAAATATGATACGATATTTGTGTTTTACATTTTCTTCTAAATTTTTCTTTTGGCACCTTCTACCAATAACACTAGACATTTTATTACTTGAACACTTTTTATCTTGCAGTTAATTATTCATATTTTTTTGAAGAAAAACATGAACTTTGCTCTCCAAATTCCATCATTAGCTCATATGATTCTCATACCCACTTATTTTATCAATGCAGCCATTACAGACATACAGGTGTGTGGCAATCTTAATGAGAACTCAAATTAAACCTCAATGGACTACCAACAGACTTTTGCCTCATTGCACTTCTTGTTGAAAATGATACATGTATAAAGATTTTCTATGAAAGGTCCTTTCTACTCTCAAGTCGTGCATGCATCCACAACCACACAGTAGTTTCCCCCATAAAAAGAGTTCACCATAAGCTACAAGGGTGTAGCATTGGCTTGAGTCATTCAATGACTATTACTATCAGTTCGTGACCTACCACAGTAGACCAAAAGAACATAGAAAACCAAAATAGCAGAAAGTGTACATACTCAAAAACCGTTTGAATCTGCCATCCATATTGTTTCTTCTCTTGATATTATGATGACTAAACTGAAATAGCATGCACAATTCCGAACTGCTCAGCACTCTTTTTTTTTTTTTTATCAGTTTAGTGTATATATTCGGATTTAGGACAAAAACCGATAAAATAAGCTCCAAGTGAACAAGAATAAATCATACACAACAAATAGAACAGTCAATTAGTAACCGCTAGCAATTCGAGTTCCAAATTTCTCAAACATAACAGAGAGCGAATCAGTTGTAAACAATAAAAAATATAAAGTTATATAATAAATCTATTTACCGCATATTTTTATAGGAGCTTCAAGCTCGAGAAGATTAGGCTGGCTCAGAAAGATTTCCTTAGACGCGAGACACATCTGCCGAATCTCCGCCTCCGTGATCTGCACCTGCTTGGGCACACGTCCGTTCTTCGCATCAAGAAGCCGACGTATGATGTCGTCGAGCAACGCCTCATCCATCACCGGTGATACAAACTCAATCCCACGCAAAACAAGAACACGAATTATCTAAAACCTAGCTTCTTTATCTACACACTCTTTTCTCCCTCTCTTTCTATAGCAGTTCCCTGATCAAAACAAATGACTACAAAAACGTCAAAAGAAGAAGATCAGGACCGATGAAATGATAGAAACGAAGATATTGAAGCGTTCTTTTCTGCATCTACGGTTCGGTCTGATGCAAGGGATCGAGTGAGTGGAGCCATCGGGAAGCTTACGATTCCGGCGACGGAAGAGTAACAGTGTGAAGCCATGGGTACGTATCACGGTGACTTTCGTTCTGGAGGATTGTTGGGGAAGATCACAAAGTTCGGTCAATAAATGCCTTTAGGGTGAGTTGCCGCCATTTCCCACTCGCTCTCCCACTGGTCTCCCCCTCTCTCTTATTTTCCTCCTAGTGGTCTCTCTCTCTCTCTCTCTCTCTCTCTGCATCGACGGAGCCCTAACCCCTATCAGATTATGAACCACGTGTCGCTGGCACGTGGGGCGTTGGGTCAACTCTAGGTACTTGCAGTGCCACAATATCTTGTTTTAATTGGAGGCGGGACGGTAGCATCATCGTGCTGTTTCTTGTTTGAGCTATTTATTTATTACATAGAATTTATTGTGTTTTTTTAATATGTAACATTTTAAATTTATTTAATATTTATAATTAAATGGTTGAATAAAATTTTTTAATATTATCTTATAAATAAATAAAAATTAGAGTATATTATACTTATATTTTTTGTATTTAAGTTTAATAATATTGTCATATTTTTTATTTTTTAAAATATCACTGCACTCTCTTATATTTTTATTTTTGTAATATTTAGATCTAAAAATTAATTTTTCGTTAATTTTTGGACAAAAAATACTGTTTCAACGGTATTTTTAATTTTTTTAGTTTTTTTGTTTAATTACAAAATTTTATTTAAAATTTTATAATTAAAAATAAAAAATTACTAAATACAAAAATAAGTAAAATAAAAACATAAAATTTAATT
>JAOTRH010000024.1:15579574-15596816 GCA_034768845.1 Heliamphora exappendiculata | reverse complement strand
TTCTGATTCTCATGGTGCTCTCACTACTCAACTTAGTGAGATTGTTCAGACATTGCGGTCTGTTTTACCTCCATCTTCCACGGCTACTTTAGCCAATTCCGGTAATGTTGCATGTGCGGCTCTTACATCTCCTTCATGGGTCATTGATTCTGGCGCTAGCTCTCACATGTCTGGTAATCCATCGGTTTTTTCTCATTTAACTCCTATCCAGCATCATATTGTTTTACCTGACGGTTCATCTCGCCCTATGCAGGAGACAGGTGTTCTACATCCATCTCCTTCTTTCTCATTGTCTTTTAGTCTTTATGTCCATAATTTTCCTTTTAATTTACTTTCTGTTAGCCAGTTAACTAAACATTTACATTGTTCAATAACTTTTTCTCCCACTTGTGTTTTTCAGGACCTCCAGACCAAGAAGATGATTGGTTCAGGGTATGAGAAGAATGGTCTCTATTATCTTGATGTTGCTTCGCCTTCCACTTCTTTTTTTGTTTTGAGTGTTACTGTCTCTCCCCTTCAGTGGCATTTGCGTTTGAGCCACCTGTCTGTGGCTAAGCTTAAGTTGGTTATTCCTAGTTTGAGTCCTGTGTCTGGTTTTAATTGTGAAACTTGTCAGTTAGGAAAGCATCACCGTAGTTCCTTTTCTACTAATAGTCGTAGTCGATAGTCTGCGCATTTTGATGTAGTCCATACGGACATTTGGGGTCCGTCTTGAACTCCCAGCAATAATGGATATTCTTATTTTGTTATTTTTGTTGATGACTATTCTCGCATGACTTGGTTATTTCTGTTGAAAAGTCGGTCAGAATTACCCTTTATTCTCTCTCGCTATTATAATGAAATTTATACTCAATTTGACAAACGCATCAAGCTTATTCGATCTGATAATGCTCTTGAATATCTACAATCCAATGTTGCTTCTTTTTGCATTGATCGTGGTATTATTCACCAAACTACTTGTGCTTACACGTCTCAACAAAACAGGATTGCTGAATGCAAACATCGTCACTTGTTAGATATTACTCGTACTTTATTGTTTCATACTACGGTACCCAAGCAGTTTTGGGAGAATGCTATTCTTACTACTTGCTTTCTTATTAATCGCATGCCTTCTGCTGTCCTCAATGGCCAGTCTCCTTTTTCCTTGTTATATCCGACCTCCTCGCCCTTTCCTCTCACTTCTTGGGTTTTTAGTTGTACTGCTTTTGTACATGTTTTTGATCCCAGTCGTGATAAGTTATCTCATCGGGCTCAAAAGTATGTTTTTCTTGGTTACTCTTGTACTCAAAAAGGTTATCGTTGTTATCACCCCGAGACCCGTCGGTATTTTGTTAGTGCTGATGTCACCTTCGAATCCACACCTTTTTTTACTTCTTCCAATCTTCCGTTGTCCTCTGATCTCATTTGTTGTCGTGAGGGGGAGTCTCGCTCTTCTCCTACTCTACCTTTACCTGTTTCTCTGCCCACTTCTTTCTCTTTCCCTCCTCCTCATTTGCAGGTGTATCAGCGATTTAGTGCTCGACAGCTTGTTCTTTATAGCCCGGATTTGTCATTGTCTTTAGCTGAGGTTCCTGGGTCATCACCCCCTCCATATACCTCCTCTGACTTGCCTATTGCCTTGCGTCGTGGTAAGCGTGCCTGTTCTCAACACCCTATTACTAATTTTCTGTCCTATGATCATCTCTCTCCTTGTTTCTATTCTTTTGCTTTTACCTTGTCGTCTATTTCTATTCCTTTCTCTTATAAACAGGTCATGCCCATGTCTGGATGGAAAATTGCTATGGATGAGGAAATGAGAGCTTTTCATTAGAATCATACTTGGGAACTTACTTCCCTTCCACCAAGGAAGCAAATTGTGGGTTGTCGCTGGGTATACACCGTGAAATACCTCCCCGATAGGTCTGTTGAGCACCTTAAGGCTCGGCTGGTTGCTAAGGGGTACACTCAGACCTATAGTGTTGATTACTTAGAAACCTTTTCTCCCGTGGCTCGTCTCAACTCCGTTCGCATCTTTCTCTCTGTTGCGGTTAGTTGTTCTTGGCCTTTATATCAACTTAATATTAAAAATGCCTTTCTTCATGACGACCTTCAGGAAGAGGTATATATGGACCAACCGCCTGGCTATAGTGTGGATGGGAGTGCTCATTTTGTATGCCGTTTGCATAAGGTGCTTTATGGTTTAAAACAATCTCCTCGTGCCTGGTTTGATTGGTTTAGTTCCATTGTATTTTCTTATGGCTTTCAACGTTCAACATCTGATCACTCTGTCTTTATTCGTCACTCTTCTGGAGGCACTATTGTGTTGATTGTATATGTTGTTAATATTCTTCTTTCGGGTGATGATGCTGCAGGCATTCTTGATCTAAAAACCCACCTGGCCACAGTTTCATACTAAAGACTTGGGTGCTCTTCGCTATTTTCTTGGGCTTGAAGTTGCTCGTTCTTCTAAGGGCATTTCTCTTTCTTAACGAAAATATGTACTTGATCTTCTTTCTGAAACTGGTCTTCCTGGTGCTCGGCCTGCTGATACTCCAATGGACTATTCTGTTAAACTTGATGCTGAACAGGGCAATCTTTTTTATGATCCTGGTCGATTTTGCCGCCTTGTTGGCAAGTTAATTTATCTCACTGTTACTCGCCCGGACATTACCTTTGCAGTTGGTGTTGTGATCCAATTTATGCATGCTCCTCGGCAGCCACATTATGAGGCCGTTTGTCATATTCTCTGCTATTTAAAGAGTGCCCCCGCCGTGGCTTACTTTATTGCCCGTCTGATTCTTTGACTGTCACCGGGTTTAATGATGCTGGTTGGGCCGGTAGCCGATCTGATAGGCGATCTACGTATGGCTATTGTACTCTCGTTGGTGGCAATTTGGTTACTTGGCGCAATAAAAACAAAATGTGGTGGCTCGTTCCAGTGCCGAGGCCGAATATCGGGCCATAGCTCACACCGCCTCTGAAATGTTGTGGGTTTGCTCTCTTCTTCGGGATTTTGGCAATTCTACACCACTTCCTATGCAAATGTTTTGTGATAATCAGACCGCTATTTTTATTGCTAATAATCCAGTGTTTCATGAGCGCACTTAGCACATTGAAGTTGATTGCCACTTCAATCGGGATTTTTTGTTGCATAAACAGATTGCCACACCTTATATCTGTTCTGAAGACCAATTGGGTGATATTCTTACAAAGCCGCTGCCGCGTTCTACTTTTCATCGTATGCTTATCAAGCTGGGCCTGTTTGACATTTATACTCCAGCTTGAGGGGGAGTGTTGAGAGTTTATTAATTTCATTCTTTTCTATTTTTTCTTTATTTCTTTAATAGGATTCTTTTACTTATATTTATCTTTGACCTAATATATAAAAATGATACGTGGGTGAAAGAGGCTAATTAACCTCTTAAAACTCTTTCTTTTCATCTCTTTTCTTCTTTTCAATCTCTCATTCTTTATTCTTCAAATCCTAAATTCATTTTTTACTATTCAACTGTCTTTTTTGGTTTTTTTTTACCTTGTTTAGTTTTTTTTCTTTTCTTGGTTCTTTTCTTTACTTTTTCCTTCCTTTTTTTTTGGTTGTTTTCTTTACTTTTTTGGAGGTTGTTTGCTAAAGTTCTATTTATAAACATGGGATATATATAAGTACAAACATATTTTTTGTCGCATCCCCGCTGTGTCCGTGTCCTAATTTTTTTAAAATCACCTTGTCCCGTGTCTAACGGTCTTGGGTAGAACTCAAAAGCTAGTTGTTCAGGTGAAGGTGCCCTCATGTATGTTTATATACTGCATATTACTTTTGTCCTTGGGTGACGTGGGAATTCGCTTCACAAGTTCAAGCATAAAACTTGAGCTTTTAGGTTTAGGAAGAATAGAAAATGAGAAGAAGAAGAAGAAGAATAGGTTTAGGGTTTAGGGATTAGCTGATGGTTTTATAATCATGCCCCAAACCAATCATATTCGTGATCTGCAGATCTTAAAAAAAACATGAAGGAGAAAAGGTTATAGAGCAATGTAAAGCTTTGGCCAATTGACTAACAAAAAGCAAATTGAAGGGGAAATCAGAAACATAGAGACTAGAGGGTAAAGCAATGGATTGATTGGGAAGAACTACTCCATGGATGGGGTAAGAGGAACCATCTGTTAATATATATTAAGTATTAATAATATCATGTGAAGATGCCCACAGTATCTCCTGTAGTCTCTCATTACTTAATAAATACGTGTGTATGTCTCACAATGAGGACACGCTCTTTTTCGTACTTTTTCTCTCATTTTCTAATATGGTATCAAAGCCACGAAACCTTAACCACCACGAAACCCTAGCTCTCACCAGAACCAGCTGCCAACTAGAAACCTTAACCCTAGCCGCCGACCACCAGACACCCTCGCCGACCTCCGTCGGTCCTCATTAGAATCGATCTATTCATCCACTAATGATCCCTTCCGCCTATATGATGTCATAAAAGGCTTCTTTCAGTCCCAACAGTCCGGGAAGCTTCTTCAGGATCACTTTATGCAATTTAAGATTTTGGCTGACGAGTTTGATCGTCTTCTTCTGTTCACGAATCAGCTGTCTCAGTTTCAGCAGCAGATGCAGCAACTTTTGGTTGTGTGCTTCTTGGCCAATTTGGATTTCGAGTTTGATTTAGCACGTTCTCAAATCCTTACAGGGGCAAATATTTCCATTCTCTTCGAGACATTCTGGCGTGTGAGTTAAGCGTCCCGTCGGGATGAGTCTCATGGTATTGGTACATCTCCTGTTGAGACCTCTATCAGTCCGCTTTGGTGGGTTTTCATGATAGCCGCAGCGGTCGAGACCGCGGTCATGGTTGTGAGACTCTGACCCGTTTTCTTTTTCGGTATTTTCGACGCAGAGTTTATCATTTTCATTGTTGCATGTCTATATGCGTTTTATGCATGGTTGGGCTTAGAAATGCATGTAGGGTTGGATACTGGGGCCGTTGGGCGTTGTGGTGCAAATTTTTTTTAAAAAAAAAAGATATTTTCTGTGAGCCTATAAATGTCTAGCTTTAGATATTTTTCCAAAAATATTTCCTCTCTAGTTTTGAAATCAAACCAAAACTTTTGCCTTCTCTCTAACTTATCGGAGGCTCGGGGCTTGATTTTTGACGATCTGATAGCTGATCATTGCTATCGGCACCGAGGGCTACGCATTCGTCCGGACAGAATCTCATTTCGACGAGATTAGCTTTTCGAGGCGTCTAGTTTTTGACTCAACGAGGTAAGATCCTAGACTCTCGTGTCTTAAAGGGGTGCTACGTGTAATCGTATGTGTTTTTGCCGTTTAAAAATGCATGAAAAATCGATTTATGTTTCAAAAAGTTGGGTTTTGATTCAAAACCGTTTTTAGTCGCTTTCAGTTGGATGAAATAGGTTTTTGAGTCGTTTCTTTCGGTGTTTCTTGGTAGTTTTGGGTATGCGTATGTCTGAGGGTATCAAAAAGGAGTTTGGTTGCTTCGATTTTGGGGTTGAAATGGTGGTTCCCGTAGCTAGGGTTCGTTTCCGCCGTGGTCCAGTCGATTGGACTGGGTGATCTAGTCGACTGGGGGTGATGATCCAGTAGACTGGCCTGGGTTTGGGTTTTTCTGTTTTCTTTCTAGTAGGTTTTCAGCCGACTGAGGTCCTGCTGAGGTTGTTTTGTTGCTTTGGGTGGTCATGTTGTGGCTTTGGGAGTTTGTTTATGTTTGGTTGTCGTCCTCGGGGGTGACATAGGTGGTTAGAAGCGAGGTGTTGGTGCATGTTTAAATGTGGTGTTGATGCATGGTTAGATGCGAGGTGTTGGTGCATCGTTGGGTGCGAGACGTGCTTGGGTCTGTGGTTCTTTTTCTAAAAAGGAGAGTTTGGGGAAATATGGTGTTTTGTGAAAACGTTTGTGGAAATCGTGTTGTGGGAGGCTTGGAGTTGGCCTTTGAGGTTAGGTTTTGTTTTGTAGATCGTTGGTCATCCGGGTTAGTGGATGTCGTGTCGTGTTGTGTGGCACGTGATGTCGTGTCGTGTTTTGTGGCATGTGATGTCATTATGTGAAACGTAATGTTGTACGTGGTTTGGTGCATTTTAAAACTCTGGTTTTACTCATGCATATTTGGGGACAAAAATGTGGTCCTCATATATATAAAACTCTGATTTTATTCATGTGTATGTGCGTGATTGACAATGGACGGAAATGTGGTTCGATGCACGTTAACTTTGGTTAACAATAGATGGAAATGTGGTCCGATAAACGTTAACTCTGGTTGACGATGTGTGTGTGAGAATTTGAGGGACGAAAATGTGGTCCTGAGGATGCGTGTGTTGCGTGTGTTGCACGGGTTACGTGTGTTGCATGGGTTGCGTGTATTGTGCGTGAGTTGTGCGAGTTGCATGTGTCGGGTGCGTTGCGTGGGTGGCGTGTGTTGTATATGTTAGCTCTGGTTAACGATGCATTAGATGGGGCTGTAGCGCCCTTCGGTGAAAGTCCGAGAAGATCCATGTGTTGCATGTGGGGCTCATAAGAGTCATTGTATATATCTGTGTTGCATGTGGGGATCGTGAGAGTCGAGGCTCATGAGAGTCAATAATTGCATGTGAAGCATTGTAATATATATATTTACATCAAACTGTTTTCTTTGAGGCTCCTGTGAGTCGTGATATAAAACTGTTTTCAAATTGTTTTCTTTGAGGCTCGTGTTAGTCGTGATGTAAAACTATTTTCAAACTGTTTTTAAGGCTTGCGTAAGTCAAATTATAAAACCGTTTTCTGGGCTCAGGAGAGTCGAAACATACATAATACTCTGCTAGCATGTTTAGCTTTTATTTCATGTTTGTCTAGTTTCTACTGAGCTCTGACTCACGGTGTGGGATTTGAAATATTTTTCAGGTGCATATGATCATGCAGGTTGATCGGAAGGAGCCGGTTGGGGCAGAAGACCCGTAGTCTTCTCTTTTTGTTTCGTTTGGATCATGTATGTTTTACATGTTTATGGTGTTAGAACCATGCGTTGTAAGCCTGCTGGCGATTATATTTATTGCATGTGTGCTTTGTACTTTGAGAGTAAAATATCGGGCTGGGTGTTGCTTTTCAGCTTTGTATGGTTGTTTGCGGGTGATTTACGTGACTCGGGAGATTGGGACGTGACAGAATGGTATCAGAGCTCTGGGTTCAAATACCTAACAGCCGTGGGAAGAAGGTGCATCACCTTGTGAGGTTGATTGCATGTGTTTAGATGGTTTGATAACATGAGTGTGACCACTTCTTAAATGTGTGAATGCTGTGTATATGTGAGCATGAGGGTTGAACCTTAAGATTGATTAGTCTTACCTTCGGGCACTTGGGTTAACTAGCTTGGAAGCCGAGTTAGAAATGCGTTTGACCGACGTGTTTTCTAGCAAGGAATCTAAGTAGGTTATCCAAATTGACGTGTCATTCTTGTCGGTTCTCCTCGGTATATGGGGTTTTTTTAGCATGATCTTGAATAACTATGTGTTAGCATGATTATGTGTTTTATGTTAAGTGATAACATGATGCATGAAAGCTTATGTGGTTATGTTGCTTTCGTATAAACGCGATGTCTGTGCGGAGAGGACGAGGCCGAGGTTAAAGCCGGGGCTTGGGCCAAAGGGATATGCCGATCCCTGATGCTGGGGATGCAAATGCTCCCCAAGGACCTGTAGACGAGGTAGACTTGCTACGTGCAATGGTAGACTCCGTAGGTTGTGTGCCGAGTGTAGAGACATCGGTTGGTGAGGATGTGAGGTTGGGACGAGTTGTAGATCCCGTGTCTTTAAGGTAATTAGCCGTTGTTTAGAGTGCATGACCATGAGAAACTAAAGCCCTAGAACTTCGATAAAAACTTCAAAAATACAAAACTCACATCAAATAGCTTCCAAAAAATTGTAAGGAAATCGTCATAATGATCAACAAACCAAGTAGATCCAGATTCGAAGAGCCATTTTTTTCTCTATCCATGCGAACGTTGACATTAGCATGATGTTGCGTCAATATGCTGTGGTCAGCATTTTTGATAGCCCTTAAGTGCCTTCCGACAGCTCTTGGCTAGGATCAAAAGCTCCGATACCAAGTTAAAGTATAAAACTTAAGCTTTTAGATTTAAGAAGAAGAGCGAATGAGAAGAGAAAAAGAAGAAAAATAGGTCTAGGATTTTCTAATCTATCCCTTTCACCTCTAAGTATTTATATTAAAATAAGAAAAGTCTAAATTACAAGAAGATCCTTCAGACAAAAACTAGAGAAGTAAATAAGAAAAGAACAACTCTAACACTAGAATAAGTGCCACGGGTCGAGTTGATAGACTTAGGATGTGTTGTGCTGGGCTATTGAACAAATTGGATCAGGATTTGACAATAGAAGAATTCTTTGAGTTATCAAATCAAGTTTTGTAGATCTTTTGTCAATAGCCTCATGATCAAGATTAGTTAGAATGGGAAAATTTTGATGCATTATACTTATTTATTTTTGCATGGCAGAGTTTAATATTTCGAGGAGAACTCGAGGTCGAGTTCTTTTTCAATGGAGGACTGGAGGGGAATGATGAAGGGATGCTAAAAGTCATTACAATTTCATTTTAATTATTTAATAATTAGGTTTCTATTAATTATATTTTATTACAATTTTATTTTGTTTAATTTTAATAAGATTCTAGTTTATCTTTTTAATAAAATATTATTTAAAGAAGTTTGATTATATATAAGAACACATCTAACACATATGAAAGGTTTTATCTATGGACTATTGAGTGAGGAGGAGCCACTTTGCACAAATACATATACGTACATAATCCACCCTTATCCATGCATATATTACTACATCCTATTTATGATGATCAGTATCCGTAGGGTCTTGACTATGGATGCTTCCTAATTTTAGGGATTTACAATGGCAATGTGTGCATTGCAGATGTTTGTGCTCATGTAGATGGTTTTCAATCTCTTCATTGCAATCAAAATGACAAACATCAAAGTACTCTTTGAATAGAAGAATGGTTAGGAAAGGAAGAAAATGTCTAAACAACTGGTGTTGTGTGATTGTGGGTTTTAGAGGATCATATATGCTTTGAATATTATAAAGACGAACATTTTAAAGAGGTTAGGAGATTTACATGGGTTATGTAGAGAGTTGTTACATTTTACATTTTCAAATATTGTATCAAATGGGCAAAAGATCACTTGAGCATGAACACATTCCACACCACAAACCCAACCCAACCCAACCCTCCAAACTACTTATTTCCAGAATTGCTTTCCATCGCGAAGAATGATATATCTAATCCACATTCATAATTTAAAGTATTTTCCTAATTTTCATTACTAACTTAGATACATGTATCAATTGTGTCTGTGATTAGGTATAGGAGCTCCATATTTTGAAAGCTCAAAAAGTCAGGGGCATGTACATGGGCGTGTCCTGCACATTTAAATACATTGTATTCCACATATTATTGTAATGTGAGATGTTATTCCAGATATTTGAGGTTGATGTTTCTTTTCTTTTTCACCCCTCTTATCTTATTTGGGGGGAGAAGTATTGTGGTAAAAGAGGAATCTCTCCTCCTTGCAAGGAGCCAGAAACCTGTTAAAGGGGTCGGGAGAGCCACATAATACAATTGTCATCAAATTGTAATCTGCTTTTAGCATGATAGAATATTTGGTGTCCAATTTGTGTACGAGTCAAACACAGTCATGTTAAAGGGGTTGGGAGAGCCACATAACACAATTTTTGATATGTGGAGAACAATTTTCTGCCCTTCAAACTCTCAGTGAGTGGATAAATTTCAAATTAGATACCAATTTACCTATCCTTAACTTTCAAACATTTATGTCTCTTTAGTTTCATGATTAAGCGGGGGTTAACAAAGGCAAAATGGTGCATACCGATCTGAGAGAAATTTTAAGACTCATTGGAGATGCTGCCTTCAGTGATTTAACTGTTGAAGTGATCCAATTGTCTGTGTTGTTTACATTTTTGCTCTCCTACAATACAAACACAGGACTTGGCTCATCACTCATGTAACTGCATCTATGTAAATACAAACACAGAACTTGGCTCATCACTCATGTAACTGCATCTATGTAAAAGGGACAACACGTAAAAGGAAATAGCACATAAGGAAATAAGAAAATCATTAATGGAAAGAATGCCAATATCAATTTCCCCATGGAATTGATCCCACCTCATCAACTTACAAGTGTAGATATTATTTCTTCCATTGTTCTTCGAGAGAAGCACTCATTAATGATGTTCAACCTGTAGCCACATGAGTACAAAAAATGAGGAGCCGAGACAAGTAGCGCAAGGCTAAGTTTGGGTTTACATCCCAAGAGTCATAATAAAATCCTTTATAAAGTAAAGATGTGCCTAATGGCCCAAATCATAACTTCAGCCCAAATTAAAAGTTCGGGCATGCAATGTACATTGAGCATGGGTTTAATGATGATAGGTTTGAGAAATTGATAAAGGTAAGGGATAATCAAACAGAAATAATTACTATACATGCATATGGTGATATGATTTTAGATATTATGAGAATGTTCTCATGTGTAGAGATCATGATATAAACTACTAAACTTATCAGCTGCAAATCTATGAAGAAACTAAAGACTGGCTACGGAGGCTAATCCAATGATCACAAATAATTAATATATCAAATAAAGAGCAGACTAAGCTAATAAACAATGAGATGGCTGTTGTGATATCCTGATATCCCACATCGAAAAGGGAGAGGGAGTTTCTGAGTTATAAAAGAAAAATCTTGAACCCTAATACAACAATTAGACCTTTTTCCAGGTAGTAGAGACTGTAACAGAACTCCGCAGTTAAGCGTGCTTAGGCGGGAGCAATACAAGGATGGGTGACCTCCTGGGAAGAACAAAACCGTGAGGGCTTTTGCTCAAAACGGACAATATCGTTGTCACAAGAAGGGTCGGAGTGTAACAAATGGTATCAGAGCCGATTCTCCTCACCTCCGAGTGTGGGCTCCTACCGTCTCGCGTGACACGTAGGCGGGCTACAGAGTGGGCGGGTCGATAAGGACTGACAAGCTACTGCACGAGGACGTGCAATCCTAAGAGGGGTGGATTGTGATATCATGGTATCCCACATTGAAAAGGGAGGGAGTTCCTAGGCTATAAAAGAAAAATCTTGGACCTTTATACAGCAACGAGGCATTTTCTCAGGTGGTAGAGACCCTAGCAAAACTCCGCAGTTAAGTGTGTTTGTGCAAGAGCAATGCAATGATAAGTGACCTCCTGGGAATAACAAAACCGTGAGGCTTTTGCCCAAAGCGGACAATATCGTTGTCATGTGAAAGGTCGGGGTGTTACAGCTGTTGATTCGAGAGTCACGCCTAATGATAATTTACATGATTAATCGTGGGCTTGGGGGACAAGCTCCATTTTCCAAGGACAACCAGTTGAAATTATATTAACTTCACATAATTTGGTGAATATTCCTCACCAGTTTTGTGTATTAATTCAAGACGAGAACTCGAACAATCCCAATTTCCCCAACGTGTCTGACATTAAAACTGAGATACTAATATGGTCTCTGCCCAAGTAGGATGGAGAACCACAAATTGAAAACTAAAGAAAAGACCCAGCAAGAACAATAACTCTCCAAGGGAAGATGCCACTATGAGTGCCAGGAAATCATCATCTGAAAAGTAGACCCATATATTTTATTTTAAGATTCTTAGCTTAAGGTCAATACTCTTCAAGTTCTCTCACTCTCACACTTAATACAAGTGTCCCTCCAAGATCTGAAAACTATGGCTTTGAGGCGCTATCAAGGATTCAGTCTTATTTTAGGTTTCTCAAGTAGAAGGTCAAGCCTCACAAAATTATACATATTAACTTTGTGAGTGAGGAAGAAAGGAAGAAACAAAAATATGAACCAAGAAGTTGCAACAACCAACAGTCACCACAACCAACTGTTAATCCCACAGCTAATAAGACTTCATTCTTTTATTCATATTAAAACATTGATACTGTGTTTGACAGATTGATTGACAACTGCCAGAACCAGTTATGAATCCATAGATTATGGTATTTTACCAAGAATATTGTATAATTTTTCTTTACAAAAGCAACTTCCAAGAACCTTGGTGAACACATTATAGTTAATAAAACCTTACAGGATGGATTGAAGATGTCAACCAGGGGGGGGACAAAAGGAAAAATGGATGATGTAGTAGGGGCTCTTCTCTTACCGGTGGTAGGCACTTTTCTCTTTCAAACTAGGTCGCTGAGAGAAATCGTCAATAGTTGCAGAAATAATGGCTGGATCACTTGAATTCACCTTGCACAGGGCTTCTTCTAACAAAGACAGTCTCTTTTCATTGATGAAGACACATAAGAGAGTGATTAGAATCCTATTAGTATACTTCCAGATCAATATACGAGACCATGTTCTACATGTCTAGCAAAGATGTATTGCAAGATTAGGGAAGTAGCACCAATGAAAAGAATTCCGTCCCAGTTTATGTTCGATGCAGCACAAATCTAAACAATAACTTTTATTGTCTTTTTAAATGCCATGCAGTGATGAAAACCAAATTTATCAGTACACTTAAATGATTATTAGCATGGTTTGACTTTCATGAACTATATAAAAGGTTCAAATTGAGCACACATCGCATCAGCAGAAGTTGTAGTTATAACCTTGACTACTCCATAAACTATATTTAATCAATCAAAGGTTTATAAACGATCCTAACTAACTAGAGAACGAAAGCTGCCATTTAGACCTTTATACCATATTGTCCCCAGAAAGAACAGATAACAATGAAGCATGGAGATTAAATTTCCTCAGATACAAAACAGGTCAGAAGACTCGGAAAATCTGAAATAGAGTGCTTAAGGTCTTTTTAGTAATTCAGAAAATAGCCTTCAAGTACAACTCCAGTGGACACGCTGCATCATTATTCTGAACCATTTAAACAACCTACAGAAGTTTGAAACATTATAATGTGCATCTCAAATATCTTCATGCCAACAAGACCATGCAAGCTCATTTAAACCTTACAAGACACAACTTGCTTGCTTACTTAACCAAGCAAGTTGCATTTCTTTCATACTCGGATCAAACTGACTCTTATGCATCCGTAGATGCACTATGAGTCGTATATGTATCATTCGTTTACAAATTGCAAAGAAAGTATACCACTGAAGGAACAAAATGAGTTGCAAGACCGCATGCAAGCATTTCAGTACCATCCAACCTGGAACCTGTAAGGGCAAGATATTCTCCTGCAACCAAAGTTCAGAAAAGTTAACAGTTACAGTACAAATGGCATCTAAAATCTGCAGGAACTGAAAGTGATGCAGTCCATAAGAGGGTCAGGACAGAATATATTTAAATAGGAAAAGTCTTGGAAATTAAAGCTGAACCGGCTTAAAACCTTGCATAGTTAATTTTTATTTTTGACTGGTCCTATTTGTTTCCTGTTGTGTAACTAACCTGCTGTTTTGTTATTCTAAGTTTTTCATTCAGTAAAAAAGGCCAAGGACATTTCTGTAAGCATCAGGTTTTCAGTTGGGCTGTAGGGGTATCACATCGGTCCTATTTCTAGTGCATTTATGCATGGCCTTTTTCAGTTGTAAGGTTAATTTCATGAATCAAAGCTTCCAAATTCTATACTCAAATTTTGAGCATAGGTTCAATTAGAACCTAAAGACAAGAAAAGTCAATATATAGTTCTCAGAGGTACTGCTTTGGTCGTGGTTTGCTTTATGACGCGATGCAAGCAAAGAAAAAGTGGAAATTTGGGAACTTCACATCGGGCATGACTTGGACATTGTATAATCATGTTTACGGCTAATTTGAGTCTTGTTTTATATTTCTATTTGCAAAGTGGATGTTGGTTTTCCACGCCCACTGGACAATGACCATATTTGGTCCATGGGTTGTGTTATAAGTCACGTCCTTATTGGGTCTTTCAGATGGTAATGGTATTAATTCAATACAGTATAATATTCCAATGAGTCAAAGTTCACTTAAACTTCAACCAGTGAGTAATTGGTCCTACCGCCCTACTAAAATTATAAAAAATGTAAGTCACTATAATATATGCATGTAATCTTCCTATTTAAAGAAGAGTTAACTTTTACAAATTTTTGAGATTTACGTTGTTAGACTTGCGGCCCCTCTGCAAAACATCAAATTTTCTTTCTCATCTTGCTCTTAGCAGCTACAATCAGCTCCTAAACTCTTCCAAATCAACCCCCAATCAACCCTAAACCCTAGCCCAACCTCTGAGCAATCAGTTTAAACAGCAAAATCAAAGAAAAATGCTAGGGCTTCTAACAGCGCAATTCTGAAAGTCCAGCAACCTAACACTTCTAGAATGAAGATCAAGTTTACCCCCTACCCTTTACCAACGCAAAAATCCTTCATCTACCTTTTAGAACCCTTAGACTTCCTTACATGGACTGGAATCTGATAGACAGTTTTATTCCTAACATTCATAACCTATCTTACATCAATGTGATATTAAAACTTAAGGATTTTACTTCAAGACGATTTCGACCCAACATCATTTAAAGGGAATAAAAAAGTACTATGAAGACTTTTGGATCAAATGAATAGTAGGCTGGGTTCAACTTTATAGTTGAACATTAAACTACTTCAGATGTTACAGTTTTTGTTGTACTATGACAAACACTCGCACTGCTCAAGAGTTGGAGTATTACATTCATGCTTCCTATTCAATCCCTATACATGAATCTCTTGACATTTAATCATACAAGCCAACAAAAGAATTCCCAAGGGGACACGCTGGCTTCCATCACATACAAGCCAACAACAGTGTGTCAATGTTAGGGAAATAGAGTGAGATTGTTGTGGTTTTAGAAGAAGCCATAAGAAGAGCATGATGACTGCAATACTAATCCCAAGATAAGAGAAGTAAACCACAAGCACAAGGCTCAGTCTCAAGTCTTGGCTCAAAAGACTCAGTTTCCAAGTCATAGCTCAAAGAAGCTATAGAATTCTTGGTAGACACCTGGCAAACCAACTACAGAATTTCACCTTCAAATATAGAAGGTTAGATGGTTGTGTTACATCTTGAACCCATAGAGGTTGGGGTTTGGGTCATGACACTAACCAACCCCTGACTCTCAATGCTTCCCATATCTATTGACCTCCAACATGACACCAGTTAAAGTGTAAATAAAGTAAGCTTTAGGGTTTGAGAGAAAGAGAAAGAGAAGAGAGAAGATAGAGAAAAAATTAAAGTTTTAGGAATTAAATGAGTTCCCTCTACCTAGGATCTATTTATATTAAAATACTATACGGCATAATAACAAAAGTATCCTAATAATGAAAATAAAGATTCTAGCACTCCCCCTCAAGCTGGAGGATATAGGCCAAATATGCTCAGCTTGAAAGACAAATGAATAAATGACGAACGAGCTAAGAGTTTGGAAAAGATATCGCTAATTTGGTATGCTGAACGAATGTAGGAAGTGATAATCCGTTTTTGCAACAACAAATCCCCGATAAAATGACAATTAACCTCGATTAGTCCGCTCATGAAATACTAGATTATTTGCAATAAAAATCGTAGTCTGGTTATCACAAAATATTTGCATTAAGGCCGGAAGTGAAAGACCAAAATCAAGTACAAGAGAGCAGACCCATAACATCTCAAAGGCAGTATGGGGCATAGCATGATAGTCAGCTTCAACACTCGAACAAGCAACTATAATTGTTTTTTTACTGCACCAAGTCACAAGGTTGCCACCAACGAAAGTACAATATCCCAATGTCGACCATCGATCAGAACGATTACTAGCCCAATCCGCATTACTGAAGCCAACAATAGACAAAGAAGTAGAGGGCCATTATAACAAGCCGCGACTAAGAACACACTTTAAATACCGTAAAATACGACAAACAGCATCATAACGAGGCTAGCGAGATAAATGCATATATTGGCTAACCACCCCAACAGCATACGTAATGTTAGGATACGAGTAATATTAAGATAACTGAGTTTACCAACCAAGCAACGATAGCGACCAATATCAGAAAAGAGACCAGACACTTAATGATAAAATCTATAGGAGTATCAACCGGATGAGCATTAAGGAACCCAGACCCAGAAAGAAGATCAAGTACATATTTGCGTTGGGATAAAAAGACGCTGCGAGAGGAATGGGCAATCTCAAACCCAAGAAAGTAACGAAGAATGCCTAAGTCCTTGGTATGAAAATATTGAGCCAAATGTCATTTCAAAGCAGCGATAGCATCAGAATCATCACCAGAAATAATGATACCATCAACATAAATAATCAACACAATAGTACCAATAGAAGAATGATGAACAAAGACCAAGTGATCACACAAGGAACACCAAAAACCATACTCAAGGACAACAGAACTAAAGCGATCAAACCAAGCATAAGAAGATTGTTTCAAACCATATAGAGCCTTACGTAAGCGACATACAAGGTTCTCGATGTCAAGCACAACATATCTAGAAGATTGAGCCATATAAACTTCCTCATAAAGATCACCATAAAAGAAAGCCTTATAATATCAAGTTAATATAAAGGCCAAGAACGACTAACATCAACGGAGAGAATAATGAGAATAAAATTAAAGCGAGCCACACATGAAAAGTTCTCCAAATAATCAACGCCATATGTTAGAGTGTAGTCTTTGGCCACGAGGCAGGCCTTAAGATGCCCAATAAACCCATCAGAAAGATATTTGATGGTATACACCCAACGACAACCAACAGTTTATTTCCCAGAAGGAAGAAGAGTAAGCTCTCAAATGTGATTCTGATAAAGAGTATTCATTTCCTCACCCATAGCTTGCTTCCAGCTAGATAAAGACATAGCCTTCTTCTGAGAATTGGGAAGAAAAACAGCAGACAAGACAGTAACAAAGGAAAGAGAGCAAAAAGAGACACGAGGAGCATGGCAAACCTACTGAGCAATATTGACCATGCTCCCTCTACTTTTGATGCTTAAAATAAGTATGAATAGAAGTAAAAAAAAGAATGATAACATAGTGAAAATTAGGTACTAAAAAAACCAAGCCTTACCGACAGAGTGCGAGTACGCGATGGGTAGCGTTGCTCAGGAGGGTCAGGATCCACAAAAGTAAAGGGAGCATGGTCAAAGTTGGTGGATGAGGGTTGAGAAGGAGCAACCTACCTGCGAAAATAGACTAATGGGAGAGATGAAACATTAGAGGAACAAGAGGAGGGGGGGGGGGGGGGGGG
>JAOTRH010000024.1:15546865-15577399 GCA_034768845.1 Heliamphora exappendiculata | reverse complement strand
AATTTATTGTAAATTGTTGAAAGTTTAATAAAGATGTATTTTTTGGATCCCCGAGCATGTATTTTATGTCGGCGTTGAAAATTCTCCCAACAATTGTTAAATCCATTGCTGCCAATTTCCACACCTCTGATAAAACCAGCCACTTCTGCCCTTTGAAGTAAAATGTTGGGACCTTCAGCTACAATGTCAAATAGGAAAGGGAAGAGGGGGTCTCATTGTCTAATCCCTTTTGCTATAGAAAAATTCTTAGTTACTCTCTCATTCGCAAATACTAAAAGAGTGATAGTTGAAATGCACTCTTTAATTTATGTAGTCCACTTATGGCTTTTACGGATTTTGATATCGGTGTTATTCGTTTTTAGTTTGATAAATCTACAACAAATAATTAATTAAATTATTTATTTAATTCATTGATATTTTGACACTTATCTTGTTCAAGTTTCGGGTTTATTATTGTAGGCCGCGAAAGAAGAGCAGAAAACATCAAAAAGTAGCCCGCGGTGTCAGACTGCTCGAGTGGTCTACCGAGCAGTCCATTGCACCTCTCGGTATCTCAGACTCTACAACAAATTACTGCAAGCAGGTATTAACGGCTCAAGCGGTCAGCGGCGAGGAAAATTTTAATTGCTGTCAGCTAGGGTTTCAAAAGGGGCATGATATATATATGACAACTAAGGCTTTTTAAACAGATGCTCCACATATCTTAATATGCCTAGTCACCAAAAGATCTCTCTCAAGTTGATTAACAAAGCTCTCAAGCCACTCAACAAGACTTGATGATCATTTAGTTTTCGTGCCTTCAAGAAATCAGCAAGTTTATCAAACCTTCAACATTCGTGCGAGATCATGGAATCGCTTGAGTGGAGTCTCAAGTAATCGAACTTTGGTGGAGAAATCCATCAGCGTTGAAGTCTGGTGGTAGATTCTAGCGGCAATCAAGTACGAAATTAGTGCACGTGAATTTGGCAGGAGTAGGCTTACTATCATAGGTTGTGGGATTAACAAGAGTTGTAAAATTCTCTTATAACCAATGCTTCTTTATAGTGTTTGATTTTCTAGTTCTAGAGTGGTCTCGTAATTTTTATTCGAATTGAAATTTTTTATGTAAAAATCGTTGTGGCTTAGGTGGACGTGTTTATTCTATTTTCTGCTTGTGTGATTAATTGGTTTTGACTTATTTGTAACATTTAATTTCTTTAATTAAATCGATTAGTACAAATAAGTCGATAAACAAAATTTTTCAATAGCCAAAATCCAAGTTCCTTGTCATTTTGAGAATGTACTCCCAATTAAGGCTGTCATAAGCCTTGTGAAAGTCCACTTTTAAAACAAAACCTGAGCTCTTTTGCTTCCTCCATTGATCCACTACCTCGTTAGCTATCAAGATTACGTCCATTATTTGTTTGCCTCTCACAAATGCCAATTGTCTTTCATCGATTAACTCGTGCATCACCTTCTTTATTCTGTTAGCCAAAATTTTAGCCAGTATTTTATAGGTTAAACTCATCATACTAATAGACATGTAGTCATTAAGATGTTGATGGTTACTAATTTTAGATATGAGAGCTAGAAATGGTGCATTTATTCTTTCCGTTAACCTCCCTCTAAGGTGAAACTTGCTCACGAATTTCAACACGTCACCCTTAATCTGACGATAATTTTTATTTATTTAACTTAAATGTTCATAAAAAAAGGCAAAATATTTAATTTTAGATTGACTTTAACCTGGTTGCCAAACGAGTCCAAAGATTATTGTTTCCCATTAGATTTGATTGTGCCAAGATTCGCATTTGAGGTACAATTTCATATTCCTCACTATAAGATGGATATTTATATTCTCCTTCTACTAGTTTTTTTTAAAAAAAATTTCATAAACCCATAAAAGAAAAGAAAAAAAGTTTCATTTTTCTTACTTGCCAATAACTTAAGTCATAATCACATATTTTCCACTATAATATACAAGTTACATACTTTCAGTTACAATAATCACCCTCATTAATTACAAAACAGATTGAATATGCAGTAAAATTTGCATATACAAAAGGGAGGTGTTAATGTCAAACGACAAACAAAATATATATTCATCCACTATTTGACTCCAAACTTCAGCAAAGAATTATCCAATTGTTGCATATTCATGATTCATAAGAAATGGCATTTGGGGGCTCAAATCTCAATAGCATAGATTTCAAAGCATCTTAAATGTGTTAGACATGTTTATTGATCATGTAAGGGTGTGATCTTTTAGGGTATGAGGAAGCAAATTAATTTGTTATATGGTGTAACCATTTTGTAACCATTAATCATGGGACCAGAGTTGGTGCTGTATTGTGCTGTGATATTTTGGAGACCGAGCTCTTGAACATATTTTTTCATAGTACGATGGTTTACTTGGAATACACAAAGAATTGATTACCTATGAAAAATCCCATTTATAGATTAATTTGTACTAATAGATATTTTTAAATCAGAAGGAGCAACCAAAAAGATAAAAAACAATCATACAAGCAATTAAATCCAATCACAAAAGACACAACGATTTTTACGTAAAATACCCCAAACCGAATAAAAAAATTACGAGACCAATCCAAATCTAAAAATATCAAACACTATATTGAGTTTTGATTACAAGAAATCTTACAAATCCTGTTAAATCAACAAATCTATTGTAGTAAGTTTATTATTGTCGAATTCACGTACATCAAACTGTGCTCGACCGCCGTTGGAATCTATCACCAAACTTTAACTGCTAACGAAATCCACCACTAAATTTGAACTCTTGAAAATTCACTCAAAATAACTACGAATTAAAAGTTGTAAAAAAAAAACACTGCTTAATGATATTTTTAGAAACATTTTTAGAAACACATAGACTATTTGTTTATCAAGCCACAACATTCAAGAGCATGCCACGGCTAAATAGTATTTATCTCACAAAAACAACTCACCTAATAAAACCCTAGCCACCCCTATATATGTAAGAAACCCTAGTAGCCTCTTCATTCACTTAAAAACCGCAATACCCTAGCTATTATAAAATAGTTCCACGTATGCACCGATTGAGCGTCGCAACCTTTTTGTGAGCTCTGCACTATTTGTCACTGTTTTGCCACTGTTAGTTGACTGCTTCAACTTATAAAAATTTAATTTCTAAAAATTGTGTTAAAAATATCATGAAATAAAATATAATTTTTTTCACAAATTTGCCAAAACATCAAATGGAATGTCGAAATATCCTAACAACCAATATTACAAAAAAAAAAAAATCAAACATCGATAAACACATAAGATAGCATGTCCAACTGTTTTTCTTCTCAAAATCATACTTCCCATTTATTTTTTTGACAAATATATTCTAATTAGGTAGCTCTTGATGTTTGATCGATATGATTATTATACATAAATAGTCTGGTCAGCGAATCATAAAATATGAACAATTAAAATCGTAAAAATAGAGCCAAACCCTCAAAGTGGGAACAAATACTCTTAAGAATACTCATGATCCGGACACATCTCTCCCACCCCCCATGTGAGAGTGATATGTTTGGATTTATGCCCGAATCTGTACACGTAGCAAAATTGTTAACAAAAATCTCTCTCTCTCTCTCTCTCTCTCTCTCTCACACACACACACACACACACACACACACACACATTGAGAATCTGACTGGAAGGATAACAAGAGGGGGGACTGGAAGGATAACAAGAGGGGCTCATGATAGTGAGGCACAATATTTCATCAACGTTACCAGCATCTATATTACTCTCATGTCATTGTTCTTAAATGAATAAATAGTACAATAAATTTCCACTCTAATGCACTGTTCATGCTTACTTTATTTGGTACTAGTTTATTCTATAAATATTTTCATTTATCTAAATATTTATCCCAGTACCAATCAAAAATCGTATAGCGATCAATTATTCGAGAAAAAACAAACGCTCCACAGTTCTCCAAATCTTGTAACTCAGTACAATTTAGAACGATGCTTAGAGCTTTGCAATGGCATGCGCAGGCAAGTTTGATCTGAGGGGGAGCTTTAAATCCTCCCAATCTTCATCATCCACCTTAGAGAAGTAACGATCGACCATATCATCGCTTACTAGCTCCAATTTGGAAGGCTCCCACTGAGAGAAAGACAAAGGAACCACAAAAATACCAAATGAATTGTTCGTCGCAGAAACTAATTTAAAAAGGACTATGATCACGATGGAACTAATATATAAAATTTAGGATAAAGAAATGGAATTTCCACCTACTTTTGGGTTCTTATCCTTGTCCAACAGTATAGCCCTGCAACCCTGTATTTAAACGTGACATTTAGAATCACTTAGAAGATAGAGATAGGCACAGACAGTAATGAATTGCCTGTTACCTCAAAGAAATCCTTGCTGACTTCTCCTCGCATGACATTACAAACTACTCTGTATTCACGAATGAGGCATTGACCCACACCTTGGAGCCTCCCTTCTCTGATCTGAATTGCAGATGCAGAGAAAAATTAATGTCTATAGACCTTAGAACAAGCCTTTGATCATAGAATTTTGATATAGTTGTCGATATAGACAGTTATTTGTAAAAATAAAAACAAAAAAAGATGTCCATATTGGTATAGGGAACCAAATTTCAAGTTTTAGCCTTTTGGTGGTTTCCAAATGAAGTAGAGAACTCTGATCTGAATTGTAAAAGCAGAGCAAAGTTCATGTATATAGACCTTCAAACAAGCCTTTCATCACATAATTCGATATACCTTTTCCGTCTTATTTGAACTTCTTTTTTTGTTAAAACTTTTTAGTTTGTAATTATTTTAATTTTAATTTTTCAGTTAAATTTTGTATTTTTATGAATATTTATAACAAGAGAATCTAAAAAATATACTTGTTTGGGCTATGGTTAAAATAAAGATCCTAAAGGCAAAAAAACCATATAAAAAAAGCTATCGCAAATTGCATTAAATGGCAAAATAAGACAAACAAATGACTGATAGCTAAAGTCGCAGGCTGGAAAACATCTTGTTCGTATACAACTACAACAGAACAAGTGTTGATTTTTTTGATGGGATAGAAGGGAATTTAGAGCACCTTGAATTGATTTCAAGGGATCTTACAACAAAATGTCACAGAGCCTTGGTGCACTTCAGTTATTATATCTGATAGCATACAGAAGTCCTGGTCTAGTGATTAAAACTCGACCTGTTAATGTTGATTGGTTCAAACATGAGAGTAGCCACTTTGGGCATATAATGGCAAATATTAGATCTGTATCGGATCTATCCCTCCTAGACTGCCGTAATGGGGACTAAATTGGGTGCTTCTGGTGCAACCTTGACATTTTTTTTTTACGACAAAGAATCTCTTGCAGAAAAACCTCTACGGTCTGCCCCACACATAAATGAGGCAAAGCCAAAATCTATGACAACCAGGATTTTCCTGTACAAGTGAATCAAAGATTTTAAGAGAAGATGAACTTCATACCTCCACTTGTGTAGGGTTTGACCTTGACATATCCCTCAATCCTAAGACGTGAAGTTGGTAGTTATTGGTAATTGTGGCTTTTCCTCGGACCAACCCACTTTTTTTTGGGGGGGGGGAATCGTATGGAGCAGCTTTCTTACTTCCATTGAGCTGTAGTAGTAAGAAAGTTGCATCCATCACAGGTTGATCATGCCCACACATCTATCCCTCATCTCACTGCACTGTACAAGAGTCTTGAATGACTAGGGATGTCATTGGTTGCAGAAAATCAAAGCCATATTTCTTTGTCACGAAGGCAATGCAGAAATTGATTTATGTAAATAAAAAGATATTCATTCACACAGAACCCAATAGAAAGCTTTAAAGGCAGCCACAACCATGATATGGCAAGCACTAATCTCTTGTGTGAATTGTATCGTCTCCTCCCCACCATGAAAAATGCTCATCTCCTGCCTTCATCTGCACTAGTCTAGTACTCTTTTAGGTCCTGTTTCATTAAAGCTTTCAACCCTTGGACAGGATTAGTAATCCGTGGGACTATTATTGTCGTGTTTGATTGTTATTTTTTGGGATGGATTCTTAATACATCTGGAGTACGAATCCCTTCCAACAGGTGGACTAAGAAACCTAGCAAAAGGTGGTATTGCTAATCCAGTTTCAATAGATTGGATGCCAATCTTTAACATGCCTAGTTAGAAAGACACAAAATAAAGGAAAGTAGGAAGTACAATAACATGCCCCCTCAAGATGGAGCACAAAAATCAAACATGCCTAGTTTGAAAGACAAGTATTGAAAAGACGAGCGAACTAAAGTCATGGTAAAGATATTTCCCAACTGATCATCCTAATGAATATAAGTGGTGACAATATGTTTCCGCCACAATAAGTCCAGGATGAACTGAAAATTAATCTCGATATGCTGAAGTGCGTTCACGAAATATTAGTTTATTAGCAACGAAAATGACGCACTGCTTATCACAAAACATCTGCATAAAAGAACGAGCAGTAATGCCAAAATCAAGTAGAAAAAATTGGACCCACAATATCTCAAAAACCGTACGGGTCATCGCACAAGTTCACAATACTAAGATTTAGCACTCGAACAAGCAACCATGGACTTAGGCTAAGTGACAAGATTGCCACCAATGAACACACAATAGTTAGATGTAAATCGCCGGTTAAAGCGACTACCAATCCAATTCGTACCGCTAAGGCCAACGATAGACACTGCGTCAAAGGGCCAATAAAACAAATCTCAATTAGAAACACTTTTCAAATAACGGAGCGTACGCTGAACAACATTGTAAAGAGATTGGCGAGTAACATACATATATTAACTAATTGCCTCAACCTAAGTAATGTTGGGACGAGTCACCGTGAGATAAATAAGTTTTCCAATGAGGTGGCGATAGCAACTGACATCAGAAAAGAGATTTTTATGATTAATATCTAGCTTAACCACAAAATCCATAGGAGTATCAACATAATGAATGCCAAAATAAGCATTTTTCCTTATTAGCACTACTAAAATATTATTGATGAAAAAGAAAAGATACAAAAGAAAACGAAACAAGGAGTTCAAAAGAATAAAAATCAAAAAAAAAAAATACATTCAAAACTCTAACCACAAATCAAAAATTGCTCTCCAACATTCAGAAATCAAAAACATTATAATCCTCTCAAAAGGTGGAGAAATTGAAACCCAAACAGAGGATAAACAACAAACTCTATCCCGTAAAAACCCAATATCACAAACTTAGTCTCAAATACTCCTGCGTTGCGCTCTAGCGATATGACTAAAAAAATTGGAGAGAAAGCCACAATTCTACAACACTTCCGCCTTCTTATTAGACCTCAAACCCCTAAAACTAATTGCTAATAAATATTAATATCAAATATCTAAGATTTTTTTAGTTATCAATAAATATGATGTATATATGTTCACTCTACTTACATTACTATTCTGTAATCTTTTAGCTTTATGGTTATAAAATGTACTCAAATACCATGAATATTAGTGTTTCTAGATCCTAAAGCTTTTAACTGTCTTCTCATATTTCTTGTCGTCAACTTTGCCCTACTTTAGATTCCTTTTCAGTTTTTTACACTTCTTTTTCATGTATTCCGTTTTGCCACAATAATAGTATTCAATTTTCTTTTTGGACTAATATTTTTCTTTTAGCTTGCTTATTGACTTGCCACTGTTGGAGGATTTTCTGTTTGTACTCATCTCTTTCTCATCTGTGACCAAAGCATGTGACTCAGCTGTGATCCCTTACTCATTCCGTCTCCTCTCCTCATTGAACATGTTGTCATTTTCCATCTCAATAGTGACGTGTTGTTCATTACTAAGTTACTAATTGTCAAAACAAGTGTCTCCCAACTATCTGGCATGAAACTTAATAAAAGTAGGTATGTAGTTAATAGCTGAGAGCAAGAAACTAGAACCACCTAGCTAACTTAAGCCCTTTGAAATGACTTGTGCCACAACCAAAGGCAAAGCTAAAGGACAATGCTAAATAAATGATCGAAAGACTTCACTCCTGGGATACATAATACCCTATTGGAGACAAAGGCAACCAACTCTCCTATGACCCTCTCAATATATTTATGAAAAAGGAAAAACAAAAGGTCAAATAACCAATAACCCTCTCAAAGAAGGATTTGCAAAAAATAAAAATAAAAAATATCTGAAGAATGCAGTGACCCTACTCTCCTATGACTCACGTTAGAACTTGTAAAAATACCATCAAGTGAAGGCAACAAGGATCCCATTTCAACCGATTCCTTTATCATCGAGGTCTCTAGAGAAATTAAATTTTCACGATATTAGAACCCCAAGAGAAGTTGCCATGCATCTGGGAAAAAAATTATATGAGTGATAAATGATACAAATATCGGAATAAAATATCAACCCTAAATGATAAGAATTTTAAATGATAAGAATTTTAAAAACAAAGGAATAATATGATATGGATTTCCAAGGAGATCAACAATTACTCCTACGTACCATAAAAGAATCCCACCCGTTAGCAACAACCTTGCATTTGCTCTTACTAATGGAATGCTATAATGAATTACTCTCCATGGGAAACCTCAATTTGAATTTGTCAAGAAAGGCAATATTCATAGCCACAATATTTTCAATAGCAAGATTCCTTTTTTCTTTAAGATGCGATGCCAACTTTCAATTAACCAAATGGTCCTTCTTCACTTCCTCCTACGCTTCCCACAAAAAAAGAAAAAACATCATTCTCTCAATCCGTACTAGAGAAAATAGAGAGAAATGCTACACAATTTATTCGCAACCCTTACTAGAAAAAAATAGATAGAAATTCTACACCACCCATTGCACTAATTATGACCTCTCTTCTCTAGAAAACAAAGGTATTTTCCATTCCTCCATCCTCTTTTCTATATGTTCCAATATTGGATTAAAAAAAGAGACGAAACCACCCTGGGATTGTTTCCCAAAGGAAGACCTATGTACTTAAAAGGGGTTCTTGATCGGTGTCTTGCCAATAAAGGATGGAAATATCTTCAACGCTCGTATTGCTTCGCCCAGGTTCTATTCAATTGGGGATTTCCCTTCCTATATCAAGTGACCCCATCGGTGGAGTGGTCGTGAGCAAGGGTTGCAAAAGAGGTTATAGTGGTTCTATTCCACTCAAAGGCGCAGTTGATTCGCAGAGAGAGTGAGAGTGACTCAGATCCCAAGGCTCTTCTTTTGAGATAGGGTTTTGATCGGCGCTTTTCTAGAAGGGAATAGTACGAACCCTTTGAACAGCGTCGCATTCTCTGCGCATCCACTCGCCTCATCCTCCCAGGTTTCAGGAAAGAGGTATCTCAAATCCCTAAATGTTTGTGTTTAATATTTGATTTCAAAGGGGAAGAAAACTACACTCAAGCATAGCCCATCAACAAAATGCACTTTAAAGGAGTTCCATGGTCAACAAATTAGAAATCAGCTACACTCTATTGGTTTCAGTCATGGTTCTGAAAATGACAAGACGAAACATAGAACATAAATAGATGTTTGTGATTTTGTGGAACATGATAAAGGTGACAACAATATATGTGCTTGAGAATGATTTTGTATTTGTGGTAGTTAGAAGACTCAAGAAACCCATTATGGGACCCCGGAAGTACATGTTATTCTTGTTGGCAGGAGAAATGCTCTTGATCTAGAGCCAACCTATGGCAATGAGTATCAGGTTGTGCTAGCAAAGGCTATGACATCAATGCATTTCCAGCGTTGGTTGCTAAGATGGTCGGCTCCATCAATCTAAGTGGGTTAGATATAGGTGATATTGTTGCTGTGCATGAAGTAGAGACAAATTGATAACCAGGTGCCAACTCTATTATCCAAGGTACCAAATCTGAAATTGATGATTTGTTGAAGCATGGACAAAGTCGTAGCGCACTTGTGGGAATCGGATCCAAGATAGAAGGACCGAATCTCTCAAATTTCTCAGTTAATCCTCATGCTTATCAAGATATTGGTTCTTGGTCTGACTTGGTTAAAAAAAATAAATTCGAAAAAATTGAAAATCTTACTGGCTAGAGAGACATGTAGCCTCTCCTCTATTTAGCCAAAGAAACCTTGCATTAAACTTTGATTAAGTTATTTTGCTCTCTATCCTAACCTTTTGGGTTGTTAGATGTTTTCTTGTAAACTAGGTAGTTTTATGGCTTTTTGCTTTGTGTTGTAAGCTTCTTGGAGGCCCTTGGCGTCAGGTCATGATCTTCATTGTATCATTTATATTTTCTTTATAAAAATTGAACACTTGGTGGATATCATTTATATTTTTTCACTTCCTCCACTTGCTACACACTGCAGAGACTCCATGGGTCGGCTACCAATCTATCCGGGTTGATTTGGTCATTTGATGTCATTATTGCTGCTTTGTCCAAGAATCTAATAGGACTATCATTCTGATTAGTTTGCGAATAAAATTTTGAACTTGGAGATCTCATAGGTGTAACGATTCAGGTAGAGTGTTCTAACAATTTAAATAAAGAGCTTAAAAACGCAATCTAAATTACTTAAGCCCAAATTATTAAGCCAACCTACTTGAATCATTACACCTATGAGATCTCCAATTTCATATTAACCTTAAGGCATAACACAATCTCAAAAATCCCCAAAAATAAAAGCAGAATCACTACCATCGATTTCGCTCAAGAAGAAAAAAATATAGTATCATCAACAAAGTACAAGTGGTAATCACAAACCCTATCTTCCAACAATGAACCAAAGCATATTTTTTCAAAAAAAAAATAATTAGCTAAATAATATTTTCAAAACTTTAATCCCATACTACGTAAAAGCGTGGTTACTAATAAGATTTTATAAAAACGTATTTGCTAAATATGTTTTTATAAATTTTAATGTTGAAAAGGCATGTTTGTGAAACACGATTTTCTAAGACCACGCTTTTAAAAATTATAGAGAGTGGATTTTGGCATCGACTTATGAGTTTTATTTTGGAGGGGAACTGACCACTGACAACATAATTACTCGGTATTTTTATGATAGAATCAATGTGAATCTTTGCATTGTAGTAGGGGTGTCTAAGAAACTCGAATAACTCGTGAATCAACTCAACCCAGCTTCTATGAGTTGGGTTGATTCGGTTTTACTAAGATAATGGATTGGTTCTGGGTCCAAAAATTTTAAAGCCGATATGGTCAGGTCGGTTATCGAGTTGGCAAGTTTCAAAACCAACCCAATCCTAGACCCGAAGGTATATATATAATTATATATATTTATTTATAAAAACTAAATTTATTAGTTAATTTTGAGAGGGAGCAGTGAAGTGTCCGTGAGACAAAATGAGCCCTAACCACTAATCATCTTTCTTCTTCATCTTTGGCAGTCCAATTATTTGCGAAATAGAAAATTACTACTACGATAATCGATTTTCTTTCTCTTTCTTTCTTCATGTAAATGTCAACTCAAAATTTGGGAACCAATCCAGCAACATTGGTGTATTTGATGATGATGCTAAGTTTGGAGCTGAAACTGAAGCAATAATGTGTTTTTTTTTTTGCAAGCTGAAGCAAGAATATATTGGTGTTTTTGCAATGCAGCTGAAGCAAGAATGTTTTTTTTTTTGAAAAGATCATGGAACCGCGGTTCAACTCATACCAACTCGAGTTAAAATGCGTTGGATTGGGTTGGCTCCAAAGTATGAATGGTTCGGTTTTGGGTCCATTTCTTCCAAACCGATCTTGATCGGTTTGGATCTGACTTCTGGATTAAAATTCAGCCCGACCCAAACTGATCCATGCCCACCCCTACATTGTAGGAATGACCTCTGCCACCAAGAATAATTTGAAGAAGAAAACCTAGAAGAAAACAAAAGAATTGCTTCCCTAATTTAAAAATCGCCATTTTCTCACTTTTCACTTCAGTAGCTTCAGGTGTAGTATTAATCGACATATATTTATCAATCTCAAATAAGTTTATCTTCTCAATTGAGTTCAATGAGTTGCTGGTGAACTTAGAAGAAATCTATTTAACGTCTTTCAAGTCGCAACCTTGCTACTTATTTTAAATTTTTTTCTTGGATGTTGCACTTGTTATATCTATAAAATATATTGCGGGTAAACGTTTAGATTGAGAGCTTCTAAATGGACAAAAAAATTTCAAAATATGCCTACCACATATACCGAATACTAAAACACTTGTATGATAAGTGTACTTGCGAAAACAAATGTGTGCATTTAGAAGCTCCCCTATAAATTGGTGAGTAAAACCAAAAGTGTGATTGTGACACACATTTAATTTTTTTCTGGTAAAATCCTATTTACTAAACACTTTATAAAATTGTGTTTGGCAAACACTTATATAAAAAAAATTTATTAATTTTTCTTTTATGCAATATTATTTTATTTGATCTACAAAATATAACTGCGATTAGTAACAACATTTTATTTAAAAACGTAATTGGTAACCACGCTTTTACGTAGTGTCAAAATAAAGCTTCAAAATTCTTATTTAATTAATTATTTAAAAAAAAAACGTGCTTTGGCTAATGAACCATGGACAAGGCCCCTCTCCTTAGCCCTGTCAACCATCATGCCCAAAACTTTAACTAACAAAGTGAAAAGCAAAAGAGGTATGGGGTCACCTTGTCTAAACTCTAAGGCCTTTAGAAACCTTAAAATGTTTCCCGAATTTCCCATTGAAGATAGCTGCAAATTACAAGAGGATAAACACAACCAGAGGTCTATCTTCCATCTCTTCCCAAAACCCTCTCTTCACAACAGAAAATCCAATAAATTCTAATCAACATGATGTTAAGCATTTTCAATAACTACTTTGAGCAACTACTTTGAACAACCACCCTTCATTATTAGACCCTCTATAATCATCTGCTATCTCATTTGCAACCAAAGCATCTAGAATTCGGTGTCCCTATGCAAAAGCCCCCTATCCCTAAGCTATATAAATTGAATCTCCCACAACTACCATTAACCTGTTTGACAATACTTTTCCCATCAATTTATACAAAGTTGTAACCAAACCAATCGGTTTAACATCGCTAATTTTTAATGAATATTCTTTCAGTGGGATCAAACAAATAAATGAAGTGTTAGTGCGAGCATTCACAATACCATTAAAAAAAACTCCTAAAAAACTTCCATTAATTCTTCTTTTACAATACCCAACCATCTTGAAATACAACTAAAGAATATTCATCAGGAACATTTGGGTAGCCAAGGTTAACCCAAAAAAAACATAATATGTATCTTAGTAGATGCAAAGGACCTGAGAGTAAGTTTGAGTTACTTAAATTACAATTTTCACCTTTATATAATGTATCTTATTCCTTACTGCGCTTCAAAATCCTTTCACTCCCAGAGTATTACTGTTAAACCATAATACCAATATAGAAATGGAATTTGGATATAAAAGAAACTTAACAAACCAGCATGCGGACAAAATTTATTTCATATGGACTAGACTCTTCACCAATTGACAGACCCCATTTAGTAGGCCAAGTAGAGTGAAATCATTGAATGTTGCCACTTAAGGAAATATATTTCTAGAAAGAAATGTTACACTTGAAATAATTGTGAAGAAAACCAAAAGCATGTATTTATAAAATATTATTAAAAAGTTTGATTATATTTCAAAACAAATCTAATACACAAATTATCTAAGCATTACGAGTCAAGGAGAAAAGCCACTTTACGCAAATACATAAACAGACAAACACCCACCTTTATACTAGTATATATACTTTAGATGAACCACATGTTCTTCCTTCCTACTTATGGTGATCATCTATATGTAGGGTCTTTGCTATGGATGTTAGGTATATACACTCGCAATGTGCATCGCCAATGTCTGTGCTCTTATGGAAAGGTATCAACAATTTCATT
The DNA here is from genome assembly GCA_034768845.1 of Heliamphora exappendiculata. Taxonomy (NCBI): domain Eukaryota; kingdom Viridiplantae; phylum Streptophyta; class Magnoliopsida; order Ericales; family Sarraceniaceae; genus Heliamphora; species Heliamphora exappendiculata. The sequence continues at coordinate 15,563,530 of JAOTRH010000024.1, read as the reverse complement.
GCAATCAAAATTATAAATAGAAAAATACCCTTTGAATAGAAAAATGCCTAGAAAAAGAAGGCAAAAGTGTCTAAACTGCACGTGTTATGTGCTCATGGGTTTTACAAGATGATAGTTGCATGAAATACTAAAAAGATGGGCATTTTAAAGAGGTTAGTAGGCTTACATGGGTTATGTAGAGAGATTTTACTTTACATTTTCCAATATTATTATATCAAATGGGCAGATCTCAGATGACCATGAACTATGTCAACACAACGAACCTAACCCAACACTCTAAACCTACTTATTTCCAGCCTTACTTTCCATTACGAAGAATGATATACCTAAATCCACTTCCACTACGTAAAGCATTTTTTTTAATTTTCATCACTAACTTAGATATGTGTATCACTTGTGAGCCTGTGACTAGGTAAAGGAGCTCCCAGGTTGCGAAAGTTCAGGCATGGGGATAAGTCAAAAAAGTCAGGGACATGTAAATGAGCATGCCTGACACATTTAAATAATGATTATTTTCTTTTCTCTTTTCCCCCTCTTTCTTATTTGGGGGAAGATGTGCTGAGGGAAAATAAGATTCTCTCATTCTCCTTATGAGAAGCCAAAAACATGTCCCTACTATCAATTGGGCCATCTTCTTCTTTTAGCATGATAAGGAAGATTTGGTGTCCAATTGGTATGCGAGTCAAATGCATCGTCATGTTAAAGGGATTGGGAGAGCCCACATAATACAGCATTTGATATGTGGCCAACAATTTCTACCCTTCAAACTCTCAGTAAGTGGATAAATTTCAAATTACATACCAAGTTACCTATCCTAGCTTTCGAACATTTATGTCTCCCTAGTTTCATGATTAAGGGTTAACAAAGGCATAATGGTGCATACCAATTTGAGAGAGATTTTAAGACTTGTTGGGGATGCTGTCTTCAGTGATTTAATTGTTGAAGAGATCCAATTGTCTGTGCCGTTTCCATCTTTGCTCTCCTACAATGATATACGCAAGATTTGGCTCATTACTCGTGTAACTGCATCCTTTAAAAGGTACCGAACGTAAAAGGAAAGACACAAAGAAATAAGCAAATCATTAATAGAAATCAATGCCAAATCATTTTTTCCTCATGGAACTGATCCCATCTCATCAACTCACAAGTGCAGATATAATTTCTTCAATTGTCCTTCGAGAAAAGCACTTGTTAATGATGTCCAACCTGTAGCCACATAAGTACTGAAAATGAGGAGCCAGGACAAGTAGTGCAAGGCCAAGTTTGGGTTTACATCCCAAGATTAAAAAATAAAACCTTTATAAAGTAAAGATGTACCTAATGGCCCTAATTATAACTTCAGCCCAAATTAAACTTTTCGGCATGCAATCGATGTTGATGACGTGTTTAATAAGGATTAACATATCAAATAAAGAGCAGACTAAGCTAATAACCAATGGGATGGTTGTTAACGCAAGAGTTATGCCTGAAGATACTTTACAGGTTAATTGAAGGGAAGGCTCCATTTTCCAAGGATAACTGGTTGAAATTATATTTACCTCACATAATTCAGTGAATATCCCTCACCAGATTTGTGTATTCATTCAAGATGAGAATTCGAACTATTACCAATTTTCCCAAAGCCACTGACAGTAAAACAGAGACACTAATATGGTCCCTGCCCCAGTAGGATGAAGAAACACGAATAGAAAATTGAGCCCAGGAAGATTCCAACTAAAACGAGACTAAAGCATCACCTTGTCTTGTATTTAATTTCAAGATTCTCTCTCTCTCTCTCTCTCTCTCTCTCTCTCTCTCCTACATTTAATAGTTAATACAGCTGTCCCATCAAGATATTAAAACTATGACTTTGAGGCACTATCAAGAATTCAGTCTTATTGTAGGTTTCTCAAGTAGAAGGTCAAGCCTCACAAAATCATTCATATTAAGTTTGTGAGTGAGGAAGAAAGGAAGATGCAAAAATGTGAAGCAATAAGTTGCAACTGCCAACAGTAACCACAGCCAACAATGAATCCCACAGCTACCAATACTTCAGATTAAGTTAAAAAAAACAAAAAAAAAATTATTCAATATGAGTATTAACCATGTGTTGACCGATGGATTGGCAACCGCCACAACCAGCTATGAATCCCATAGATCATGGTCTTTTACCAAGAAAACTGAATAATATTGCTTTTCAATAACTTTGAATCTCACAAATTTCCAAGAACCTTAGTGAACATATTATAGTTAATAGAACCGTAAAGGATGGATGAAACATGACGACACACAACAATCCACAATAATAATCTAAGTAAAACTGCTACCCTTCCTCGTCCCTCGCAAAAGGGAAAAAGTAAATGATGTGGTTGGGACAATTCTCTTACCGGTGATAGACACTTTTCTCTTTCAAACTAGGTTGCTGAGAGAAATCATCAATAGCTGCGGAAATAATGGCTGGATCACTTGAATTTACCTTGCACAGGGCTTCCTCTAACAAAGACAGTCTCTTTTCATTGATGAAGACACACAGAAGAGAAATTAGAATCTTGTTAGTATACTTCCAGATCAAAATACGAGACCATGTTCTAGACGTCTAGCAAAGAGATGTTGCAAGATTAGTGAAGTAGCACCAATAAAAAGAATTCCTTCCCTTTTTATGTGCCAAGCAGTATAAATCTAAACAATAAATTTTATTGCCTTTTTCAATTCCATGCAGTGATGAAACTAAAGCAAATTCATCAGTACACTTGAATGTTTGACTTACATTAACTACATAAAAAGTTCAAATTGAGCGCACACTGCCCCAGCTGAAGTTGTAGTTAGAACCTTGATTACTCCATAAGCTATATTGCATCAATCAAAACTCTATAAATGAACCTAACTAACTAAAAGCCCAAAACTCCGGATCCTTTTGAACGAAAGGTTCTGTACAGACCTTTAAACCATATTGTCCCCCGAAAGAACAAACAACAAAGAGGCATGAAGATTAAATTTCCTTTGATACAAAACAAACCAGAAGACTTAGGATGCTGAAGTTATTTTTCGTAACTCAGCAAAATAGCGTTGAAGAACAACACCAGTGGACATGTTGCATCATAAGTCTGCACCATTTAAACATTCTACATAAGCTTGAAACATTATAATGTGAATCTCAAGTATTTTCATGCCAACAGGACCATGAACGCTCATTTACCCGTCACAAGACAACACTTTTTTCTTTCTTAACCAAGCAAGTTGTATTTCTTTCATACTCTGATGAAACTAAGTTAAAAGCATCCATAGACGCACTATAAGTTGTATACGTATTGTATGTTCACAAGTTACAAATTGCAAAGAAAATATACCACTGAAGGAACAAAATGAGTTGCAAGACCGCATGCAAGCATTTCAGCACCATCCAATCTAGAACCTGTGAGGCCTAGATATTCTCCTGCAACAGATGTTCAGCAGAATTAATGTTACAGCACAAAGGAGGTCTAAAATCTGGAGGAACTAAAAGTAGTGCAGTCCATAAGAGACTAAAGACAGAATATTTTAAAGAATAGAAATATTGGAAATTAAAACTGAATCTGCTTTAAACCTTGCATAGTTAGTTTTTATTTTCGTTTGGCATTACTTTTTCATCGAGGAAAAAAGTCGAGGACATTTTGGTAAGCATCAGGTTCCCAGCAAATGGGCTGTAGAGGTATCCCATCAGTCCTATTTATTGGGCATTTATGCATGGCCTTTGGCAGTTGTAAGGTTGCTTTCACAAATAAAAGGTTCCAAATTCTATACAAATCAAATTTCAAGCATAGGTTCAATTAGAACCTGAAGATACAAGAATCCTATATATAGTTCTCAGCAGTACTGCTTTGGTCATGGTTTGCTTTATGATGTGAAGCATGCAAAGAAAAAACAGAAATTTAGGAACTTCACATTGGGCATGCCTTGGACATTGTATAATCATGTTTATAGCTAATTTGAGTCTTGTTTTATAGTTCTATTTGCTAAGTCGATGTTGGTCTTCCACAGCCACTCAAAAATAAATCTATTTTGGTCCATGGATTGTTACAAGCCAAGTCTTTTTTGGGTCTTTCAGATGGCATTAATTCAATAGTGTCTATAATATTCCGATGACTAAAAGAAACTTCAACCAGTGAATCATTGGTCCTATTAAAATTAGAAGAAATTTAAATCACTATAATATATGCATGTGATCTTTCTATTTAAAGAAGAGTTGGCTTTTATAGATTTTTGAGATTTGTGTTTATTTGACTTGCAACCCTTTCACAAAACGTCAAATTTTTGTTCTCACCTTGGTCAACCTCTTAGCAATTAATAACAACTCAATTGATAAAAAAAGAACATAAAATTAAAAAAAAAAGGCTTCTAACATCGCAATTCTAAAAATCCAGCAACCTAACACTTCTAGAATAAACCAATTTTAGCCCCTTCCTTTACAAAGCTTAAAATCCTTCATCTACCTTTTAGAGCCCTAATCTTTAAAAGTTCCCTAAACTTACATGCACTGGAATACAATAGACAGCTATATTCCTAAGTCCCATAACCTATCTTCATCAACTTGATATTAGACCTAAAGGATTTTACTTCAAGATTACTTCCATCCAACATCATTTTGGGAATATAAAGAGTAGTATGAAATTTTTTGGATCAAATGAATAGGACGGATTCTATTTGTTGACAACCTTACTTTAAACTACTTCAGTTGCTACAGTGCTTGTTGTGCGATGGCAAACACTGTTCAAGAGTTAGAATCTTACACCATGCATCCACTCCAGTCGCTATACATGAATCTCTTGATATTTAATCATACAAGCCAACAAAAGGGCTCCCAAGGAGACACAGTGGCCTCCATTGCATTCCTTCAATAAAGACTAAGTTTGTATCCTCTTAACTTACCGATTGAGAGTGGGGAAAAAAGAGCATACAACCTAAAAAGAGTGTGTCGATGTTAGGGAAATAGAGTGAGATTGATGTGGTACAAGAAGCAGCCATAAGAAGAGCATGATGACCGGAAAACTAATCGCAAGACAAGCGGAGTAAACCACAAGCACGAGGCTTGGTTTCTAATTCTTGGCTCAAATAAGCTGTAGAAATATAGGTAGACACCTGGCAAACCAACTACAGAATTTCAACTTCAAATATGGTAAGTTAGATGCTTATGTAATTGTTGAGGATCATTTATGTAAATATTACAATATACGGTTTCATATAAACAGTTAGTAGAGCTAACCCTTTAGGTTAAACTCTCACATTCTTTAGGTTAAGCTCTCTAATCATTGCCTCAGTAGTGGTGATGGAGAACCTGTCGACAAGGGTCAATCTCAAAACATTGTAGGAAAACTAATATAACTATCTCACACCAGGCTTGATACTGCATATGCTGTGGGGATTGTCAATCAGTTCATGCATGATCCCCGTACTATACATCTTAACGCTACTTATCGTATTTTGCGATATCTTAAGTCTATTCCTTAAAAAAGCTCTTGTTCTCTCATCATGGCCATATGAAATTAGAAATTTTTACAGATGCGGACTAGGACCGGTTCAGTTGATGACATATGGTCTACATCGTGGTATTGCATATTTGTAGGAGGCAATCTAATTACATGTCGAAGTAAAAAGCAAACAGTGGTAGTTAGATCAAATGCAGAGGCTGAGTATAGAGCTATAACACATGGCATTTGTGAACTTATATGGCTCCAAGTACTATTAAAAGAATTGAAGATTGAGTGCGACAAACCTATGAAGTTGAAATCTAAAGATCAATTGGTAGATATTTTTACTAAAGGGCTTACTAGTAAAATATTTCATCCCATTGTATGCAAGTTGGGCATGAGAAATATCTATGCATCAACTTGAGGGGGAGTGTTAAGTTAAGGGTATTATTGTATTTTTGGTACTTTGGTCTTATTATATAAATAACAGTGGTAAGAGAGCAAACCCTAATTTCTAGGTGCTCTACATTAATCTTAACAGTTTATTTTAGAACAAATGTTTGAAGTGAGTACTCCTATAGGACCTATACTTTGGTTACACTTGTAAAGTATGCTTTTCAATAGAAACCTTTATAATCAAAATATTATGTTCCTTATCAAATGTTCTTCAATATTTCATACATATCAATATGTTAAAATGTTTTTATTTTGAACTATTACTGTAATCCGCAGTTATCCCATGTTACTAAAGAAAAGAAAAGATACTAGTAGTTTTGCCACCAGTTATGGCTACAAGATAAAATGCCAAAGTTGGCCCAATAGTTCTTCCTAAACAGATCCATGGTGATAACATCATATATAATTTGAAATGTTATAAGCTTTATTGATTTGATCAAAGTGGGTTTATTAATGCTTTGAACTTTTGTTTTATGGAATGTTCTTCACGCGGTTAATATGCATATATAGAAAAGGACTTGACAAAGGATATCCATAAATATTTTGCAACCTTAGTATATAGTATTCCCGGGCTCTTAAGCTTATGCGTTGAATCTTGCATCTTTCCGGTGATGAAGTGTAGATTGGTTCAAGTTTTGAGATGTGCATATGTATAGAGACGGCATGCTTAAGACCTAGTTGTTTTGTATATATTGGGTTATGAAAAGTTCTCTTGTAATACTTTTATATGGTTAGCATTTCATACCATCTTACTTATGCACAACTCTGATAGAGTATTGTATTCATAATGAAAAAAAAGAAAACAAATTTACAGGTCCTATTATTAAACTTCCGTTGTATTATGTTTTACCCTTTAATTATTCATAGAGAACCATGATTGGCCTTGGGTAGTGTTAAACTACTTGCCGGTTTCGACCTAATCCTGTAGGGTATGGGTCGTGACAAGTAATACTAATAATACTCTGCATGTGTAGTGCTTAAAGTCTTATCTCTTACACAGTCGATCCCAATCCTAGAGAAATGGGGAGGATTATGCGTTAAGTAGCTGCCAGTTAACACGTCGAAAAACCTGTTAGACCTCTATGAACATAAGATTGTTTAGACACATATAACGTATACTAGTTTAAGTAATAGTAAACAAAAGTGACAAGATCATGAATAATGGAAACATTAATGGTAGGGGAGGCCTAAATTGACATAGGCTGTTGTATTAAGAAAATACATGAACTTATTAAAACTAACTAAAGATATGGCCTTTAACCGAGCAGAATGGTGTAAAAAAATTTATATAGCCTACCCCAATTAATTGGGACAATGCCTTAATTTGGTTTGGTTTGGTTAGTTGTAATACTAATAATATTATTTTTGATAAATTGAAATAAAATCTTCTATAATTTTTTGAAAGAAATATAAAAATATTTATGAGTCGTCCTTTCTTTTGATATTGGGCAAAGCTTCTCCAATTAGCCTTGACCCTTTGGTCAACATTTAACCCTCCCCCCTGTTTATTGAAAACCAACTATCGAATTTACCCTTACACACAATAATTCATGCGGACTCTCGTAAAATAACACAATTCTACGAACGGTTCCAACTAAATGTCAGGCCCCAACATGTATGGGCCCCACTAAAGTCGATCCAGAAACATTGGGCCCAAGCCCTGCATACCCAACAACTAATGATAAAATATACAAAATTGGTTCAGGTCTCCACATTACATGAGATGGGGAGAAATAACAAAACATGCTTTAATTGAAGACTTAAATGATATAATAGGTTGACAATGTACTTGAGGAGGAAAAAAATAAAAACAAAGACCATGACTCAACTCAAAACAAAGAACTAAAATACAAATAATTCATTACTGAACTCTTCTACTTATATATCATGACTGCCAAGCCATTTTTTATAACAGATCATCAAGCAGCCACATAAAGCTGCTACCTCAGGGTTTCACTTTTCCCTCAGGTTGTGTACTTATTCATAGAATTCATAAAATAGTATCCGATAACTCATGCCTTCTAAAATTCAACAATTTAAATTCCTGTGATTGGAAAATATATTTATTCTTTCCGAACCAATATTAAGATTCAAAGCGGTTCAAAAGCCAAATCATTTGTACAGCAATTTCCTAATTTTCTAATATTTGACCAGTATATCCAGCTGTTAAAATTTTAAATTAAAAAAAAAACTAGCAAATTTTATAAGCCAAAAGTATAATCAAAAAAGTTTTTATAAAAAGAGATTTGAGTCAAAATTATCTCAAATGATGCAACCCAACCACCCAAGTACTCGAAACATGAAATAGAATAATCTAAACTTCAAACTCAATACTTCGAGTTAAAATAAAGCTCATATTTCATAAACAAAATCTACTGTTCAAAATGCCATGTTCGGATCTCCATCTTGCCACAACAGTAAAGAAAGAGAATTTGTGCAAGATATCAACACATCCCGATCAACTGACTTGTGGACGAATGGAACTAGAAGAACAATTTTAGGATGCTATAAGAGTATATTCCTAGATAAATCAAGGGAGTGATAAGAATTACCAAAGAATCCAGGGAGTCTTGATAAAAAATAAGAGGCACCTACATCTGGGAAGAGTCCCAAAGCTGTTTCTGGCATTGCAAAAACCTAAAAAGATCAAATATAAGTACAATGATATGCTGCCAAAACAAAAACAAAAAAAGGAAAAAAAGAAAAAGAAAAGAAACTGCAACTAAACACTAACATCAAGAATGGACAGGTAACAGTGATTGGATGATAGAGAGTTTCATATTTACAAGCAGTAAGCACAGTGTACAATTTATTCTCTCTTAGGAATTCCCATAGTTCTAACACCATTCCCAAAAAAAAACCACAGTAGGCAGAACTCATGCCTAAAGCAAGATAAAATATTTTTCAACATAGATTACATTGAAAAGTAAAGAAACCAACGCATAAAACCTCACAATCAGATATAAGTTATTATTAGTGCCAATAAGATAACTCTAAAGTCTCATTCTAAAGCCATTTTTAACACTGAGGCACCAACACAATAGTAAAAAAAATTGAATTCATTGACCTTGTACTTGGGCCTAGCCACTTCAAATAAGCTTATCTTTTTTAATCTTCAGTCTTATGTATGAAATTATTGAGTGAAGAATGGAAATTCCTCAAAGAGAAACCGCCTAACGAAGGCTTCCTCAACATGATATTTCCTTCTCTGTGAAGAAGAAAATAAAAGAACGAAGTTGAGCTCATTTCTGGGCCATGCAACATGCAAGATCATGAAACAGCAATACCCTTAAAGCAGCTGATGAATTTTAATGTTAATTGATAGGCTTAAAAAATTAAAATGTATTACTCTACTAAAATTATATAGCCAACTTCCCTTTCCGATGGAGTATTGATTGCTGGTACAAGAAAGTCAAATATTTACTTTTGATATCTATGGTCATCGTTTCACGGAAAGATTCCATTCCATGGTTTTCTGAAGTTCCATCACACATATTATGATTACTATGTTAGTCCTATTTCCATTTACCTCTTCAGATCCAAAGTATCACCAGGATTCTAATTTAGGATTCAACCCTCGTCGAGTTTCATCTACAAAAATTCTCCCGCCCCTCATTTAAAAATTCAGGCTCTATTGTACAATATCAAAAAATCCATTTTTCAAAGTATTTTTTTAAAATTCAGGCTCGATTGCATACATATGTTTAAAAATCCATTTTTTCAAAATATGGTAAGATATATTCATGCTTTTGCTTCGTTCTAGTTGCAATTGTGCATAAAGAATTCACTCAATGATTCCAGTGAGAATAATTCCAAAAAAAAGCAAGTTTTTCTTCAATTCGGGACCGAGAGAGAGAGAGAGAAGAAGAAGGCGCGTTAGGGTTCTGATCATCGCCTCACCTTCCTCAACCCTAGACGTCGACGACGATGCCATAGCTCTCATTGACGGCAATGCCATAGCTCCCGTCGACGACAATGCGGTTGCTCCCTTCAACGAAGATGCCGTCGGAATGGGCAGTGGAAGCGACGAGTGTGACTGAGAATAATCCGTAAGAGTGTAGGGTTTGGGCACTCCACGCCTGATTTTTCCTCAATAGATCCAAGGCTATAGCAATTCCGGCCATGGTTTTGAAGCTCAAGTACTTAAAAACAGATCAATAGTTCAGAAATTAGAGAGTTCAGCTCTTTGATTTCGGTACTTGCTCTGATTTCTTTGTTGGTTTCCCTGATTTTCTGCTCCTCACTCGATTGAATCAATCTCGGGAAGAACTCAAGGTTTTGTCTAGTCTTCTTTGCTGATTTATGTTGAAATGCCTTTTGAGGCCTAGCTTTTCTTTATTGCTTTATTCATGGGAAATAAAGCAAGAAATAAAAGTGGTTCACCTACAAAGCTTACTTTAAAGGAATTTCACGCAACATTAGTCTGGAATCGTTTTGAATTGGAGCATTTTAGTTCTGGAAAATATGGAAAAAAAACATTATAGATGATGGATCTCTTGGAGTAGATTTTGATTATGCTTTTCGTGAAGACAACCTATGTGCTTGTGAAGAGATTTGTATTTGTAGTAGTCTTAACACTCTTGAAACTCATAAGGCTCTTGACGGTCGATCAAATATTGAGAGTTTTCCTTTAACTCCTAATATTGTGGTTGATCGGGTTGATGGTGATAAACTTGTTGTACAACAAACTAATTTTATTGGTTTAGATGTGAGTGATCTCCAACCTGGTCTCATGAGTTCAATGTCGGCTACTTCCTTAGTCCAACCGAGTTCCACTTCGGGATTAAAACAGTCGGTTGATTCTACAACCTAGTTAGAGGAGGGACAAGCAACAATTAAAATAGAATCAAGCAAGGTGAAGTCTTGATCTAACATTGTGAAGGAAAACTCTCACTTTGATAAGATAAGAGGTAATCTTAGCCTCTTTAATGTTGGGCTTGAGAATAATGAGCTAAAGGTCTCTCTTGAAGTTTCTAAAGATGGATGTTCTGTTAAGTTAAGAGTATTATTGTACTTTTAGTATTTCTGGGTCTTATTATAAATAACAAGTGATAGGGTGAAAACCCTAAGTTGGAGTGTTCTCATTTATTGTTATTTTCATTCTCTCTCTTCCTCCTTTTGTTTTCCACTCTCTGCAATAATTCTAACATAGTATCAGAGCATGATCCTATGTAAATTTCTTAGTAATCCTTCTTTCTCTTTTCGTTTTTGTTTCTCCTCAATTTTCTGATTTCGAAACTGTAAAAAAAACGAGAAAAAAAAATTCCTTGATGATTGTCTGGCTCCCAACAATCTATTTGTGATTTTTTCCAAATTTTTCCATGATTGTTTCATAGTTTTTCCCAATTTTTACAAATTTCGGCGCCGCTAGGGTTTTCTTTGTCATCTCGCGATTGTGCCGTTTTCTGCTTCGATTGATGGCCTGTCTCTACTTCATGGGTGCCAACTCAGTGTGTAAGGGGCTCGAATCAAGTCTCTTTGATGTTTTGGGTTGATTTCAAGATCGGGTGAAGCTTTTGCCGATTCGGCTGGTCGCGCTGTTCACGCCTAGGTTTTTTTTCCGCTCGATTTGGTTCTGTTTAGTTGCGTTTTGTCTACTTCAGAGGCCTCCTGGGTTTGGTTGTAGATTCCAGCCGTTTCTTAGGTTGTTTTTTCGGCTTTGCTGCGATTGGTATGAGATTCTGGACTTTACTGGTACTCTAGTGGTTCGGGTCTACTTGGTTTGCATCTGTTTACAGTTCATTACTCCCATCCGTTTCATTCTGCTTGTTCTTAGTCTCCCATAGCTATGTTTGATATAGGAAAGACTTCTGGTAGTTATACAGACACTGGATTGACTCGTTTAGAGACTCCTACTGATAATCCATCCCTTCAGATTAGTTTTGTCAAGATGGATGGCAGCAACTATTTAATTTGGTCTCGTTCCTGCAGTTTGGCCATCGCTGCTCACGGTATGTGTGGGAATATCACTGGTGAAACCACCCAGCCCACAGTCATTGGTTCTTCTCGCACACGCTGGATAATGGAAAATGCAATCGTTATGTCCTAGCTGTTACACTCTATGCAGGCCCCATTAGTCGCAATTTTTTACTTCTAGATGCTGCACATCAGATTTGGTCCGCTGCTGCTCAGACTTATTCACAGACTGGCAATGATGCCCAGCTGTATGAGTTGAGGAAGAAACTCTGTGGGTTAGAACAGAGAGACCATTCATTAGCTCAATATTACGCTGAGTTGACCAGCTTATGGGGTGAGATTGATTATCATCAGGACTTCCATGTTGTTTGTACTACTGATGCTGCTGCTTTTCAGAAGATAGTGGAGAAGGAGCGGGTGTATGATTTTCTTGTCGGTCTCTATGTTAACTATGATCCAATCCGTGTTCAGATTTTGGGTCATGATCTATTTCCCACCTTGCGACAAGCATACACCTATGTCCAGTAAGAAGAGAGTCGTCGTCATGTTATGGTTCCCATTTCCAGTTACGAACGTTCTGTGTTAACAGTCACATCTCTTCATCACACCGGTCAGCCTAGTCATAATAAGTCTGGGGAGAAGAATGGCTCTGTCGCCCGGGATCAGCTGCAATGTGACCATTGTGGTATATCTCATCATACTATTGATCATTATTGGAAGTTACATGGTCGTCCTACTACCGGACGTGGCGGTGGACGCGGTGGTGGGCGTAGTGGACCTGTTCGCTCCCACGTTCATCTCTTTGAGCTCTCTACTAGCACATCCGGTGAGACTGGCCCTCTTTCTGAGGCAGAGTTGGCTACTGTCAGGCGCCTGATGACTCAGGTTGATATTTCCTCTTCCACTGTCTCTCCTTCCTCCTCCAACTTTGCTCATTCAAGTATATCTCCTATTGCACTTAGTGCAATTGCCTCTTCTACTCCTGAGATCATTGACTTCGGTGCCACTGATCATATGACTGGCTCTTCTACTTTATGTTCTTCTTATTCCACTTGTTCTAGTAAGGATAAGGTTAGAATAGCCGATGGTTCTTTATCATCTATTTCTGGCAAAGGTTCTATTCCTTGCTCTCCTCTACTTTCACTATCCTATGTCCTTCATATTCTCAATTTTTCTACTAATCTTTTATCTGTTAGTCGTCTTACCAGTTCCTTAAACTGTTCTGTAACTTTTTTTCCCACTCATTGTGTTTTTCAAGAACTGGAGACGGGGAGAATGATTGGCAGTGGTAGTGCACATGGTGGCATGTACTTACTGGATATTCCATCCCCTGCCCCTGTTTCACCTTCACCGTCTGACCAGGCTCTCTATACTAATACTGGCATCCGCCGTCTACAATTACTTCAGTGGCATTGCCGTTTGGGACATCCTTCTTTTGGCATTTTAAAGAGATATTTTTCCTCTTTAGTTAAATATTGTTCTAGAAATGATTTTTTGTGTAAGGCTTGTGAATTTGCAAAACATAAATGTTCTGCTTATCCTTTAGTTAACAAACGCAGTGTTTCTCCTTTCACTATTATTCATTCCGATGTGTGGGGTCCCTCACCTATTACCTCTATTTCTGGTTATTGGTGGTTTGTGACGTTTATCGACTGTCATTCTCGTGTTATTTACTTCGCACTAAAAATGAAGTCTTTTCCTGTTTTCAAAATTTTCACCGCGTGGTCCACAACCAGTTTGATGCCAACATCAAGATTCTCTGAACTGATAATGGGACTGAGTTTCTTGATGGTGGTTTTCGTGCCTACCTAGCGGCTCATGGTATTCTTTTCCAGACCAGTTGTGTTCGCACTTCTGAACAAAATGGCGTTACTGAACGGAAAAATCGTCATCTTCTAGAGATTTCTCGTCCCTTCTTTTTTTTTCTTCTATGCATGTTCCCAAGTCTTTTTGGAGTAAGGCAGTTCTTACTGCGACTTATCTTATCAATCGTTTGCCTTATAATATTTTTCAGTTCAAAACCCCTTTGGAGCTTCTTCCCGGGTCTTCTCCTGTCTCCTCTCTTCCACCCCGGATTTTTTGTTGCACTTGCTTTGTTCATGCACCCAAACACCCCGGTGGAAAATTGGACTCTAAGGCTCTCAAACATGTCTTCATTGGCTATTCTGCTACCCAAAAGGGTTATAAATGCTATAATCCGGTCACCCGCAAAAGTTTTGTCAGTATGGATGTTACTTTTTGGGAGTCTGTGCATTTTCTTCCCTCTCCTCAGCCATCTCTTCAGGGGGAGGCCTCTAGCCTAGAAGAGATGTTACCATTGGATACTCAGACTCGTGAGTCTCAAGGTTTGGTTTTCCCGAATCTTACTTTGCCATTTTTTGCTCCTGGTGAAGGGGAGACGGAACCCAGTAAGGATAGAACTGAACAGGATGTTGGTAGACGATTAGACAAAAAGGATCTGCATACCTATACTCGACACTCGAAAGATCAAACAGCTCGTGTGCCACTACCATCTTGCCAGTTGTTACCTCCATCCTCCAGTTCAAATTGTCATGCTGAACCACCTGATAATGAGTCATTTGTTGTTGATCTTGATACTTCTAATTTACCTATCGCTCTTCGCAAAGGCGTTAGGACATGTACTCAACACCCAATTTCTCTTTTTATCTCATATAATTCTTTATCAGCCACATATCGTGCTTTTGTCTCCTCCTTGTCCTCTATATTGATTCCACAAGATTGGAAAGAAGCCATTGAGGATCCTAAGTGGAAGAAAGCTATGATTGAGAAAATAACAGCCTTGAAAAGGAGCGGTACTAGGGAATTAGTTTCTCTTCCAAAAAAGAAGAAGCCAGTTAGGTGTAAATGGGTTTTTACAGTGAAGCACAAGGCAGATGGATCAGTTGAGATATTTAAAGCAAGGCTAGTTGCTAAAGGCTTTTTCCCAAACTTATGGTATTGACTATCAGGAGACCTTTGCTCCAGTAGCCAAAATGAACTCAGTTCGGGTACTCTTATCTTGTGCCGCTAATATGGGTTGGCCTCTCCAGCAGTTGGATGTGAACAATGCATTTCTTCATGAAGATCTAAAAGAAGAAGTATATATGGATGTACCACCTGGAATCTCATCTCGTAAAACTGAAGGGAAGGTATGCAAATTGAAGAAGGCCTTATATGGACTAAAAAAATCTCCTGGAGCGTGGTTTAATCGTTTCTTCAAGGTCATGCTAAGATTTGGGTACCGATAGAGTCAAGCAGACCATACTATGTTTATCAAGCAAGGCAATAATAAGATCACTGTTCTTATTGTCTATGTTGATGATATAGTTGTGACAGGTAATGATTCTGATGAAGCATCTCGTCTTAAGGCAAACCTAGCAAAAGAATTTGAGATGAAAGATCTAGGGGCACTACGATATTTTCTTGGCATTGAGGTGGTTAGATCAGATAATGAGATCTTCATTTCTCAAAGAAAGTATATTCTTGACCTTCTAGATGAAGCTGGTATGATGGGTTGCCGACCTGTAGATTCACCTATTGAGGCCAATCATCGCCTCCATAGTAGTGATGGAGAACCTGTCGACAAGAGCCAATTTCAGCGGCTTGTGGAAAGATTAATATACATGTCTCACACCAGACCTGATATTGCATACGCTGTGGGGGTTGTCAGTCAATTCATTCATGATCCTCGTAGTGTACATCTTGACACTGCCTATCGTATTCTGCGACATCTTAAGTCTGTCCCTGGCAAAGGGCTCTTATTCTCTCATCATGGTCATTTGACATTAGAAGCATTCACAGATGCAGATTGGGTTGGTTCAGTTGATGACAGACGATCTACGTCTGGGTATTGCACATTTGTAGGGATAACCTGGTTACTTGGCGTAGTAAAAAGCAAACAGTGGTAGCTCGATCAAGTGCAGAAGCTGAGTATAGGGTTATGGCACATGGCATCTGCGAACTCATTTGGCTCAAAGTCCTATTAAAGGATTTGGGTATTGAGTGTGATAAACCTATAAAGTTGTACTGTGACAACAAGGCTGTCATTAATATTGCTCATAACCCTGTCCAGTATAACAGAATGAAGCATAGAGAGATTGATCAACACTTCATCAAGAAGAAATTGGATCGGGAATTAATATATATACCCTTTGTGAAATTTGCAGATCAATTAGCAGATATTTTTACTAAATGACTTAGTAGTAAAATGTTTCAACCCATTGTACGCAAGTTGGGCATGAAAAATATCTATGCATCAACTTGAGGGGGAGTGTTAAGTTAAGGGTATTATTGTACTTTTAGTATTTCTGGGCCTTATTATAAATAACAAGTGATAAGATGAAAACCCTAAGTTGGAGTATTCTCATTCATTGTTATTTTCATTCTCTCTCTTCCTCCTTTTCTTTCCCACTCTCTGCAATAATTCTAACATGTTCTCAATGGGATAATGCTTTGGTGGAGTCTTTCATTGATAGAAAATTATCTTTTTACTATGTTAAAAGTTGGGCAGAAAAGTAACGGAAAGAAAATCTCAATGATGTCATTACTCTTGATAATGGTTTTTTTATTTTCAAGATGAAGAGTAAAGAAGCTCTTAAAACAATTCTTGAGAATGGTCCATACTTCTTTGGGAGCCAGTTCATTATTGTCAAGAAATGGTTCCTAGGTATGCATTTATCAAAAGAAGTGTTTTCTAGTGTGCCTATTTAGGTGAAATTTTATAATGTGCCTCTTGAACTTTGGACTAATATTGGTTTAAGTTATGCGGAAAATGTTATGTTAGCTTTATTATAATAATTATTATTATTATCTGGTGTGGTTGGGCACACCATATCTTATTATGTGATTTCGTTGTTCTATAAATAAACAG
>JAOTRH010000024.1:15526321-15540299 GCA_034768845.1 Heliamphora exappendiculata | reverse complement strand
AAGTAGTTATAAATTTTTAATTTTTTTAAATAATTTTATATTCAATATAGATTTTGTTTGATAGATTTTGACGAGTATATTTTAAATATATAATTTTTATAAAAAAATTAATGTTTATAATAAAAGTTATGATATTTTTAAAAAATATAAAAAAAATGCAAAATGCAAAAAAGATAAAAGCCTTTAAATGAAAAAAATGAAATTTTTTAATTTTTTAAGTTTCTAAGTAAAACAAAAAACAAAAAGGCCACATTAAGCAGCTTAGAGCGGGTTGACAATCGAGGCCTATATAAGAGAGGACATGCAAACTTCTAACACAGATTACATCTTCTTAAAATTTATGTACTCTCAAAACTCCTTAAGATTTTATTTTAAGTGTATATGGTGGGCGCACAACGATCAATCAAATCGTTTATCTTATAAACTACCTTCAAAGGTCATTCAAATAAAAATTTAATTTGATTGGATATGGAGAAGTATATGATGAAAATTAATTTTATTTTACAAAATACATGATTTTCATTTAAAATAAATTATTTAAGTTCAAACTATTTATTTTATAAAAAACTATATAAAATGTTTATATACTTATTAATATTCAATTAAATTAAATTTTTACATAAATAATTCTTTAATGTGATCTATTTAGTTGTCGATTCATATCATCGTTGTGAATCCATTCTAAACATACAAAATAGAGTGGATTTTGAATGTTAGATATGTGATTCTCACTAAATTTGGAACACGCCAACAAGAGGGCTCTCAAAAAAAAATATCACGTGAGCATATTGAGGTGATGTTTTCAATCAGTACATACTACGTATTAGATATTAATAATTGTAAAGAGTAATTCTACATAAAACTTATAAAAAGATAACAATTATTACACACAAATATGAGCCGACATTAACAAACACACGACACTTATTAATAACATGTTTGGTTTTTTCAAAAAGTTAATTTTTTTGCAAAAAAATAAAATTTTAAGCCATACTATTTGGTTTCTCAAACACCTTAATTTTTTTTGAACTAAAATTACTATAATACCTTCAATTAAATAAATCAATCCTCCTCACAAAAACAAAAATAGCTGTGTTAATATCTCAAACACTATAACTTAAAAACAAAAGTAAGAGTATATTATATATTTTAATAAAAATCAAAAAAGCATAAAAGCTACTATAAAAAATTATCCCAAACACCTTAATTTTTTTTCATTTTTTTATGAAAAAACTAAATTTTGTAAGCATCCCAAACAAACCTTAAATAAAGACACGGCCTCAATAAAGACATAGTGTTTCCCACCTACTTGCTAGGAATTTGACGCACTAGTTGGCAACATGGTCTGGTCCACCGTCCTTAAAATAACTCCAATTGAAAAGAAATTAACTAATGAAAAACTTTCCTAGCAAAAAACATCTATTTTTCTTCAATAATTTAGCAATTATTTGGACTTGAAGGTGCTTTAAAAATAATTTAATTTTATAAATTCTTCAATTATTAAAAATAACAACGTATCAAATAATTTTTAGCAAGTTCACCGTAATTTTTTAACATCACTAAATTAGTGGTATTCTTACTAGTGTTAATTATAATAAAGATATTTAAAATTAATTAACTATATTTTTGGCTATTTATGTATATACATATTAAAAATGTATTTATGTATAGAAATGTTCTATTGCTATTTTGTGGGACAACCCACATCGATCTAATGAAAGTAAATGACTCACGACAATGATAGAACGTCCCGAATAACCTATTTGTTTGCCACGTAGAGTTTTACAAAAAATTTTCTCTTTGCGTTTAATTATATTTGAAAATGACTTGTAAACTTTATTATGGCCATCCCTCATTGGTTGTTTGCGAATTCTATTATTAAGAAGTGTATCTACAACTTCTTGTACCAATTTCTCGCACATTGCCAAGTGTTAATTTTTTCACAAAAGATGAGAGTTAAATTTAAAATGAGAAGAGAGGAAAGTTGCTAGTGAGATGTAATATAAATGAAATTCTTGAGGCTAGTTTCAACATAGGGATATTTGCAGAGCAAGAAATTTTATTTTATAAAAAAATTTAAAGATTTAGAACGTACACTCATTTAAGTTAATATTAAAAAAACTTTACTAAAAACGAAAAAATCATATGAAAAAGCTAGTCCAAATACACGTTAAGATTCTGTTTAGAATAATAATTTATTTGTTTTTTTATTTATTTAATTTTATTTTTAGTTAAATTATTATACTTTGTTGATTACTCTCCGAGTTTAGAAAATAACAAAACTACGACAAAATAAATATTAAATCAAAATTCTTCTCGAAAGCTTTAGTTAACCTTTTTTATCTTTTGATATATAAAGATTTTATTTTTTTAATTTCTCTGACCGAGATGATTCAAAAAAATAAAAAAAATTAACTAAAAAATAAAAAACCAAAAAACTAAAAATAAGTGAAAAAAACACAAAAAATTTAGCCTATATGAATCACTTTTGGCTAATCTCGCAAATTGATCAGGAGAAGATCAATTGATTTTAGGGTTTTTGTTGAAGTTAAAATTATAAATTTATAAATTATAAACTGAAAATATGTGATTATCACTTTAACTAGAAAGTTGTAAATATTTGTTAAAAGTTATAAATTTATAGATTAAAATAGTAAAATTTGTATTTATTGATTTAGAATCAAAAGCTATAATCATACTTATTTAAAATTTTAAAACTCTTTTGCTGAACTAAAAACTAAAAGCTATAAACTCACGCTAATTGATATTATAAAGTTTGTCAAATTATTTATATAAAAATTCAAATTAATTGGATATCGATAGTTATATGATTTTACCATCCTAATATAAATAAATAGATGAGAAACATGATTTTGATGATAGATCGTCTATTTTTATAACTAATATAATTGGATATGTATTTATTAATTAATTTTATTTTTTCATGAATAATTTTTTTTAAATATAATGCAACATAAACGGTTTATATCATCGAAATCAATCTAATATGGGCCCACACAAAGAGTCCAGCCTCATTAATTTGTTGAATTGTTGTGTTAAGAATGTTAAGAAAAATAGACAATTGGTAGTATTTGGTATTGCTAAAAATAATAATTTATAAATTATAAATTTATAGTAGAAGTTGTAAGTGTTTGGTAAAAATTGTACTTTATAAATAAAATAGAAAATAAATAATTATATTTTATAGCAGAAATTATGAGTACATGTTTGAAAAGAAATTATAGTTTATAGTTAAAATTAATAGTAAAAAAGTAAAAATTACTACCAATAGCTTTGACAAACGCTCCAAATAGGTGACAGTTGGCCATTTCTTGAAATTAAACTTGCGAGAAAAGTTAATTATCCAGAAACAAAAATTGAAAGAGCAAAAATAATTTTTTTTTTGAAAAACTAGCTTTTAAAATGTTTAAATTATTAATTTTTAACCAACAAACAGATCTCACAATTTTATTAGTCCATGTATAAATTTGAACTTTGAAGTTTTATGTTTGAAATGTATGCGTGAAAATAATTTATTTACCTAAATTTGTGTTGGATTTTGTTTCCATTTTATCTTTTAAAAAAAAAAAAAAAACTCCAATCAATAATATATGATAAACCCATGGTGCATTTTGGTGAGTGAATGTGCAGGCAGTGAAGAAGCTTGGGGGAGCAATGGATGGCATGTACAAAACCATCCAATTCCCACAAGCGTGGAAGCCTTCATTGTACATGTACTTGTCTTTAGCTCTCAGCATAAGTACACATGAAGGCCAATTCTACTGGTATACTGACCCTAAAGCTGGTCCTGCATTTTCCCAGGTAACTATCCCGCTTCAGTCTTGTGGTCAAGATCTGTAATTTGGGGGTTTGCTTCTTTAAGGTCTCAAGTTTGAAACCCTAGTTAGGTGCTCTCAACGCTTTAGAATTAGTCTATAAGAGATTTTGTTTCAATTTTAATTAGATTCCCTTGTTAATGGACGGTAGAATTGGTCATGTAAAGATTAGTCGATGCACACGTAAACTGTTGTGGACTTTCTAAGATGTCAAAAAAGAAAAAAAGAAAAAAAAACTCTCTTCTGGACTTGGGGTCCACGTCTTTACTTTGTCAGTGCGGTGAGCTTGTCCAAGTTCCAATGATGTGATTTAAATCGTGACTATTATAAGGTTCATTGATATGACCTTTTTGCTTTCTGAGTATCGTATGGTTCTATGAACGAAAAAACCATGAGCTCTGTATCAAAAAGCAAAAATTCAAATTCAGAATCTCGTCGATAGCTAAATGAATTTTCTTTATTCCTTCTATTTTTCTTGAGTGCAGGAATTCGTTGGGATGATATATGCAATTGGTGCAATGGCTTCCATAGTTGGAGTACTAATCTACCATAAAACCCTAAAACAAATGCCATTTAGAAAGCTACTTTTCCTCGCCCAGCTCCTCTACGGCGTCACCGGAATGCTTGATGTTGTCTTCATGTTCAGGTGGAATTTGTTTTTGGGAATTCCAGATTCTTTCTTTGTCATCATGGAAGAATGTGTGTCAAGAATTGTGAGCAGGATCAGGTGGATGCCCATGATTGTGTTGAGCACAAGGCTTTGTCCTCTAGGCATTGAAGGAACTTTTTTTGCACTCTTGATGTGCATAGACAGTTTTGGTGGACTTTCCTCCAAGTGGGGTGGGGGGATGGTTCTTCACCTATTTCATGTCACAAGAACTGATTTCAAAAACCTTTGGCTAGTGCTGCTCATAAGAAACATTCTGAGAATATCAACACTGGCTTTGATATTCCTTGTCCCAAACGTTGATCCATCAGAAACCCTAATCCCAAGGGATGTTTTGGGAAAGACAACATCAGCAAGTGCTGGTGGTGTTGGTGAGGATGATGACTTGCAACTTGTGCCTTTGAAAGAGCAAAGTGTGGTTTAGTTTGGTTGCATGTAAAAAGTTTTCAAACATTTATTGGAGAAGAATTGTATTTGTTGAAAGTTGAAAGAACTAGCATTTGATTGAAGTTTTAAATGTTTATCATGTTGCTATGCTTTTTTAATCATCTTGCATTTGGTAAGGGAAAATGCTATCCGTATAGGGATGAATCTGTAAAAGTGAGTTGAACGAAAATAACTAGGCCCTTGACGTTGAACTCTGCGACTACGTTGCCCCTGCAAAAGTGAATGAGGTGAGGCTACTCGGCCGGTTCTTGCCGAAAAATCTATCTGATGCTTAAGTTAGAGCCTTATAAGCAGATGATCGAATTTGAAGAGATTTTAGTAGAGTTTTTGTAAGTAAAAGTTTGTGTGTACCTCTTGGTGTCTAGCCTCTCTATTAATATTGTCTCGCGATGCCACTTTTGGAGGGAGAATGATAGTTCCTCTAGACTTTGTTTTGGCGGGAAGCACTTTTCCCTTTTGGAGCCTGTCAGGATCTCTTTCTCCTGAGATTGTTGTTTGCTAAAATATTTTGGATACCTCCAGTTATCATTAATGTAGCGGTGTACAGATATACTATAGTCATTAATACCTTATCCTTAGCCACATATTCGTCATAAATACCTTGGATCTCCACCATGCCACAATTAATACCTTATCCTTAGCCACATATTTCGAGCTCCCTTTTCTTGTAGTGCATCTTGACTTGGTGCCTAAATGTAGGCTTGGTGATCGCATAAGTCATCCATCTTTTGGGCTTGGGCCTCAATTATGGGCCGACCCATAAACATTTGGGTCAACCCTCTTCACTATCCATATGACAATAAAAGAATAGTGAATTGGGTTAGATAAGTGAATTGAGTTATTTAAAAAACAAATTCAAACAAATATAAAACTATCATCAAATATGCACAAGTGGAATGTCACATAAAATTACTAGGAGTGATGAAGAGATGGAGAGCAACAGAGAGAGAACAAGGTCCAATTTTGTTGTGCTTCGCTTTGAACTAATAAAGGTGCATGTTTACCCAAAATCACAAGCTATTGACTTATTTTTAAACTACAACATTAATTCTAAAGAGAAAATTGTTGACTCTGGACTATATGGCAACTCCAATTGTTTGCCTTTTTAGCTAAAAATGCACACACAAAAATCAATATGGTCCGTTTAACAAAAAAGCAACAAACTTAAATCAAAATACTAACTCTTATAATATTCTATTCAAACTCTAACTATTTTTAAAATACAATAATACATCTTATACATAACTTATTTACTACCACTACTAATTACTTATAATTGTTAATATCAATTATATAGAAATGCAGAATTATCCAATTTGAAAAAAAAAAAGAAACAAAAAAATTAGCTTTTTACCCAAACAATCAACTACAAAAAAGTTAGCTTAAAAGTTAAGTTACCAAATAATTTATTTTAAACTAAATTTAATTTTTTGGGTAAAATATAAAAAAAATAACTTTTAAACAAGTTACCAATCGGATCTTCAATTCTTTTATCGAGTCGACTTAATTTTAACTCATGAGCACTCTAAACAATTGTGGTGACTAAGTTCCATTGATGTCAAATCAAAATGTAATCAACAAACTCGTTTATTATGGGATTTGATAAAAAAAACAAATCCAATATTAATTTTTGCAGAGGGTTTAAAGATTGAAATTTACATGTTTCGTCCACGTTGGTCAGTCAATCTAAAATGTTGTCCATGCGTGTCTATGTGACGCCCCGTCTTTTAGCTATTCGTTTTTGGTTACATATAGTAAATGTTACATTATTGAGAGTTCCGAACTGATCACAGGTACATAACGTTTACAGTTTCACAAATAATTTACAAAAATTACAATATGCGCCAGGAAACTGAATCAAAAGAACAAAAAGAAAGACTTGAATCTTCATCAAGCATTGTCGGGATTCTCTTGCTCATGGAACTCACCCTGATAATCATAGCCTTCTTCTCCTTCGGGGACATCCTTTTCAAAGATATCTTCTCCCCCACCTATAGCACGAATGCCATGAGCCAAAATTTAGAAAAAAATATTATAAACCTTCTAACCAATGTCACGACACAAAATTTATCACAATGCATATCATTTAACACTTAGTACATATTAAAGTCAATGAGGTAAACCAATTTGACAATTATAGCATGACAAGCAGATATAATAATAAACATGCAAATATGTGATGCCATAGATGCAATGTAAATGCCTAACCCAACAAACACCCAGAATAATAACATGGATTCCACGCCGAGAATTTTCAGAGTAGACTTTATGGGTAATTGATCACCAAACCTATCCTCGGGTCTCATTGTGAATAGTAAATCTATCGTCGAGCTTCTTACCACGGCTGTTTTACTGCAAAATGACAACGGCATAGGGGCAAGCCATTATCATCCTTATCCTCCAACCAGCAAAATAATACTCATGTGCAAATTAATAATCCCGCCTTAATATTCGGGATGCTCGCTTGGTGTCAACCAAAAATCTAAGTTACCAGAGATAGAATGCTAGTGATTAACCCACGGTACCCAACCAGTTCCATGATAAACAATCTCCCAAAACATTTACAAAATTGACAACCAGGGATGTCCCAAACTCTGAACCGAGAAATAAAACAACTTCAACATATCCCAACCCACAACGGTTTATGCAGAATTGACCCTGATAAGCCAAGATGCAAGTGTGATAATGTCCATAGTGTATAATATGCACCTCAAGTATAACTATCAATAGTATGACTTTAAACTAATTACGGCATAGCACAAGGTACAAATCACTAAAACACTATGTACAAGTATATGAAGCACAAGTTACCACTTCTCAAGACATGGTTCAAAATTAATAGCATGTGTTCTAATAACCTATTATTCATTCTAAAACATTAATCATCCATTTTAAATCAATTAAAACTGTCGCGCCCCAAACTCCAGGACACGTGAAACGCCCATAAACAACCAAATATAACACCCAACCCGAAAATACACTCTCAATATAAAACACACATGCATTGTATATAAACGCCAAAGCTTCCAGTACACGGTTCCAACACCAGAAAATATGTTACAGCATACATGTTCAAAACTAGCAAAAAAGAAGACTACAGATCTTCCGTCCCTCCAGATCAACTTGCGTGATCGGTACCTGAAAAACGTTTTAAATCCCACACCGTGAGCCAAAGCTCAACAGAAACTAGACAAGCATGCAATATAAGCTAAACATGCTAGGAAAACGATGTGCAGTTTTTGACTCTCTTTCAACCTTAAAATAGTTTGAAAACAGTTTTATATCACGACTCACCAGAGTCAATAAAATAGTTTTAAAACAAGTATGTTAGCACGACTCGCACGAGTCCCAAAAGAAAATAGGTATATGTATGCAGCTCGTGCATACATATCTAAATCGACTCTACCAAGCCTCAACAACAGCTCTACAACCGAAGATAACTCATTCAATCCATGCAATTCACCAAACGCACCACGTGCAACACACACAACACATGC
The DNA here is from genome assembly GCA_034768845.1 of Heliamphora exappendiculata. Taxonomy (NCBI): domain Eukaryota; kingdom Viridiplantae; phylum Streptophyta; class Magnoliopsida; order Ericales; family Sarraceniaceae; genus Heliamphora; species Heliamphora exappendiculata. The sequence goes on along the minus strand of JAOTRH010000024.1, from coordinate 15,531,852 downwards.
CTCTTCAAGACCTCGTTTCTGTCCTTTAAATACTCACACACAAGTGCATCGTTAGGACCGCGTTTCTGTCCCTCCGATTTACACACACACAAACACACATATATTGTTAACCAGGGTTAACACATATATTGGACCACGTTTTTGTCCATCGTCAGCCAGGGCTAACATTCACCAGACCACATTTTCATCCATCGTCAGCCAGAGCTAACACCGTATCAAAATACCATAAGACCACATTTCCGTCTTAGATTTTAAAATAAAATAAGACCACATTTTTGTCTTATATTTTCAAATTCAAATAAGACCCCATTTTCATCTTATAACATGCACAAATAAAACTAGAATTACAAATGCATAAACCTACCTAATAACTTCACATCATGACGCCACCCATTACATAACCCAACATCCATTCACATGAACAACCCACAACACTAAGCCTAATCCGAAGGCCAACACCAAACCCTACAACCACGAGTTTCACAAAAACACCACATTTTCCCCCCAAAGGTGCCACGGGCCCAAACACACCTCACATGCAACGAAAAACATACACCACGCACCTAACCGTGCACCCACACCCACATTTAACCATGCACATCACCCCCAATGACGGCACATAAACAAACACCCGAGACCACGACACGACTCTCAAAACCACAACACAACCAATCGAACTCCAAAAAGAATTCAATAGTATTTCAGTCATTTAATCCCATATAGCAATCAACTGAATACCGTTGAAAACCAATTGAAAACCAAGAACCCAACCACCAAAACACCAAACAACTAGCCCAGGATCCAGTCGATTAGACCCAGCCGACCCAAACACCCAACTGGAATTCACAAAAACGCCCAAACAAACTATTCAATCGACTGACCCCATGGTCCAGTCGACCGAACCTCAAAAACCAAGATCCAATCGACTAAAACTCACGATCCAGTCGACTGACCAATAGCAAAAGCAGGTTTTGAGCTACGGGTTTAGCCCACCAAACCCCAAATCAACGCCACCAAACTCCCATCCAACACCCTCGGGCATACATTCGCCTAAGCCTAACACCAAGACCTTAAAAGAAACACCCAACACCCAATTCCATCTACCGAAAACAACGAAAAATAGATTTTAAACCCAAAAATCCAACTTTGAACAAAATCGATTTTCATGCAGTTTAAGACGGTAAAAACACACACAATTATACTTAGCACGCTTATGAGACATGAGAGTCTAGGATCCTACCTCGGTGAGTTAAAAACTTGATGCCTCGATCCACGTGCAAAATCGAGTTTCGCCGGAATAAAATTCCATCTTGATGGAAGCATAAACCACGATGTCAATAACAAGGATCGATTGTCTGATCGTCGAAAGCCGAGTTTCAGGTTCCTGAGAAATTAGAGAGAAGGCAGAGAGAAAAGGAAGAAACTAAGCAAAAAAAAATTTAAAATATCTTTTAAAAATATCTCACTCCAGATATTTATTGACCTTCAAAATGTCTTCTTTTTTTTGAATTTTTTGAAATTTGCACCGCAACTCCCCATGGCCCTGGGAACCAACCCCACATGCATATCTAAATTCGATCATGCATCAAAACGCATATAAACATGCAAAAATCGAAAACGATAAACACACATCGAAAAATGCCAAAAAAAAATGATCATGGTCTCACAACTCTACCCCCTTAAAAAAATTTTGTCCCCGAAATTCACTACAAGGTCAAAAGAAAACAACCACGTCGATCGCAATCGATATAGGTACACGAGATGGTCAGCCAAACCACTGCTAGGACAAAGTAAAACATGGTCATTTATTTTAAACAACGGCTAACGATATTAATGACACAGGATCTACCAACTCACCTCAACCTCACATCCTCACCAACCATTGCCACAACACAGCACCTCGCCCACGGAGTCCATCACCAACTCCTAAACAGATGCATCAAAGAATGCTCCAACGTTGGTAAAAACACTGGTTCAAATCTGTACACTTAGAAAGTACCTCTGCTCACTAGAGGCATAACTACATCATCAGGCATGACCGGTGCCCCCAAAGAACTGGGAGCTATGAGAGAATACACTATGCTCGACGTCAGCCTGGCCTGTCCACCAGAACTCGGTGCTGTCGGTTGCCGTACCGACTGAACTGAAGTTCCTCTATATGTCACTCGAGAAGTCTGAACTGCAGGATGCTGCTATCGGTACTCTGATGGACCCAGCACATACAAACCCACGTGTGTGCCTTCCCTATTCGATGCACTGCCTCCTTGAGGACCATTCCTACGAATATGTCCCAACTAACCACACCCATAGCAAACTGGCGATTTCCTCCCCTACGGCTGCATTGGTGCAAAACTCTGGGACTGCTTCGGTTGTAGGCAATCTGTCGCACGATACCCGGGTTGTCTCCATCGATAACAAATCAACTCCCTCTGCTCCAGCCTCCGAGACGAAGCTACTGATGGTATTGGTACTGAAAACTACTGTAGTCTTGATGGATGAAAGTTAGTACTAGAGGACCTATGCCTCTTGTTAAAGCGCCCACCTAACTGCGCCTCTACTCCACTCGACTGTGTCCTAGCCTCCCTAGAAGCTCTAATCTCAGTCAAAGTATTCTCAACCCTCGCTGCTGCCTCCACCAGCTCTGTGAACACACGAAATCCCAATGCCACCACGCGCTCCCTGATCGTCGGCCTCTAGCCCCGCTCAAACCTGATCGAACGCAGCTCGTCTGTACTCACCAACTCTGGTGCAAACTGGAACAAGCTCGTAAACCTGGCCTCATACTACATGATATCCATCACCCCCTGGGTGAGAGTGTAAATATCCTCCTTGTATAAGTCCCTCTTCGAAGCCAGAAAATATTTTTCCAGAAAAACTCCCATAAAGGCTGCCCATGTGACCCCCACAGTGTTTCTGGCATATTTCCACCATACATGAGCATTACCTCTCAACTGATAGGTGGCCAAAGAAACTCGCAACTCATCCTCAGCTATCTACAACGTGTCAAGGATCTGGGTCACCAATTCCAACCACTTTATCGCAACAATAGGATCGGAATCCCGACCAAAAATCGAAGGGTCGTGACGTCTAAACTCTCTCATCACCACCGTCGCCCTCGACTCAAACACTCTCTCTAATGGTCTAATTTTTAGTGGTCTCAACCAACTGATCGGTGGATCCCACCAGTGCACGCAGCAACTCTACCGCATCAACAAGTCCTTAAAGAGCATTTGCATCCCCAGCATCAGAGATAGAAACATTCCGCTAGCCAACACCACGATCATGGCCTCGACCACGGCCGCGCCCTCTCCTCACAGACATCGCATCTATATGAAAGAAAATAGCACATAAGATGCAACATATAAACACGAACCACATAAGCATACTAACACATAGCCACATAGGTTCATACTAAACAAACCCCACATACTGAGGAGAACCGACAAGAATGATGCGTCAATCTTGATAACCTACTTAGATTTTCTGCTAGAAATCACGTTAGCTAAATGCGTTTCTAACTTGGCTCCCAAGTTTGTTAATCCAAATGCCCAAAGGCAGAACAAATCAATCCTAAGATTTAACTCCCATGCTCACATATACACAACATTCTAATGATTAACATGCTAACACATTCATGTTATCAAAGTATCTAAACACATGCAATCAACCTCACACGGTGATACACTCTCTTTTCACGGCTCTTAGGTATTCGAACCCAGAGTTCTAATACCAAGTTATTACGCCCCAAACTCCGGGACACGTAAAACACCCATAAACAACCAAACATAACACCAAACCCAAAAATACACTCTCAACCGAGACACCGTTTGAAGGATTGTTAGCAGAGAGGACATCAGCAGCTGGGTCAAACTCTGAGGAGGACCCCGTTTTCATGTTTCTAATGTTGCCAGGAGGGTCACTTACAACAATACTTCCCTCGGGGATGGAGTGCTCAGGGTGCCACTAAAGCATATAGAGTACATGCATCATAGGGACAACAGGGATACGGCCAGTCGCAGACAACCGGGACACTGTGCGAAGGATTGTTAGCAGAGAGAACATCAGCAGCAGGGTCAGACTCAGGGGAGGACGCCACTTTCATGTTTCTAGTGTTGCCAAGAGGGTCACTTACGACAAGACTGCCCTCAGGGAGGGAGTGCTCAGGGTGCCACTGAAGCATATCGAGTATAGGCATCGTAGGGACAATAGGGATACGGCCAGTCGCAGCCGCATTTAGGGGTACAGTCAGTGAGGATAGCAAGAAGTGCTACCTCCGCTCAGTCAGTGAGATAGCCAGGAGCCAGGGGCAGCGGAGGATAGAATCAGGGGAACCAGGGAAGAGTGTATGCTCTTCTGAAGCCCAATACATCAGTGGCACATGTAGTGCCTAAAATCGCAACCAATCTTTCGATCATACGAGGTACATTCTTAGTGTTCCATTCTTAGGTAAGTGATCTTGTTGACACTAGAGCATCACACTCTTTCATCTCATCCGCATTCGCATCTGCATTGGGGTTAGAGGTAGACGTGTTGGGTAGTGTCTGATGTGTAGAGACGCCGATGGGTGAGACTACCGTGTTGAGACGGGTATATAGAGCTTGTGAGATGGAGATTGTCGACCACCGTTGGATATTTGATTTTATCGTGCTCGATATGTCCTTATTCGATGTTATCCTGGGGATGGATTGGTTAACCACCTTTCGCACCTTCATTGATTGTGACCCGCAACGAGTGTTTGTTTGCACACTTGAGGGAGATTTCTTTTATTTCGTGGGTGACCGGGAAAACAGTTTAGCACCTAAATCTCTTAGATTGTAGAGCCGTGACAACCTTAGCCTCCTTTTCTCTGCCTTGTCGGTGAGTGAGATTGATTCCACTCGGGAAGAGCTTCTTCTCGTTGTCCGTGAGTTTCCTGACGTGTTTCCGGGAAAATTATTTGAGCTTCCGCCACGGTAGAAAGTTAAAATTTTCATAGCTCTCATTCTGGGGACTACCCCCATTTCTATACCTTCGTACCGTTTTGCACCGGCTGAGTTAGTAGAATTAAAAGTGCAAGTCCATGAGTTGTTGGACAAGGGGTTCATCCGTCTTAGTGTGTCTCATTGGGGAGCTCCGACATTGTTTGCTAAGAAAAATGATGGATCGTTGCGTCTTTGTATAGATTATCGTAAGTTAAACCACGTGGCCGTTAAAAATAAGTACCCTATGTCGCGTATCAATGCCTTGTTTGACCAACTGAAAGGTCGTGTTATTTCTCGAAGATCGACTTGAGGTCGGGTTGTCACCAGTTGCGGGTCAAGGAGAAAGACATTTCGAAGACGGCTTTTTGTACTCGTTATGGGTATTTTGAGTTCCTAGTCATGCCTTTTGGATTGACTAATGCACCAGCGACGTTCATGGACTTTATGAATCGTATCTTTCACCCTTATCTTGATCGATTTGTGGTGGTGTTCGTGAATGACATCTTGATTTACTCATTATCGAAAGAGGAACATGAGGAGCACCTTCAAAATGCCTTACAGTTATTACAA
>JAOTRH010000024.1:15506085-15521683 GCA_034768845.1 Heliamphora exappendiculata | reverse complement strand
AAATATGGGAACATCACTGTGAGGTGTTTAGCTTATGTCTCGGCTCAGTTTTAGCATATTTTGTTTGGTTTGTCTCCTAGCGCTTACCGCTCGAGCGGACATGTGTTAGAGAGGTCTTGGAGGAGGAGACCGCTCGAGCATTGAAGGCCCCGCTCCAACGAACAGTCAGAGAGCAGACTTTTTAAAGTCGCGTGTGGGACCCTTTTTCTCCCATTCTTTTCATTTCTCTCTCTCTCTTTAGAGAAAAAGTGCGGGCTAGGGTTTGTGTTTGGAGGCATGTTTAGCTTCTTTTGGTGAGTTTCCTTGCCTTCCTCTTGATGACTCAACCGTTGGAGACCCGATCTTGGCATTGGAGATGTTTTTCTCAGCGTGTGGTTGGAGATTCTTGTGATTGGAGCTCGTTTGGGGCTTTTCTTGTGAATCTAGCATCCCAAAGGTAGGATCTAAAACTAATTTTAAATATCTATGTGATATGTGTTATGTCTTTGAATTTATAAACATAAAAGTATGAAAATGATGTTTTCAAGGCCCTAGGTTCGGGTTTAATGTGAATGAAGGTTAAATCTTATATCTATAGATGATTTAACATGATTCTAGTTTGTCATTGTTGTTGGACATTGTTGGATTTGGAAAATGATGAACTAGGGTTTGAGATTAGAGTTTTGATCATGAAAATTGGGGGGTTTGTGGTTAAGGGGCCCATGTGTTGAAATTGATTTGATTAGTGGTTAAATTAAGGGTTGTGATAACCTATTGCATATTTTTCTTACGAATTTATGTGACCCATAATGATGTCAAGTGAAAATGGGGGGTTTTGTTGTGTAAAACCGATGAATTGGTGGACTTAAACCATGTAGACAGTGAATCCGGGGTTTGAGCCCAAAAGAAATTGAATATGTGAATAAGAGGAAACATGTAGTGATATGGGTTTGCCGAGAGGAATCATTTGGATTGGACTTGTGCGTATGTAGTGTGGTTTAATATGTTTAAAAGGACCGATTTTGGGATCCAAGAATCGTTTAAGGTTGGGCATGAGTTTCTCCCGGTAAAATACCGAAAAACTGTGCAGATTGGGTTCTCTGTCTGCCGGCTAGCAATCGAGAAAGGACATTAGTCGAGTCGGGGTATAGAATGTCCCGTTACTTCATGGGGCCTGTGTGGCCTGGTTGGTTGTAACACTACGCGAGTCCATACGCTCGTTCGGCGTCAGTGCCTATGTTTGTAAACCACGAGCGGGTGGAATGTGAGAAATATCAACCAAGTGTGTGCGTATGGGTGTGCGTGCGGTATAAATGATTGAGTTGGCAAAATCTTAATTGGAGCATGTGATAGAACGAAAAAACGTGTTAGGTTGATTAAAAATGGTAAAATGGTTAATGTCACTGACATTAATGAGTAAGGAACAATAATTATTTTATACAAAACTCGGTTATGCATTGAAAATTTATCTTGGAACTAACGGTGCGATTTTAATTAAAGTTATGTATGCATCCTGCATAACTATCTTCATATATCATACATATGTTCAATGTTAGTCTTGTTCCTATGAGTTTCGGCTCATGCTGTTTAACAACATTTCAGGTGATAGAGGAAAGAAGATTTTGGATTGGGATGACGATCGTGGGACCCTTTTTGAATAGTTGATGGAATTACACCCCCTTTTTTGTATTATCTTTTGAGAAATGAACCTATGAAGATGTAATCCTTATTCTTTTTCTTTTTTGAGTATTGATATTTGGTGTGAGAATACCCAAGTTGTAAAGCCTTAAGGTCATATTTCTACGACTTATATGCGTGTGAGAACGTTCGTTTATTTTCTGGGTTGAAAACTTTAACTTTTTATGGTGTATCTTGATATTAAAGTTTAATTTCGGGTTCATAGTTGAAAGATGGTTATTTGTCTCTCAAATGCATATTTTTGCATCTTGATTTTGCCTATTTAAAATCATGTTTAAAGGAGGAGAAAAAGTGGTTATTTTTCCAAAGTATAGGAAATCTCATAGTTTTTAGGCAGTGGTTCTCGAGTGTCTCACCGCTCGAGCGGTGAGGAGTCCGCTTGAGCAGATTTCGCTAGGTGGACGTTATCAAAAATTGCTCAAAAATGGGATTTTCTTAAGTAACCTTTGGGTTTATAATTTGGGGTATAAATTGATTGTTTTTAGGGACATTTTGAAAAAAAATTGGTCATTCATATCGAGGTAATTTTCAAAGTTTATTCAGGTTTTATTATTTCTAAATCGGGGAGTTACATGACCCGTCTTTGGTGTTTAACTTGACCTAACCTGACCCAAGTTGTTCGGGTCGTCCTTTCTCTGCTCAAGTTACAGCTGTCAGTCATATAGCGACTTACCATAATATCATGTCTTTATGTTTCTTTTCATGGTCTTTTTATCATGTTAGACTGTTCACTTACCCCTAAGTCCTGTATGGGGTAAGGTTAACCACTTTTGATACTCTAACCCTAATAGCAATTGAACTACTTCTGACACTGCAACAGAGGCAGCAGGTTCAGACCCCCAAGCACTGAGCTCGGATGATCATGCCTTGGGATCTATCCTACCCGGCCACCATTAGCCGAGCTACCCAACAATTCAAATTCCCGTAGTCGAGCTATACCAGCACTTGAACTCGGGCCAATGCTTAAGTAATCAAACCAGTCGCATGTTTCATCCTTGTGGTCTATTGCCCAAGCTCGACCACGATTGAGGCAAGGTCGATTTGGGTGTCGAGCTGGACGATTGTCACCCTGACGTGGCTGCCTGGTCTGCCAGATGGATATTTGACATTTCTCAATTTTAACTCCAATAATGAATTAAACAAGTTGCAAGTGAGTGTATTTAAGTACAAAATCAACGGAAGTAAATTCAAAAGAATACACCATGAATTGATTAATTCATATATTATCAATTGTTAGTACAAATAGATAAAAAAAATCCTTCTAAATTACATATTGTCATCCTTGAAATAAAAGAAAAATATGACTTTGAGTAAACAATCTCCCATTATTTGATCAAGACATTATGAACTTAGAGAAAAAAAGTAAGTTACAACATAAAAGATTTATTTTTGAGTTAATTACATTAGGATCTTATTTTTTGAACTTATTTTAGAATTTGTCATATTTACCTTTTAACCATTCTAAAATATTCTATTTTAAAAATTATTAGTGACAGACAAATTTACCTCTCTTACATAAAGATGCATTAAGTAATTAAAGATAGTGATTAATACTCTTGGTGACATGGCATTGAGCCATTGATATTTAATTTTTTGTTTTAAATTTTAAAATTCTATAATTTTTGTTATATATATCTATTTTTAAAAAATATTTATAAGGAATCACATAACAAAAAATCTACAATCAAGAAAAGTAAAAAAAAAAAACTTCAATGAATAAAAAATTGTGTACTTATATCTATGTCAATGTATATATATATATATATATATATATATATAGATAGATAGAGAGAGAGAGAGAGAGAGTGTGAGTGAGTGAGTGAGTTAAAACTATCCAAAATAATAATAATTTTTGAACCTAAGATCTTATGGAATAGCCAAAATGTTGTTTGTGAAAGATTTTCACTTAAAATAAGATAATCTAATAAATTTTATTAAATTAATTGCAAATACTTTATTAATCTAATAGTCTTCTCATAAGACTACCCCTCAATCAAATGGTTTTTTTTTTACCAAAAAAATATCACCCTTCAAATTTAAAAAGGAAAAATCTAGTTTGAGTTCTAAAATAATTCTTGACTTCTTCTTCGGTATTTCTCGAATGTCAAAAGGTTCTATTATCCACATATCTATAAAAACTTATCACATATCATATTATTTCTACATAATTTCAATTCCTAACCCACACTAATTATGATAAACTTAAAATTTTGATTAATTAAATGTCCAGTAATTTAAGCCCAAATTATGAACAACAATAGCAACATACACAGTTTATAATTTTTCAAAGACAAATCACAGAGTTATGGTACGAGAAAAGTGTTGCGCACTTTTTTTTCATCCACCCAAATAATTGACTTTTATTGTCATCTTTAGGCTCATACTTTAATCACGCAAATGATTGACTTCTACTGTCATTTTTTGGCTCTTACTTTAAAATAAGTTTCAAACACTAATTAATTAATCCCTTAGCAAGTTTATGGCAAGAAAATAACAAATAAATAAAATAAGCAATTGTAAGTTATGCGCCAAAAACATGTAAGTTAGTAAATAACAAAGTAAAGAACCATCATCTTTGCACTTTTTGAAAATATTTTCAAGAAGACTATTCAAATTGGGACTTTCCCAAAAATAGTCTATAAAACTCTCTAAAAATGAAAAAATTCAAAAATAGAAAATTTGGTAAACAACTTGTGAATATTAAGAACAGAGTACTTTTTAGAAGACAAATTTTAGAATGTTTATTTTAACAAGTCTCTTCAAGAATAACGCATATAAAGTTACAAGAATGCCCTTTTGGATGGGGCATTCATTAGAGAACTTTCTAATTATTATTTTCAAGTGAAAACATGTTTTGAATGCACTTTAAAACAATATTTATGAATCAAAAAATTAAACTATGTAGAGTGATACGTGTTCTTGACTTCCTTACCAGAAAGAAACCGAACAAAAAAAATATACAAAGGACAAGTTCGATCATGCGATTCTAATATAAAATCATGAAAATGAATTGAAAACAACTTTAAAAATAAACAAGAATAATATTAGTAAAAACAAAAACTGAAGTCCTATGTGTTAATACTCTGGAACAATCTTAGCAAAAGAGCAAAACAAAATTAAAATAATAAATGACAGAACAAAATTGAAAATAATAATGTACGTAATGAACGTGATTCTGGAATGGAAAATGGCAAAAAGAAATGGCCGAGGCTAGGGTACCACACTATTTCCTTAAGGCAGATTTTTCCCTCACAATGGTGCTTTGAGTTATCTAAACGTCTGTTTTCTAGGATACAACGGTCTGAAACACACTAAAGAAGCACAAAAATCAGTGTGCCTGTTGAACTTTGAACTATATATGGACTCTCTCACACACAGTTGAATTGGAAAGAAGAGCAGAAAGAGGAAGAAACATGGAAGAAGAATGAATGTTTTAAGGCCAACTCGTGGGCTTAATTTATAGGCAATGGAGGTGCCTTTTTCAGTCATAACTGAACCGGTGCCAAACCTGTTCAGTTTGAAGCCAACTGATATAATCTGAACCGACGCGATTCGTCGTCATATAACGGTAATAAGCCGCTCCAGTTTGAACCGAAAAGAATAACTACCAACGAAAATTAACTACCCAACTGAATATTTGATTTAAAATAATTTAAAATATATTAAAAATAAACTTTTATCAAAAAATTAAGATATCCCCCAAACCCAAGCCCAAGCACAAACCCAGCCCGGTAGGCGGGCGGCAACGCGCATGTGGTTTGGGTTAGACCCGAGCCCAAACCCACATTTTGGTAGGTCTTCCCCTTGTGGTGCCAGGATTTGGGGTGTTTTGAGTTCAAAAATAAGGAGTTCAAAAGATGTGTGAAAAATATGTTAATACATTAAAAGTCAAATTTTGAAAGTTCATTTTTGTCGAAAATAGAATCGCCACTTGATTTTTGAAAAAAATTAAGAGAAACAAAAATAGGCTACTGATCTTTAAAACATTAACTAGAGAAAAAGAATCCGGGAGCTATGGTACAAATCGAGAAATGTATTAGACACCTCGTTCGCCCAATCATAAGGTTGGCCTCTACAAATCATCATTGGTTCTTAATTAGATTTCTCAAATATATATAAATACAGAAAATAAAGGCGAGAAGAGGACATCCAAAATTAAGTATAGAAAATACATAATATATGCATGTAAAACACCAAAACAAAGCAAATAAAAAAAATTACATATCTTATGACATGCAATTTCTTGCTAAAAGATAAATGGAACAAACCTACATGGTATGATTCAAAACAACATAAACTAGTATAATTCAAATAAAAGAACAAAAACATGCTAAAAAGTCACTAAGGTCTAATTATACCAAATTGAACATAAAGTTATTAAACAGGAAGTTCTAATTAAAGCATCTTTGAAGAGAAAATAGTCTTACTAAATATGCATCTTATCAAATAATCTAAAATATTATTTTAAAATAAATTAAAGAAAACTATACTAGAAAGTAAGGCTAAATTAAGGATGCATGAGAATTCTATAAAATACTATTAAAACTAAAGTCAAAATTAAAATAAACTAAGATTAAACCAAAATAAAAAGTTTTTAATGAAAATGCTAAATTTAAGAAATTTTGTAGATTTTACTATTAGATAAAAGAAAATGAAAGAAAAATAAAAGAAAGCTTATTACAAGGAAAATAAATTATTTGCAAATGTTAATGTTTAACAAAATGAAAGACAAGACAAATAAAGGAATACTACTAAAGGGATAACGAAACTAACAGTAAAAGACTTTGTGAATTTTATATTAAACACAAGGAAAGAGAAGAAAAATAAAAGAAAATGCGATTAAAAGGAAATAAACTAATATTAGAAGATTTGGTGCATAAAAGGAAAAAAAACTATTAAAGAAAGTTAAATTAACAAAATAATCATGTAATAATCATTTAACTAAGGGATATAGAATATAGGTGTAATATTAATAATTATAATTATATGAATGTAAATGCTCTAATTATAACAACAACAACAACATTATCAGCTGTATTGTCAAATAATGTTAGCACTAATTAATGAGCTTTTAATAGTAATAATGTGATAAGTGTGTAATGTGAAGAAAATAACAATTATGAAAGTAATCGAATTACATAGAACACATTAAATAGTGAACAAGATGAAGTCTATAAATGTAAGAAACACATAAATTGAAGTCGAACTTAACCCAATCACTCTAAGAGAGAGACAAAGATAGAAAGATCGCGAATCTAAATAAAATACCTGGATTGCTAATGAATCTTTGAGTCGGGAAATGGTAAGCAGCAGTCGTAATGATCCAATCCAAGTTTGGGTTTCAGTATTAGTGTCAGAGGTCCGGCTCTTGGTGTTTCGGCAGAGTTTCGACGTCGGGACTCGTACTCTCTCGATGTTTCGGCATAGCTTTTTTCTCTAAAATTTTTCCTTCAAAACGTACCAGGGGGTACGGTATTTATAGAATTGTTCAACTAATAAATTCCTGAGACGTTTTGGGACACGTCAGACCATTTGGAGTTTCCGGTCGCCATGTTCAGATTTGGCGGTCGTCACAAAAATCAAGCTTCCAAGTTCTTATGGCGGTCGCCACAATCAAGTTGGCGACCCCATAGTTCAAATGTGGCGATCGTCACAATGAACATGACGACACCAGGGTTCCAACATGGTGGTTTAATAATGATTTCACTGGTTTGCAGGTTTTGATCATTGGGTTCAAATATCAAGCTTAGATCATGTTCGTACTAAAGCACAATTCCAATTGTTTTCATCATCGGATTCACCTAGATCAACCTAAGATTATGCGTAGTCAAATTGGAGTGTCTACATCACTTCCACAAAATTTGGTTCCCCCAAGGGGCATGCCCCTTAGTCCAAAATAGTAGTATGTAAACCCACAAAAGTTCTCATAACTTTCCAATGTGGGACAAGCTTTAAATCCCATTCTTCAACCAAGTTCATCTCATGACTTTTGAGAACAATTTCTCATTCACTACTTAATAGTTTTGACCAACCAACTACTTAAGGTTCATCTATTATTGGAAGTAAACACATTACAACCCGGACCGAACTTAACCGGTGTGTGGATCCCATTTAAGAATTGGCTTAAAGTTAGCTAGTTAACATGGTTCAAAACCATCTTTCCAACAATGCCCCACATGAATGAAAATTGAACCGAAGAATAAAAACAAAAGGAAAGAGAGAGAGAGAGAGAGAGAGAGAGAGAGAGAGAGAGAGAGAAAGAGTACAAATTGAAAAGATCCTATAAAGAATATGTAGCTTTGGCCTTAAACCTTTATTTGTGAAAGACTATTGAGTTTACCGGCTAATAAGTGAACATGATATATTGAATTGTTTAGCCATTTGTGCAAATTAAGATAAAAAAATTCACACAGAATCTCTTCGGACATAGTTTAGTTCTCACTGTTGTGTTCATTTTGACCATGGACAACTCTTGATTTTCGTGAGTATTTTAGAGAATTTAGTCTTAAAATTCTCATAGAAGCGGCCTTTTACACTCATATAGGTGATTTCTTATTGAAAGTATTATACTATACCCCACTTGGATTTTCAAGTTATAAGAATCATTAAAAGCAAAGCTTATCCAAAAATCACTGTAGACATCACTGTTTATCATAAGAGTGGGCAGGAGAGAAAATCACTGCAGGCATCACTGTTTATCATAGGAGTGGGTGGGAGAGAATCTCCACAGTAATTTTACTAAATCATACACAATTTGGCTCTCTTTGAACCTAGATCTTTGGATCTCCAGTCAGCTAGGCTGGGTTACCTTTGTGATGACTTTTATTTTATAGGTTTTAAACCCATTGGCCACGATGATATCTCAACTTGCTCTCGATTTAACATTTGGTTAACGAATCTGCGATATTATCTTTTGACTTTACATAGTCAATCATAATAACTCTGTTTGAAAGCAATTGTTTAATAGTATTATGCCGACGACGAATGTGGCAATTGTTTATTAGCTATCACAATCAATGTATATTGCTGGCACAGGCTTTGGTCACATTGAAATATCCTCTAAAAAGTTTCGAAGCCACTCTACTTCTTCTCCAACTTTATCTAATGCAATAAACTCCAATTCCATTGTGGATCTAGCAATACACGTTTGTTTAGTAGATTTCCAAGAAATGGGTGCACTTCTAAGTGTAAAGACATATCCATTTGTGGATTTTGAGTCTTTGGTATTAGATATTCAGCTTGCATCGTTATACCCTTTTAGTACGGTTGGGTATCTTGTATAGTGCAGCCCATAATTTAGGATGTATCTTAAAACCCTAACTATAGCCTTCTAGTGGCTTTTCACCTGGATTATTTGTGTATCTGCTTAGTTTACTTACGGAGTATGCTATGTCTGGACGTATGCAGTTCTTCACATACATTAAACTGTCAATTATACTAGAGTATTCTAATTGTGATATGCCTTCTCCACTATTTTTAGTTAGATGAAGATTCACATTTACAGGCATTCTAGCAATACTCTGATCATCTTTGTTAAAATTTTCAAGGAATTTCTCAATATAATGGGATTGAAATAAGATATATCCATCAGATTTTTTAGTAATTTTCATTCATAGTATAACATCTGCAACACTCATATCTTTCATATCAAATTTGACATTTAACATTTTCTTGGTCGTTTTAACGATTTTGTTATTACTGCCAATTAATAATAAGTATATCGTCCACATATAGATAAACAATGACATAACCATTGTCAGTAAATTTAATGTAAATGCACTTAACACATTCATTAATCTTGAATCTATTTGACATCATAGAATTGTCAAAATCTTCATGCCACTATTTAGGTACTTACTTTAAACCATACTACGATTTAACAAACTTGCACACTTTTTTTTCTTTTTTAGAACAATAAAATTTTAGGGTTGTTCCATATATATTTTCTCATTTAATTCACCATTTAAAAAGACTGTCTTAACATCCATATGATATATATCAAGATTATACAAGGCTACAATAGCTATTGTCATTCAAATGGACGTTATCTTTGTAACTAGTGAATAGGTATGAAAAAAGCCTAGGCCTTCTTTTTGCTTGTATCATTTGACTACTAGTCTAGCATTGTATTTGTCAATTGATCCATCTACTTTCAATTTTTTTTTAAAGATCCATTTGTATCCAAGAGGTTTACTACCTGGTGAAAGATCCACCATTTCACAAGTATGATTTTGCATAATGAATTCAATTTCACTGTTTATATGGCCTCTTTCCATAATGGTGCTTCTAGAGTAGACATTGTTTCTTTAAAGTTTTGAGGCTTTTTTTCTAACAAATAAGTTAGAAAGTCTAAACCAAGAGATTTTGACGTTTTAACCCTCTTACTCGTCCCTGTTCATCATTACTTTCTTTCTGGTCTTGACTACTATTCGTAGGTTCGTAAGCTATCTTATGAAAACTAAATTCCTCTGCTGAATTGCAAGGGAACACATGTTTAAAAAATGATGCATTCCTAGATTTAATGACAATATTGACATGGAGATTAAGGATTTGAGATTTATAAACCAGAAAATGATAAGCACTGCTATTCTGAGTATACCCGATAAATACATAGTCAACTATTTTTTGCCTTATCTTTACCTCGTTTGGAGTGGGAACTTCAACTTTTGCTAAATACCCCAACACTCTTGAGAATTTATAAGAAAGCTTTCGATCTTTCCATTATTCATAAGGTATTTTATTCGTTTTCTTATGAGGCAATTTGTTCATAATATAATTTGTTGAGAGAATTGCTTCTGTAACACCCCGACCATTCACATAGCAATGATATTGTCTGCTTTGGGTAAAAACTCTTACGATTTTGTTCTTTTCAAGGGGTCACCCGTCCTTGTATTGCTTCCGCATAAGCACGCTTAACTGCAGAGTTCTGCTAGAATTTATACCATTTGAAAAAAGGTCTCGTTAAATGTAAAGGGCTAAGATTTTTTTCTTTATAGCCTAGGAACACCATCTCCCTTTTCGATGTGGGATACCAGGATATCACAATTCATCCCCTTTAGGGCTGCACGTCCCCGTACAGTAGCCTGCCAGTTCTGGTAGCCTACCAGTCCTTATCGACCCGCCAACTCAGTAGCCTGCCCATTTGTCACGCGAGACGGTAGGGCCCCACACTCGAAAGTGAGGAGAGTCGACTTTGATACCATCTATAACACCTCGACCTTTCACATGATAACGATATTGTCCGTTTTGGGCAAAGCCCTCACAGTTTTGTTCTTCCTAGGAGGGTCACCCACCCTTGCATTGCACTCACCCAAGCACACTTAACTACAGAGTTCTGTTAGGGTCTCTACCACTTGAGAAAAAGCTTCGTTGAATGTAAGGGTCCAAAGTTTTTTCTTTATAACTCAGAAATTCCATCTCCCTTTCCGATGTGGGATATCAGGAAATCACAGCTTCTCCCATAAGTTCTAAGGTAACCCTGAACTTATCAACATAGCATTCATCATTTATTTTAACGTTCTATTTTTGCGCTTAGCAACTCTATTCTGCTAAGGTGAATAAGATGTGGTGATTTGATGAATTATTCCGTATTTAACACAGAATTCATCAAAAAGGTTATTTGTATTCATCACATAAATCGCTAAATTCTTTTTGCTAAGTTGATTTCAACCTCATTCTTGTAATGTTTAAACATATCTATGGCCTCATCTTTGTTTCTTAGCAAGTATACATAGCATCACATAGTACAATCATCAATAAAAGTTATGAAGTACCTTTTTTCTGTTTGTGTTTGAACGAATTTCAAATCATATATGTCACTATGTATTAAGTTTAGTGGCTTGGTACTTATATTGATTGAGTGAAAAGGTACCTTCGTAGATTTTGTTTCTGCACAAATTTCACACTTATGATTTGAATCAAAATGAAATCTTAGTAAATACTCTAAGTTAACTAATCTACGTAAGGAATCAAAATTTAAATCACATAATCTACCATGCCATAAAAAAGAAGTCAAGCATATAAATAGAAGATGTGTCAAGCATATAAATGAAAATTAATTTTTAAAAAAATTATAATTTATTTTTATTAAATAATAAAGAATTCAAGAAAAAATTAAAATAATTTAGAGACAACAGTTGTTTAAAAGTTCGTATGCGATTAAAAAAGTTAAATAAATTGTTAATATAAAATCTACAATATCAACTATAAAATTTGAATTAATGTTATAAATTTTAGAAAAAGTTGAACATATATGTTTAATCAATTGACAAAAATTACTATTTTAAAAAGTTTATTGTCTTACTTGTATATATTTTAATTTATTTTTAAAATTTTAGAACATTTTATTTAGTAGGTAGAAGGTTAAACATTTTAAATAATCATATATTATAAATTTATAAACTAGGATATCCCATCATACAAATCCCTTTTAATAGTATTTTTCAATCATTTATAATTATTTTGTATATTTTATCAAAATAATTATTTTACATAATAAATTTAATTAATTATACTATTTTAAGTTTTATAAAATATTAAAATAATATATTTAATATTAATTTTTATATCCTGTGCATAGCACGAGATACTTATTAATAATAGTTTAATTAATTAATAATTTTTTTAATTAAATACACAAAAAGTAAAATAAAATAAATAACCCAATAAATAAATATTCCAAACGGGCCATTATATATATATATATATATATATATATATTTATATTTATATACTATTGATGCGTTTTGCCCCAAATTGCAAATTTGTTCTGATTTTGCGACTGCGACGCGAAGACGAAGGGGAGACGATCGATTGAGTTCGATTTCACTTAAGATCTGGAACTGGAAGAGCTGCCGAAGCAGCCTAACGGCAGCATCGCCAGCGACACATCCCCGTCCACGCCGTCCGCCGGTCCCTCTATATTGCATCTTTAGCCCCGCCTCTTTCCAACTCCGACCCCGACAGTCCAGGTACTCCTCCTCTCCTCTTCTGCCTCCTCCTCATCTCTCGTCGGCTCCCCAATCTCTCGGACACCGAAAAACGGCAACGCTTGAGGCTATCAGATTCAGGGGTTCCATTTTACATGCTTTAGGTCAATTTCAATGTTTTCCCAAAGATGAAATTTTGAGCAATTTAGATTTCAGGTGTAAGAATTTCAATTAATTTTAGGGCAAATTAATCTTGGTACGTTAAAATTATATTTGGGTCTACGTCTTGTAATGCCACCCATTGTAACTTTTGCCATTATTATATATTGTAGATATTGATAGAAACTTTAGCGATTAGTTTCCAGACAGTATTTAATAGTCTGAAGTGGTGTTGGTTTGTACAAAAAGAAAGAGAAAATAAAGAACATCCATGGTGTAGGTTTAGTTGGAAACATGGATGGGGAAGGTATAGCAATATGATATGAACATGCTAAATTCCTGCCTGTGGATAGTTCTTTGAAGTATCCTGTTACTGTCAATTAAATCTCTTGTTGAAATTATTTTCTTTGAATTCATATCAATTAGGTATTTAGATGTCATTATTTTACCTCTACAGAGCAAGTCAGAATGTTAAATTGTGATTTACTGTTGATAAAACTCCAAAATGGCATTTTCTTTTGACCCATTTTTTTTCCTCGACTTTCTCTATAT
Organism: Heliamphora exappendiculata; assembly: GCA_034768845.1. Taxonomy (NCBI): domain Eukaryota; kingdom Viridiplantae; phylum Streptophyta; class Magnoliopsida; order Ericales; family Sarraceniaceae; genus Heliamphora; species Heliamphora exappendiculata. The sequence continues at coordinate 15,508,367 of JAOTRH010000024.1, read as the reverse complement.
ATATTTCAGTTGTAGGGTTAGCTCAGGACTTCCCAGAATAGATGAATTGATTCCCGGTTCTTTTGCCATCCCAATCAATGAATCATTAGTCTATTTATCATGTTGTAATGTTCCATCAATATCTTTCAAAAATTAGTTTTTTCCCTGTAATTTTAAATGCATATATTTGTAAATTTTTAATATGTCACGGTAATCGGTGACCTGTCTGCCCAGTTCCTTTTCTGTTTGCTCGCCGGTTCAGTTTTCAGAACATTGCTTGAACCGGACTAGTTATTGGCCATAAATAAGGCCTTATTTGGAATGTCTAAAAAGGCATGCTTCTTAGGCTTAAATTTTTTTTTTCTTATTGGAAAAAGAGGAAATGCAAAAAGTTAGAATGTTTGGAATAGTCTAATTGATGGCATAGCCGTTGGTTGGCTAGAGAGCCGTTATCTAATTTGGAAGTCTCGTGTTAAGCTCAATGGCCCGATACGAGACAATGAGTCTTTTTGGTCCAATAAATGTCGTCGGTGGTTATTTAATTTGTTAATAGTTATTCATGTGTTATTTAAGTTATTATTTAAACCATTTTATTATTTCATTTTATGTTAGGGTTACATCAGTTTTTAATTAATAATATTGAGTGTGTTCGAGAATTAGGGCTATGGCCCTTCCGTGTTTCTCTCGCCTTCTCCTTCTTTGGATTTGATATCAATTGGTATCAGAGTTTAGGCTTGGGATTTCACCTCTCTCTTCTTCTTTGACACAAAACAAGCCGAACCCCTAACTCTTCGTCAGTAGCCATGAGTGCCGTTAACCAAGCTTCGTGCGAGCCATTGAAGCTCTACCGCGACCATCACCATCGATATCAGTCTTCATCGCAAGATCCATCAAACCAGTCGCCGAAACCCTAGGCCTCCTTATCAATCTCTCTCCTCATTGACCTCATCCCCTTCACCCTCGCCGATGTCAATCTACGTCACAACCATATTTATCAAATTGTGAATCAAATCGTAAATCAAAATCTTAATTTTGTTAATCGTGAATCGAATCGAATTGAGAATATTAAGATTCAACATAAACTATAAGTATCATGTTAAATACCTAAATGACATTAATATTGACACAAATTATATAATAAGAACATGATTATATAATTTAATTGGGTAGATATTTACATTCATAATAAGAGATTTTCACTCAAATCTAACTACTGTAAGATTTTTTATATATTTTCTTTTGAAATTCATAAAATATATCAAAAAGTCTCAATATGAGTAAAATAACAGAAGTGAGTGAAAACTCTTTAGATTAAACATAATACACTTTTAAACATGTTTTGTGTGCTTATTGCATAAAAATAATATTGTATAATCGTTGAGTCTAGCTGATTTAGCCCATATTAACCTATGATTGTTTACTAAAATGATAATAGAAAATTATTGAAAGTGCTATTAACCTATGATTGTTTTCAAATCAAAATATATTTTTTAACATTGTTCATATAAATTGAACGTGTCTTATTCATATTATATTCTCTAATCATTAAATGAGTAACAAATTATGCATGATTATATCTTATATTTACAATAAATGCACTAAATTGTATTATAATATTTTTAAAATAAAATAAAAGTGGTAAGTAGGAGTTATAGGTTGATTGGATATGATAATTTTAAGAATCACATGAATCGTAAATAGTGAATCAAACCATGAATCGTAAGATTTATCATGATTCTATCTCAAAATAGATTCACTCATAGATTTGTATCGATTTATGCATGAATCGTGAATCACAAGATTCTGGTAACTATGGTCGCAACATCCTTTAATCACAGTCGTCGAAACCCTAGGTCTCCTTATTGGCCTCCCTCCTCCTCGCCGGAACCTGAGTCTCCTCGTCGACCTCCCTCATCGAAACCATTGGTCTCCTCATCGACCTCGGCCTTTCACCGTTGTTGACCTTTTCCCTTTCCCTTGCCGAAACTCTAGGGCACCTCTGCCTCCCTCCCCGCCCGTGAGCCAACAACGCCGTGAAGAACAAAAGAAAACCGTAGTTGTTTATTGATCTGCACGGCCCAAACCTGACCCAACCCAAACCAATTGATGTTTATTGATCTATACCCAAGCCGATATTCATGTTTCAACCCAATGTTTTAAACCAACCCTTGGGCCACAAAAACAATAAAAAGAAAAAAAAACAAAAGAAACAGTCCAAACATGGGCTAAGCCCTTCCTTAAGCCCAACTTTCAACCAAGTCCGACCCAAATCCCATTTGGGGGGGGGGGGGGGGGGGGGGGGG
>JAOTRH010000024.1:15494066-15505985 GCA_034768845.1 Heliamphora exappendiculata | reverse complement strand
GACTCGGTTTGCAAGTTCTATTCATGTTGTTTCTGTTATTTTATTTTTCTGTAATTTTAGATTATTGTAATTGTTGACAATTAATAAAGATGTATTTTCTGGATCACTGAACATGTATATATTTACGGCGTTGGATTATCTCCCAACAAAAGAGACCCCCAAAATGAATGAATCCAATCTGTATGATGAAGAATTGGTTAGGAATAAGCTCCAAGAGCTTCGGCATAGTCGCCAGGACGGTTCTATGAGAGATATTATATTTTTTATGCGAGCTGACCTTGTCAGAAATCTCAATAATATGTGCAACCCCGAGCTACACAAGGGTAGACTTCAAGTTCCCAAACTCATAAAGGAGTATATTGATGAGGTTTCGACTCAGTTGAGAATGGTTTGTGACTCGGATTCAGAGGAGCTTCTCTTGGAGGAGAAGCTTGCTTTTATGCACGAAAAAAGACATGCCTTTGGGAGAACGGCTTTGCTTTTAAGCGGGGGTGCTTCGCTTGGCGCTTTTCACATGGGTGTGGTTAAAACCTTGGTAGAGCATAAGCTTTTGCCCCGGATTATCGCAGGGTCTAGTGTTGGATCAATTATGTGTTCTATTGTAGCCACTAGGTCTTGGCCTGGGCTTGAAAGTTTCTTTGAGGATCCTTGTCTCTCTTTGCAGTTTTTTGACCAGAAGGGTGGGATTTTTACAGTTTTTAAGAGGCTTATGACTCGAGGAGTAGTTCATGAGGTCAGACAGTTACAGATGATGCTAAGGCATCTCACTAATAATCTTACATTAATAGTTTGCTCCCCGAGGAAACACGAGCCTCCCCGATGCCTTAATTGCTTAACTTCACCTCACGTTGTCATATGGGGCGCAGTGACTGCTTCGTGTGCCTTTCCTGGCCTTTCTGAAGCTCAGGAACTAATGGAAATGGCTAGAAGTGGAGAAATTGTTCCATAACACCCACCGTTTCATTTGGTTCCTAACGAGCCTTCTCCTGGCTAATCTGCCTGTCGGTGGAGGGATGGTAGCCTGGAGATTGATTTACCCATGATGCAGTTAAAGGAGCTGTTCAATGTCAATCATTTCATTGTGAGTCAGGAAAATCGTCATATTGCACCTTTACTGAGGATGAAGGAGGCTGTGAGAGCTTTTGGAGGTAACTTTGCTGCCAAGGTGTGTACTATGAACTCGAGTTGTTGATTTCTTTTCATCTGTATTCGTATTGTACAATCTTGAAGATGCCCTTCCTTTTTTTAAGGTATATTTTTGTTCTCTATTTTTATTTGTTACCTATGGAGGATCAATAGAAAAAAAAAGTGTGTGAAGGACAAAATAATATGGGATTCTTATCTGAGTGGTAGACTGCAAATGATTCTTGTGTATTAGTCCTCAATCTCATACAGAGTAGCTGTTATTTACACAACAACTTTCTTTTATAGGTTTTTATATTCCTAATATCATTGTTTGATGGTATAGGATGGTAGAACAAGGATATGCATAGGTGAGCTAGTTGGTACTTGATATTGAGATGTGAAAGAGTTTGCAATTTTTTTATTTAAAAAAAGGAATTGCTTGTGCACGTATTGTGACTGTGCTTGGATAATATATATGTTGGCATGATAGACTTTCTAGAGTTTCCAGGATTGAATCAATATCGCGGGATAGACGAAGGTTTAAGAAATTACGCTGTAGAGTCACTTGGCTAAAGTAACGAAGTTAGACCTTTGGATATAGTAAACGTGCCTTTTGATTCAAATTGCTTTGGTAAATCGTTTATTAACATTTGAACTCTTTTCCACATGTTTTGACACTCCAGTTGCTAATTTTAGGCCAACAAAGTGGAGAATGATTACATGGGCTGATCGGTTGGATATTTACTCTTCTTCCCTTACCTTCACCCCTCTATGAATAATAACAAAAAGCAATCTGCAATTTATTTATTTGTTGCCTTGTATTCAGGATGTGCACCTTTTCCACTTCCTTTCTATTTTAGTAGTGAATTTAATGATTGCGTTTGTAATTCTTTAACCATGCAGGTAGCTCATCTGGTTGAGATGGAGGTAAAACACAGATTTAGCAAGCTATTGGAACTTGGTTTTCCACTTAAGGGGCATTGCCAAGCTGTTTGCTCAAGACTGGGAGGGTGATGTCACTGTTGTAATGCCTGCTACACTCACTCAGGTATGCACATGGTGATATTATGTTTTTCATTGAATTTTGGGCTTACGAAGTAATAGTTACTTGGAAGGGAAAAATACTCAAACACCCCCTAACTATTATCAAGTATCAGCTTACCTCTCTAAACTTCAAAATTGTATATCTATTTAATTTGTAACATTTTTACCCCTCCAAGTCGGAGGCATTTTGTATGGTTTTTAATAGTTGAAGGACTTAAATGTACGATTTTGAAATTGAAGTGGTAAACTGATATTTGGTTATAGTTTAGGAAGTGCTCACATATTTTTCCCTTATTGGAAAGGAGAGAACGAGTGGAGAATGAGCAATCCTCAAAATAGTGAAAAAAGAGCGTTGAATGTACAATACAATTGAGATAGATGATCTTGTCCAAAAAAAAAAATTATTATGCAAAGCCATGGTTTTAAATCGCCGTATCGGAAGACGTATCGATATCGGTGATATGCTCATGTTTCGGTAGATATCGGATAGTATTGACCAATACATTGATAATTATTGGTATTTGAGGTCCAAAATCCCGATACGAGTTACATATTTGTCCATCTTTGTCACTAGTAGTTGTAGCCTATGGTATAGCATCAACACAATCTCCTTTTAACCCGAAAGTTAACACAATAGGTAAATACCGGCAGCTCTTTGATAAAATATCTTTATCATCGAGACTTGACATGGGAAGATTGTAATAGGAGGTCTCAGATTCTCAAGGAAAAGAGAAAGGAAAAAAAAACAAAAACTTCACTGCAATCCCAAAAGAGGAAATGCTAAAACCCACATAATTAAACAGGCATTGTCTCTAAAGAACTTCTAGTGTTTTCTTCCAATGGATCTTTGTTTAATTAGGATTTTCAGAACTAAATTTCCTCTTTCTAAAATTTCAAATTAGTTTTATATATATAAAGGAGAGCGAATATGCCAAACCTCAAGTCAATCACCAATTTTAAAATTTCCTAACCTTCGTTTAATCAAACTTCAAAATTTGTAGTGATCCAAAAATAGTTAAACCACAACGAATAGAAAAGAATAATAACACAAGGAATTTTATCTGAAAACCTTACGAGAAAATTATGTCATAGGATGAAAAATCACTGACCAATCCACAAGTTGTATTTATTATTAAAAAAAAAATATAGGAGTACAGATGCGTAAGAGTTGCTCACCCTTAGCCAATATATTTAATTTTGAAATTTCAATAGAAGTGTTCACGAATTTGCTCTCCACCACTGGTGGAACTGATCCTATTGGTCTTTTTGTTTTAACCGTCTCCACAAGTTGCCTCAATATTCGTGAATCGTATTACACTGCTTTTTCCTCACAAACAATGTTGATGGTGATCAAGAAAATGTACATGAATTCTTTCATGAAGGAAATCCAATCTACATCATGCAGTACTTAGGTGATCACTTCAACAACTAAATTAGTGCCAGGGATTTGGGATCAATATTTTTAGGATAGTTTGTGCCTCTCTTTCTAGAATGCCAAAACCATCTGTGATGCAAGTGATATCAGGAAACATTAAACCTACAATCATATATGTATATATATACAGTCATTCAGTGGACATTCAGCGTTGTGTAACGATCATTATACACTCAACACTGCGTAGCGAATGTTGAATATCCAACACTATTCAGCGGAAAAATAAAAATAACTTTTCAATAAAGACCTTATGAAATTTAAGAGTAATGTTTCTTTAATGGTCAAAAAATATTTTGAAGTCCTAGAGGGCTTGGGTCTATGATGATGGTGCAATGTAAACAGAAAGTGCATGGAACTAGAGCCATGAGCTTGCAATCTTTATTTTCTGAATATCTTGAAAATCTAAATACCAGGTCATTGCATCACTTGCTAGGATAAACTGCCGAATCCTGTAATTTTTTTTTCTTTCTAGTTCTCTATTTTTCTTACTCTTGTTTTCAATTTCAGTACTCCAGAATCATACAAAATCCATCTAATTCGGAGATTCAAAAGGCAGCCAACCAAGGAAGGAGATGCAGTTGGGAGAAGCTCTCGGCCATGAAAGCCAATTGTGGGATAGAACTTGCTCTGGATGAGTGCATCGCGATTCTCAACCACATGGGTAGACTAAAAAGGAGTGCTGAGAGAGCCAATGCTTCATCTCTTGGCCTAGCAACCACAATGGTCAAAAGGATTCCTTTAGGGAACTGCATTTTGTGGGATAACTCAATGGGGTCTTTTGAGGACTACGACGCCGATGTTGCTTCTTCACTCCATCAAGGAGTTGGGGGGTCCACAGGAGGTCAAACTTGCCGGTATTTCCAGAGCCACCACCGTATACATGATGGGAGTGATAGTGAATCCGAGAGTGTTGATTCAATTCTTGGACAAGATCGGATGGACCTTTGATGAGGACACCTTCAATTGATACTTTCATTCACTTGGTCCAAAATTGGGAGAGAGATGGAAAATTGAGCCAAGGAATGATGGGCCATCCCAAAAATTATTTGATTCATATGGTTGGCAAAGATCCGTTCAATCTGAGTTCAAAGGTCACACCACCTTTGAACTATTTGATTCATATGGTTGGCAAAGATCCGTTCAATCTGAGTTCAAAGGTGACACCACCATGACGCAGAAGCATGGATATGGAATTCTATCGAAGGGATTTTAATGACAACAATTCTAGTATCATGGTTGGTGAAGGCGACCTATTGCATATTGGAAGGCAATTAAGATCTCGATTTGATTACTAGAATCAACATAGTAGGAAATTAAGATATTATTGAATATGATTTTATTTTTTTCGGTATTAGAGCCAAAATCAAAAAAAAATCCTCAATCATCCTTGCCAAGCATACCTCTTCGCCGCTGACATTGCCACCAACGGTGCCCTCCCCACCAGTCATCATCGCCGACCATCCCTTCTTCTCCCAAAACTGAAACACTAGCGGTCGCTCATCCCTTGTAGCATGAAATTCTAGCTTAATCAACCTCGTTGCAGCCATTCCTACCCTTATCGACCATCCTCTGGTATGACCCCCTCTCTAGTTCGCAACCCTAGCCCGTAGTCGTCATTCTCTAGTTCGTAACCCCAGCCCACCGCTGCCCTCTGGTTTGCCACCCAAACCCTAGCTCTGTTGCACCTCATTCTGGTTCATTTCTCTATTTCTTGTTCAACTTTTTTTTTGGGTTCAACCTTCAAGCAGTCGCTACCCATTCCCGCTGTCACCACCACTAGTTCGCTTTCACCACCACTGGTTCTTGGTGTTTTGTATTCTTACAAAGTGGTGCCTATATTGTTTGTTCCATTGAGTTGCATACCGGTGTTGAGATTCAAGATGTGCTGTTGAATCATCTTTTTTGATTCACTAATGTGGTAACTTTTTCCTTGACTGCTTATATCTGTTGAGGGCTACTGGGGTTTTTCGGTAGCAATCTTTTTGGTTCTGCATTGTCTTTAATTTGGTAATATGACTGGATCCAACAACAGGAATGCACCTAAGTCGTCTCAATTCGACTTTTCTCTTTATCAACCTGCACCTACTTTATTACTAGTGTCTTGCTGAATGGAAAAAAATTTGCGACTTGGAATCGATCTCTCTGTCTTTATCTTAGAGGAAAATGCAAGTTTAATTAACTATTGGCGACTAAGCAAACACCACCAAGAATGATCCTAAGTATACTTAATGGGATATTTAGAATTGCATTATCTTGGATTGGATCTTCAACTCCATGGAGGAACATATCTACCATGTGTTCATGTATAATGACATAGTTCCTCATGTACGGTCTGTCTTGACAGAGATGTATACACATGCTAGTAATGATGCTCGTATTTTTGAGTTATATGATGATATATCTCATGCACCTCAGGAGGATTTGAGACTTCTGTGATGGTGCTTTTCGGCTATTTACAATCTCGCTGGGAAGAATTAGCTCAATATGAGCCTTTAAGTGATTTTCCAGTTGAGGTCGCCTCCGTAACGGTCAAATGGCTCAATTGTCGGCATACGTACTAGTTCTTGATGGATCTGAAATTTGAATTCGAGTCTCTTCGCATTTAGATTTTGAACACCTCTTCCTTCCCTTTTTATATGAGGCCTTTACTACTATTGATGGTGAAAAACGTCGTTATCGTCTGATCCGGCATGCTCCATTTTCTGTCCCAGAGCCACCTGCCCTACCTGATCAAATGGAATTTGTTGCTACTTTGTGATCTCGTTCCGCGAATGGAATGGTTATTTGGTTTCATTGTGGACAAACAAGGTACAATAAGGCATGTTGCTTTAAACCTCATCTCGAACTGAAGCAACGCTTTACTAGTAATCGATCTTTTAGCTTTAAATCCCCATGCACTGCTGCTATTGCCAAGCATATTGGAAACAATGGGTCAGTAGCTCTCTCAGACTTTAACCGCCTCCAATCCTAGATTATTTAGCTTAAGGTGCTGCTTAGTTCTCTTATTATTTAGGCTCAGGGCATCTCTCAGATTTCCAGTGCTACCCTAGCGATAGGTACTTCTACTACTTTACATGTTCAATCTGCAAAACCTACTTGGATTCTAGATTTTAAGGCCAATGACCATATGACTAGTGAGTTATTATTCTTTTCTTTCGTTGTTCTTTCTACTAATCGCACTGTTTGTCTCGCTGATAGCTCTGCATCTTATATTCTTTCAAAGGGTGATTTGTTTCTCTCCCCTAATATTACTCTTACTTTCGTCCCTCGTGTCCCTAATTTTGTCTTTAATCTTTTATTTGTTAATTGTCTCACTAAAAATCTCCATTATGCTGTCATTTTCTTATCTACTAATTTTTTATTTCGAGACCTGAATTCAAAGAAAATTTTTGGCAAGGGGTATGAGCGCAATGGACTGTACTACTTTGAGGAGCCACCACTTTCACCGCCATCATCATCAAGTCTTTAGGCCACTGTGTTACTAGACTGTATATCTCCCGTCTTCTCTCTCCAAACTTTGACTTTATGGCATGCCCGTTTAGGATATGCTAATTTTCAGTAGTTGTATTTGTTATTTTCTTTCTTAATCAAAGATTGTAAGAATAATAAATTTCAGTATGAGATTTGTGAACTCTTTAAACATACTTGCACTAGTTATATTTCTCGTATGCATCGTGTGTTTGGTATATTTGATCTTATTCACTTTGATATATGGGGACCCTCCCCAGTTGTTGTTTTATCTAGCCATCGGTATTATGTGGCCTTTGTTGATGATCATTCTCGATGTACTTGGGTCTATCTCTTGAAGAAAAAATCAAATGTCTTACCTCTCTTTATTTAGTTTCTCCAAACGGTTAAAACTCAATTTCATAATGTTGTTTGCCAGATACAATCTGATTGGTGGTAAGTACATCTTTGAGACCTTCCACTCCAATCTTACTCAAATGGGTATCTTGTAACAACACATCTGCCCTTACACACCCTTACAAAATGGGGTTGCTGAACGTAAGAACCACCATATCATGTATGTCGTTCGTTGTCTTCTTTATGTCATCCATGTCCCTAAGTCTTATTGGCATATATGTCTGTTCTTACTGCTGTTTACCTCATTAATCATACTCCTAGTCACATTTTACATGGTTTAGCTCCTCTTCAGGTTCTTCAACCTGATCGTCTCATGTTTCCTATTTTGCCTCTGGTATTTAGCTGTGCTTGCTTCGTCTAGAATAGTTGTCCCACTCGTACTAATCTGGATAATAAATCTATTAAATGCTTTTTTTTGGGTTATTCCTCTATGTCTAAAGGTTATCGATGTTATAATCTGTTGTCTTGCTGCATGTTTCACTCCCTTTATGTCACTTTCTATAAGGATACTCTGTTTTATAGCAGTCCATCCCAGTCAACTATCCCAGGTTCTCTTTCTGGTCCCTTCTTGAAGGCTTCCTCTGCGAGTACTCGTCTGATTCCTATTTTTGACTTTCCCTCTAACCCATCTATCCCTTGACCTTCCCCTCCCTTGTCGATGTACTCTCACTGCCTTTGCTCTCAGCGTCCGCTGCCAGACATCCCTTCGGATACAGATTCATGTAATTTCTCACATTCTTTCATTTCTGCACCTACCCCTTCTCGTTATCCCTCCCGTGATCGTAAACCCCTTTCCTGTTATGGTTGGCATAGCAATACTAATCATCTCATCTCCCAGTATGTCTCCTATGATGGTCTTTCAGCCTCCTATTGCACTTTTGCCGGTAATATTGAATGTGTGCCTATTCCTTGGTCAGTGTTCGATGCTCTCTAGAATTCCAAGTGAGTGACCGCTATGCAAACAGAGATAGATGCTTTGAAATCTAATCATACCTGGGAGCTTGTACCCTTACCCTCTGGTGAGAAGACTATGAGGTGCAAGTGGGACTTTAGTGTCAAGTACTTCGCTGATGGTTCTGTGGATCGATATAAGGCTCGTCTTGTAACTAAAGGCTTTACCCAAGTTCATGGCAAAGATTTTGGTGCTACAGTTTGCTTAGTGGCTAAGTTGAGTAGTGTTTGTCTTCTGATGTCCTTAGTAATTTCTCCTTTTTGGCCCTTTCACCAATTAGATGTTAAGAATGCATTCCGTCATGGCGATTTACTTGAAACAATTTATATGGATCCTTCCAAGTTTTTGGGCTAAGAGGGGAGTGTTCTGGGAAGATAAGTCGCCTCTGTAAGTCTCTTTATGGCTTGAAGCAATCTCCAAGGGCATAGTTTAGTTATTTCAGTAATATTATCTTATCTATGGATTTTATCCAATGTCACTCTGTTCATACTTATTTTATTCGTCGATGTACTAATGATCGATGTATCATTCTATTAGTATATGTTGATGACATTTTTCTTATTGGGGACGATTCACATTTGGTTTTTTTTTACTTTCTACGGCCAACATGTTATATCATGAAAAAGTAAAAAGCATACAGTTGTCTTAAAATCTTCAGTTGAATCCGAATATCGGGTAATAGCTCAGAGCACTTGTGAAATACTTTAGTTACGATCTCTTCTTATTGAGTTAGGATTTGAGGAAAATAGATTCTCTCATTTATTTTGTGACAATAAATCTGCCATTATGTTTGCCTTTGATTCAATTCTTCATGAACTAACCAAGCATATAGACGTGGATATTCACTTTATTCGAAAAAATGTTCGAGCAAGCACTATGTTTCCATTATTTGTTTCTTCATTTGATCATACTACAGATATGTTCACAAAGTCTATATGACCATCTTTATTTCGGTCATCAATTGTTAAGTTGAACTTAATTGACATCTTTACTCTAGTTTGATGGGAAGTATTGGAAGGCAATTAGGATCTCGGTTTGATTACTAGAATCAACGTATTAGAAAATTAAGATATTATTGATTATGATTTGATTTGCAAAATTATTATTATTTTTTTAATTTTTCTTTATCAATATAAATAGATAGCTTTAACTCTTTTAAAGTAAGCCAAAATTCTACAAGTATTTCATTCTTTTTTGTAGCCCGAAAGGATCCATAATGGGATCGTGTTCAATGTCGTGAAGAAGGAAGGCTTGACCTTAACCTCGACACAGTGGAGTCATGATTTCAGAAACAACAGCCATTGTAGGTTTTGGTTGCAGAATATTTGCAGTCGGTTGCCCCGATAACGAAATCGATACAAGCTCAGCATATGAATGTGCCGACAATGACGGTAGCCTTAAAAATCGTCTCGACGAAACAAATTCAGGTTATCGCCCCAATAATTGTCTCAGCTTGGATGATGTTAATAATTGTAACTGTGTTATGGTAATTAAGATTTGAGGATGCAAGGGAAAGCAGAAGTGAAAGTTCAAAGTACCAACAGAAGAGTAAGGAATTTCACTTGCAATGGAAAATAGAGGTGAAAAGGCAATTCATGCAACTAAAGACATCACAACAAAGAATTACAATTGCGGTAGTAGCACGCTAGTAAATAATAAGTTGCCTTGCAAAGCAAGGAAAATGAAGGTTGCTTGGCATAAAAGGAGCTGGCTGGGCTAAGGGTTTCTATCCTAAATGTTCATAGCCCTTTTATAGGAATTTTGAGAATACGAATTTTGAGAATACAAATCTCCAGATATGATCACATAGTTGTTAATGTATTAGAATATTGGGATAAAAATATTTGAAAACAGATGATCTCATGCCATTTATACGCAAGGATGGTTGGCATTCTTATGCTTCATTTGTTTCGATAGAAAATATTTTTATTAGTGGTGATAGAAGCAATGGAGGCGGTGGTGGCAATGGTGACTCTGGTCCTCAACCATCCACCCCGACTCTAGATCCCTGGACCTTGATGCTCGGCCCCTAAATCTTTGAACCCGGCTCCTAGATCTTGGATTCGAGAACGTACCCTCCAGCCCATGACCCTTAAACCTTAACCTTCAGGCCACAACCCTGGCCCTCGGCCCCAGGTCTAGGCCCTTGACCCTCGACCTTTGGCCCTTGATCCCCAACCTCAGGCCCTTGAATCTCGACCCACGACCCTTGGTTCGCCACCCCCGAATCCTCGACCATCAATCCTCAACCCTAGGGCCCCATAACATTGACCCCTGAACCGCAACTCGACACTTAACCCCTCAACCACCAACCATCCACCCCTAGATCCCAATCCTCAACCTCCGACCCCCGACCCCCATACCCTCCTACCCCGTTCTCCGACCCCCGTTCCCCTGGCAATAGTGGCCATGTTTTGATGGTTTGCTTATTGACTTATTTACTTATTAGCAAATAAGGCAAAACACAAATAAGCTAGGTCGTTTAAGTGACCATTGGCTTATAAGCCGCTTCGTTTGGCTTATAAATCAGTTTATTTGGTTTATTTTGACTTATTTGGTTAACTAAACGAGTTTATTTACTTATTTTTTTATTTTTTTATTTTTAACTTATTTGGTTACTCAAACGATGTAGTTTATTTTTTGACTTATAAGCCAAATAAATCATAAGCCATATCCTCCCAAACAGGACAATGACAGTAGTGAGATGGTAAGAGTAAAAAATATTTTTGCCATAAAAATGTATAAAATATTTTTCACCAAAATTAACATATTTTCTATTGAATTGGAACATATTATCTATTGATTTTTAATTTGTATTGTACTAAATACTAGAAAATATAAAAAATATTTTTTATCAAAACAAACATAGCCTCTGATAAAATACAAAAGTTAATTTTAATTTCTTTAAATGAAACAATGAGAAACTATAAAGGGGTTGTGGAGAGAGAGTCGGGAGATAGGAGAAAGCTAAAAATAATAAAATTACTTTTAGCTACAAATTTTTAAGTGAGTAAATTTTCACCATTAAAATATAAAATTCAATTAACATATTGTGACTATTCAAACCCATGAAAAAAGAGGTTGTGAAAAAGAAAAACAAAGAGAACACATAAACAAATTTGTCTCCAATAAAGATGTAAAATTGTATTCGATAAAATCATGTGGATCCCAATAGAGTCATACTAAGCCTCATTTGAGAACCTGGCTGTAACTCAGGTTTTTTTTTAAAAAAAATTACTTTAAGTTAAATAAGTAAAAAAAACTGGTTTGGTGAATTATAAGAATAACTTTAAGCCAAAAAATAATAATTCAAAAAACTTGGTTTAAAGTAGCTTTAAGTCTAAAGAATTTTAAGTCCAAAAAAATTGTTATAATTTTTAAAAAATTATTTTATATAATTTAAAATTCAATATGCATTTTTTTATAGGTCTTAATGAGCATATTTTAAAATATAATTTTTAATAAAAAAATGATAGTGTCTAATAAAAGTTTTGATGTA
>JAOTRH010000024.1:15446664-15484110 GCA_034768845.1 Heliamphora exappendiculata | reverse complement strand
TTTTATTTTTTTATAAACATAAACAAAAACATATTTTTTATTTTTCGTAAACAAAAAATAAAAAACTGTAAACGTTACCAAACATGCCCAAAGTAAACGTAACACAAGAATTCCATCTTTACTCAATAGTCCATTCACTAAACAATTATTCCCCTACAGATCATGGATCCATCTCATATAAACAAATTGAGTTCTCAAGGTGAAGGTACAATGAATTTCAACTACGGCCCATCTTTTACATATATTATTCTCAACTCCCACATTTTTTCAATTGCGTTCTTCTCACTCTTAAATCCAATATCAAAATCTCAAACAAACCATCATAAACCCTTTTCAAACTCCTTTATCTACCGAATTTGCCTAGTAAGTTTCAGCTCGACACTTAGTTCATAATCCATTGAGATGTGAAGCCTCTATAATTTTTTAACATTCCCATTTAATCATATTATGCAAATATATATCTAGTAATCATGTATCTAATCTTAATTATCCATTCTTATAATTCATGATTCATTTATCCTATAACCCACCACTCTCATGATTTCCTTATAATACAAAACTAACTCAAATACCTCAATTTCAAATTAATGTTGTGTGACCCATCGGCTCTTACTATTTATCTTTAATTCTTATACCCACTCTCACCATCTCATATTCAAGTATTCAAATGCTAAGCACTTCTTGAATTAGCTCTTATGTTCAATTACTACTTCTAACCACCTTGTACTTAATCCTTCAACTCATGACTTCAACCCAACTTTATCCTGATTCAGTTCTAAGGTAACATTCAATCCCTCATATTACTATAGCAAAGCTTTATTATTGATTCCCCTTCAAATATTTTCATACTAGTGCTCATCTCAATTTTAAACTTATTACTCATTTAACCACACAATCCATTATCTCAAGAAGTGAAACAAAACTTATTATTCAGGTTCTCGAATAAGATTTTGTACATTCCATATTTCAACATCTTGCCTGATCAAAACGAACCACATCCTGGTATTAAGCCCATGACCTAAATCTCTTAACTCAGATCATCATTCAATCTTATAACCACCACGCCATCATTTATAAGTCAAACATGATTCTAACATGACTCAACCCTCATCAATCCATCTTTATTTCGTCTTATTGACATTTCACCTTTATATAAACTATATTTTTATTAAATAGTTCTCAAGTCTTTAAAACTAGCTACAATTCCATTCATTAGTTCATTTTGTGCCAATTACCTTTCCTACTTGATTAATCAAAGGCCTCAACCATCAACAATTCACTTCAATATACCAAACCCAAACTCCCCAAATTTTGTTCATTTTCCATGAACTTATTACATTATGGTAACTTAACATAAGATCAATACACTCCAATTTCTAAATCCTGCTTGACAGACACAAGTTTAATCTTTAATCCCTAAGTTTACAAGTTCCATGTAATTGACTACCAATAGAGGGTTCTATTTTCATAATCTACCTCATTTATCATGATTATAATTTAAGCAACCCACAATTTGATTTGGATTCTGATTTATTTCATTAAAAGATAAAGGTTTTCTTGGAATTAAGGCAAAGTCAACACAAATTAATGAAAAACACTCAAATTAGTTTAGATCCTACCTTGTTGATGCAAAACCCCTAAATTCTAAAATCCTAGGTATTCTCAGCCACCTTCAAACTCGGTTCCAAGATAATTCCATGCGACACTCTTGCTACGTAGAGCTTGATCCTGAGTTAATTCAGTTTAGTTTTGAGTAGAAGCCATTCAATTTATGGAAATAGAAGAAGTTTTGGGAGCTTCGATGTTCTCATATGGCAGAATTGAAACAGAAAGGAGAAGAGGAAGAAAGTGCACGCCAAACATGGGAGGTGCGGTTTGGGGTAGCAATTTTGGGCATGGTCGCCGGCGGGGTTGGCAGCATTAGTGATCGTGGTGGTAGGGTGAGTGGCGCGGTAGTGGCTGGTTGCGCACATCACGCTCCTCGCGCCACCCTGTTCTCTCTCTCTCTCTCTCTCTCTCTCTCTGTTTTCACTGCCATCAAAAAAGGAAGTAAGATGGAGCAGAGAAGGCGTCGGGGAAGGGGGACCTTCGGGTCTTTCTTCTCTCTCTCTCTCTCTCTGTGTGTGTGTGTCTCTCCCTCCCTCCCTCTTTCTCTTAATCTCTCTCGATCTCTCTCGATCTCTCTCCATGGTGTTTTCCCGAAGTTTCTCAGCTTCGGCTGAGAGGCTTTTTCATTTCTTTTTTTCATCTTTCATACCATCAACTTTCTAATTTATCCTCAATTTAATTTTTATTTAATTCTAATTTATATTATTAAATTTTTGGACCCCATAAAAATAAATCACCAATTATCCCCATAAATGTTAATTACGTTAAAAATAATTAATCAATTAAATAAAAATATACCAGGTGACTACAATGGTCGATGTGGCCTTATGGTAAGAGTTATAGGGTTCTTTGGGGGCCAAGTGTTGATGGGTACTGGGAGTAAGCTGAGATAGGGTTATGGTTTTTTATTGACCCTTTTCTTTTCTCTGGATGGAGAGGGAGTTTCCTTGTAGACAGTTATCTGGTGCAAGTTGTTTCATCTTGGTTGGATGTTGAAGCTGGGATCTTGATCGATTCAGATTTGGTTGTGTTTTGAGACTGTGAAAATCTCTGTAGATTTTGTACCCATGTTGTGATCCTTGGAGTTATGCCTCGAAAACTTGTATTGTCGTGATCGAATGATTTAAGATTGATTTTTTGTGGTTTCAACGGGTGGTCGAAGAGTATATGCGTTTAACTATCATGCATGGCTGTGTGCCTTCTTGGATGTAGAGCGTATGTGTGTGTGACCTAAGATCCGATTGCTGTTGCAGTTGGGGATCGTAAAGAATTGCATGACGGGGTTGGTATTATCCCACGGTGGAAGACCGAAAAAGAGTACGTATGAGTTTGCTAAGCGTAGTAGGTCGTGGTAACCTAGTCATAGTATGACTTGTTATGTATGATGGTTGAACCATTTGGGTTGTGTTCCCTATGAGGTTGAGTTAGTAGACTAGGGAATACTTATGCTTATTCTTGTAGATAAGAGAATTGGTGTTGAGACATAGAGTTCTTTTTACAGTGATTAGCTAAGGATCATTAACCGTTGTGTGTGGCTTATTTTGGATTGTGTGGGTATGATTGTACTTCTAACTCTTGGTAGAGTGGGAATACCAAGAGTGGGAATCTTGTTGGAACCGTACGGTAGTGATATTCACATGGCAGGTTTCTAATAGACTGTTGTGAGTCTGGATTTGGGTTTGGTTTGGGGCCTTGAATTGCTAGAGTCGTGGAGTGGTTGTCGACTGTGGTAAGTTTTGTATTTTGGCATAACCATTTGTTCGGATGGTGGTCCCGAGAAGTATGGTAAGGTACGAGTCAGGAAGGATTCGATGTTTGAAAAGCCTTGGTTGGCGTGGCCTGTTCGAACCAACGCGATTGTTTGATTTGGAACTAAAGGGCCGTGATGAGTTTTGTATATGAGGGAATTGCTAAGCGTAAGACGCACGTTTTGGTTGGTTAATTGACGGACAAGTCTTGAGTTCGAGTATTCTGCTATTGTGGACTTAAGGAATTGATGTATGTGTTATGAGTTTTAGGTTGATGTCGGATGACGGTCATCATGTTTACTTTATTGGATGACGGTGATCATGCTTAGTTTGTTATATGACGACGATCATGTGTGATTTGAGGTTGATCTCTAAACATGGCAACGGTGATTTGATAGCGAGACGTTGAGTTATGTAGTGATGTGCGGTTGCACGGGAGACATGATTGAGTTTTTGTAGGTTATTGGATACCTATGAGATGTCCCATCTGCATGACGTGTCTGGTTAAAGTGACTCGTTGGGGTTAGGTGACCTTGTGGCTATAATGCTAGATTGGTTTTCAATTGTGTGGAATCGTGTCTGGAACAGTTGTGTGTCACCTAGTGTTTCTCTACGGTGAGAAGTGTGGTTCGTGATGGAAGATCGAATGAAGGATGAATGTTTAGATAAAATGCATTTTTTGGTATTCTAGATGCAGAGGAGTTAAGTGAGCTTCTCTCTGGAGTTAGGTGTTTGTGTTGTTGCTCGTAGATGGGCGTCATGCCAGCTTCGTGATGGCATTGTTAACATTAGCAGGGTAGTGATGTGGTATCAAAGTGGGTGGTTCTATGGTGATCACCAGAACTTGAGTAAAGTTTGTGCATGTAGTATGTGACTTCGTATGATCGGGTCCAACACTGTACGTTTGCACTTGTAGAGATAGTCCTTGGTGTGCATATTGAGGTGCAATTGAGCCAGTATGTAGCAGTGTGAATGAGGGTAGTAGTCTCTATGTTCTAGAGTAGAGTGTTTAGGACCAGGTTCGATGGTGGATTGGTTTTGTGTTACGTGTTCATCGTTGGGATGGTTTGTGTTCGGCAAAAGTTGTGTTTTGAGGTTTGGCAGTATGAGTTGGATCTTAATCCTGTGTTTTATGGATGTTTTATGGATGACAGTTGTGTTAATGGGACTTGCACGTGCAGGCAGTCTGTGTGAAGATCGATTCTTCGAAGTCGTGTTTTCCTTGTGAGACGATAGATTTGGGATTTCAGTTGCTGGGTTATTTTTGTTGTTTTACAGTGTTGCTGGGTTTGCATCAGAGACTGTTGATGATTGATGGGCTAGTGTTTGGCTTGAGTTTTAGCGTTGAATTTTGGGGATAAAATTCCTTTAAGAGGGGTAAAGTTGTGAGACCCCGACCTGTTTCAATTTCGAAAAGATTCAAGTTTTGACGGAGTTGGAGTTAACTCTTGACCTCGGTCTGTTAGGTTTTTGTTTCTTCATAGTAGAACAACATGTGCATGTGTATTTGGTGCTTGTTCGAGTTCGAAAAAGGTAAGTTCGATTTGGTTTGGAGTTAAAAAATCTATTCTGTCGCAGAAAATATTTTTCTCCATCAACCAGTCGACTGGACTGGGTGATCCAGTCGACTGGGTTGATACTGTGTGCATCCAATCAACTGGACTAGGTGAGTTAGTCAATTGGGTTCGGTCGGTGGAGCTTTTTGACTTTTCAGTAGCCTTCGTCAGTCGACTGAAGGAGGAGGTTCAGTTCACTGAACCCTTGCATTTGGGCATGGTCTATAAATATCAAATGTTTGGGAGATATTTTGAGGTATTTTTAGATCTGGTTCTTCTCTCACATAGAACCTCTGCATTCTCCCTAGATTTTGATGGGCATGGGGCTCAATTTTCAGTGATCAGACAGTGGATCTTTGATATCTGTGCTAGGGGCTTTGCATCTATTCGGACGAAATCTCATTTCGTTGAGGTTCATTTTTCGAGACATCGAGCTTTTGGTTTAATAAGGTAAGATCCTAGACTATGTTGTCGTTAATGGGTGCTACACGCGATTATATGCTTTTCTACCGGTTGAAAATGCTTTAAATGTTTCTTTTTATGTTTAAACCATGTTTGTATGGATAAAAAACATGTTTTGTGCCTTTTCTTGGTTTACTACATGGTATGGACATGTGGATGTCTGTGATTTTTAAAAAGGTGATTTTGAAAACGGAGAATTTATGAAAATCTTGAAACCATGTTTTGGATGTTAATTTGGAGCTATCCCACGGGGTTGTGTCTCAGATTTGAAACGTTTTGATAGAAACGGTGAAAACATTATGAAAATGTTGTTTGATCTCCATGGTTGATGGATGATGTGGCGGTTGGCCATTAGATCTTTTTATACATGATTGATGTATAATTGTTTGAAATGTTTTCGTAGTTGAGTTACGGGTTGATTTTTAAATGATTCTATTGATGTACCGGGATAGTAGGTGTATTGGGCCGCCATTGCTCCTCGGTGAAAGTTAGAAAACTTGCGCAAGTAGGTAACTTTGTTCCTTCGTGTTAATTTCCGTAAAGAAGGGGTGGGTGCTTTGTTTTCGTCGGTTGTAGCTCGTAAATGAAGTGGTTTACATTGTTGTAACTCCGTATAGAACTTGTTATTACCTAACAGGTCTTAAATTATTTAGGACTAGGTATTGGGCAGGGGTTTATAGTTGTTGCCTTTGAGGTTGGAAAACCGTTTTGAGGCTCGTGTAAGTCTGATGGAAAATTTAGGATTTTATAAAGTAAAACCGTTTTGAGGCTCATGTGGTTGAGTCAACTTTATGCTATGTGATTGCATATCCTGCTTTGTTGCATTATAGTCTATTTTTATTAGGTTTTGGCTCACGTTGTGGGATTTGTAAAACCTTTTTCAGGTGAACATGGTCTTGTAAGTTGACATTGAGGTGCTCGGAGGGGGCTGATTATAAGACTCAGTTGTTTTGTCTTTGTTAGGTAGTTTATACCTTGTATGTGGATCATGTTTGGTTGTAACATGTTTTATATTGGAAAGCATGCGTAATGTAATTCTTATGGCCGTGGGCTGATGTATGCATGATTTATTATTTTTGAGAGAAACCATGGGTTGGTTGTTTCTTTCCGTAGTTTCTTCTTACAGTTTTCGTTGGTTGGTTCAACGTCTTACAAAAGGAGTTTTCAAATGTCCAACGTCTTACAAAAGGAGTTTTCAAATGGTTTATGCTTTATTCAAACTCTTATACTTTGAGAGAGATTCTGGAACGACTTAAGCTCTTCTTTTAAAAAGTTATTTCTTTACCCAAAATATGTATTTTGTTTTAAAAGCTTAGTTCTTAGGGCCGTGACCGTAGTCTTTTGGGCCACTCTTTTAAATTAAATAAATCCTCGGTAGTGCGTTTTTCAAATGTTTTAGTCTTGTTTTGGCTTCATGGTTTTTCACTCATTGTGTTTGGACAGTTTTGGTGGTTGTTCGTACGCTTTTCGCGTGATCCGGAGTTTAGGCTGCAACAAAGAAGATCATAACAACTTTGTTGCTCAACATCGTCACAATATTGTACCAACTCCTTTTCGACAAAATGTTACACCTTCGACTTGGAGCACGTGACCTCACGAGACAACTTAGCTTCAATAATTCAATGTTAAGAATAACCCATTTTTAATATAATTTAATTTGTGGTTAAACTCCTATTGAAGAAAAATCATTAAATTTAGCTTATTTAAATAAAAGTTGTTGCCTTCCCAACTTTAAAATTTTCTAAGTGTAAAATCGAAAATTTTTGGCAGAGTTTACCCTGTTTTTCGGACTATCCCAAATTTTGTGATAACATGTTAAACTCAAATAATAGTTTATACTCATGTTCTGCTTGAATTTTAACTCACAATTATAATCTAACAATTACATAACTATTGATTTCCTCACCACTGTGGTTTCATCAACTCAATTCAATCCTCAACATATATACTATTGCTTAAGAAAAACATATTCTGTCTTTCACCCTTCAAAACATAAGTCTAATGATCAACTACGTGAGACAAAAATGCATGTTTCTTTACAGGCATCCATGAGTTACAAATAACATTACAAATTTCATAATACCAAATGCATTATTTAAAATTATAAACTACAAACATCTTTAATTCTTCATTTACTTTAATCTCTAACCAGACTTCATGTCGCGATTCTTCCTTCCTCTTTAAACCTATAAAATGTTTGATGCAACCAACGTGATCCAGAGTTCGTAGAATAAAGACTAAAGAAAGTGCAATGTATGACTTGTGAGGTGTGAATGGCATGCTGTTATGCAATTATATTCAAATCACTTTTATAACTCATTCTTATCCCTCATCCATTCACTCTTTATTTACCTTCTCTTAGCTCTTTATTACTAAATCATTAAATCTTCATTTCAATTCGTCTTTCCTCATTCTCACATTTCATTTATATTTTTTTAAACATTTTATCTTCAATTTCTTTTTCACCTTTCATTTTTTATTAGGCCCTTAATTCTTTTTCATTCAAAACATAACTTTTCCGTTTTTCTCTTTCTTTCTTCTCTTTAATATCATTTTCTTCTTATTTTTTCTTTAGCTCTTGCATTCATATTCTTCTTCTCTTTAAACAATTATCGAACACTAATTCGTTTTCATTAATCATTGTAATACCATTAACTTTCTTTTTCTTTCATCAGTTTATTAATCACATTACTATTTCATTTCATTAATCAAAATACTGAACCGAATCACTTCATTCTTTATTTTCTTAATCTTTACTCTTTCTTGTTAAATCATAAAGCTTTTATTTCAATCCATCTTTCATATTTCATTTACCTTTTCTCACTTTATTTTTGATTTCCAAAAAACTTCGTTAATTTAACATTGAACAGAAGCCACGACACTCTCAGCCGTGTAGTCACAACCATCGGCTCATTATTAAATTAACCATCCATTCCATTAATTTAATATTGAGCTGAAGCCACAACAATCTCTGCCGTGTAGTCACAACCGCGACAATCTCAGTTGCGTTCGTTTTATGAGGGCTAATCCGAGGGTAACAGTTCCCAACTTGCGCAAATTTTTGATCTTTCACCACGGAGCTAGTCAAGCTCAACTTATTCATATCTACCATCTTCTCAATATTCAATCAACCATTCATTTCCATTAACGGTCGGGGATCCATCTTCCTAATTCATTCTCACAATCACACATTTCTCAACCTTGACCATTCCTCGTTAGATTTATCTCATTATTCACAATTCTCCTTTCAAGAGTATATGTCATTAATTCTTCATATTAAAACTTCAACATTCATCAACAATTATTCAAATTACTCAAACAATTTTAGTATTGATTTCCCCCTTCTTCATATTTGAAACCATAAACTTCCATACCATTCATAAACACAATTAATATGCATTCATCTTATATTTTTTCAGTCATAAAGTGATCACAAGTTCAACTCTTAATTAAATATAACAAGTTTCATCGTATGAGTTATGAATGAATTAAAATATTCAAAATTTTCAGAATGTTGCCCATTTAAAATAACAAGCCTCAATAATTCAATAAAATTCAAAATTCATTAAATTTCAATTCCCAAACATATTTTCATAATTCATTTCCCTTATTAAAACTCAACAACACAAGTTCAACACAGCATAATACTATGTCTTCCAAATATTTAACTTTATAGTTTTCTTAAATTGAGTTTATCATACTCCACGGCTCATGCAATATTCGTGCATTCTACATCTAACATATTGCCAATTAGAAATAACCCAATCCCTTGAACATGTGATCAACTTAAAAATCATAAATTTAACAAGAGTTTTCATTATTCAATCAAATCCCTCATTAAAAGTTTCTATTTGTCATTTTAATTCCCAAATTTTCCAAGGAGCTCAAATTTTCCTAAGATCACCCGATGGAGTTCAACGTGAACTTAAATATCCATATTCAATGAAAAAACACAGGATTTCTTAGAAAAATTCAGCACAAATCATATAAAACACCAAAGTTAGTCTAAATCCTACCTAGTTAAGCCTCCAAAGCTTCAAAATTTATCCAATTTTGTCACTTAGGGTTTCGGTCACTAGGGAGTTCTGCTCCTGGAGTCTCGACCAGTTTAGATAGTGGCTCCATGAAGCTTCAGTATGTTGATTACACCTTAATTTTTATTGGATTCGCAATTTGATGTTAAACCTCTCAGATTTTAATGAGTGAATTAGAGTCTTGGTTCTTCCATGGAAAAGAGAAAGAGAGAATAATATGGATGAGGGTGTACCGGCAGTAAGAGAGAGGAAGACTGGAGATTGATCCTCTTCAATTTCTCTTCTTGACCTTTGATGTGAGACCCCGACCCGTTTCTTTTTTTTGAAATGTTTAAGTGTTGATGGTGTTAGAGTTAATACTTGATTTTGGTGATGTTTTAGGGGCATATTTGTGCCTGCGCGTGGACACCTAAAAAGTTTCTTAAAATTTTAGTGGTAATTCAGTCGACTAAGGGTGGCATTTCAGTCAATTGACTGGGCAGTATGGTGATTCATTCGACTGACTTGGAGGGTTCAGTTGACTGACCTATGGCGGTGGAGGATTCTTGATTTTTTCAGTAGCTTTTTAGTCGACTGAGGTGGTGGATCCAGTTGACTGGATTCCTGTACAGGGCTAAGCCTATAAATATCAAGCTCTTGGAAGATATTTTAAAACGTTAGCTTCTTAGGTAAGTTTCGTTTTGCTCTGTATTCTCTCTAAATTTTGATTGGCACGGGGCTCAATTTTCAGCGATCTGACAGTGGATCCTTGGTATCTGTGTCAGGGGCTTTGCATCTATCTGGTCAAAATCCCATTTGGTCGAGGTTTTTTTTTTGAAGTGTCAAACTTTTGGCTCAACGAGGTAGAATCCTAGACTATCTTATCATTAAAGGGTGCTACGTGCGATTATATGCTTTTCTACCGTTGAAAATGCATTAAATGTTGTATTTCATGTTTAAACCTTATTTGTTCGGCTAAAATGTATGTTTTGTGCTTTTTTTGGTTTTTACATATTATGGATGTGTGGATATTCATGATTTTCAAAAAGGTAGTTCTAAAAATAGAAGATTTATGAAAATCTTGAAAATCGTATTTTGGTGGTTTGGAGCTAACCCTTAGGGTTGAGTGAGAGATTTTAAACGTTTTGATAAAATGGTGGAAACATTTAAAAAATTTTTTTTGATTGATCTCCATGTTTGATGGATGATGTGATGGTTGGCCACTGGATCTTTATACGTGTTTAATGTATAATTGTGAAAATATTTTTATAGTCGAGCTATGGGTTGATTTTTAAATGATTCTATAGATGTGACGGGATAGCAGGTGTATTGGGCACGAGTTGCTTCTCGGTGAAAGTTTGGAAACGTGCGCAAAGTAGGTGCTTCGTGCCTTCGAGTTTATCCCCGTAAACGAAGTGGTGGGTGCTTTGTTTCCTCGGTTTCGAGCTTGTAAATTAAGTGGTTTACGTTATTGTGACTCCCTATAGAACTTATCATTATCTAGAAAGTCTTACATGATTCAGGAATAGGTAATGGACAGGAGTTTATAGTTGTTACCTCTGTCCCGGATGTGACGGAGTCGGAATATAAGAATCATTTTTCTCGGCTTTGTGATCTGAGTGGAAAAATAATATTTTATTACTATTTTTCTTTAACTGTGAAACATTATTTGCATTGTTGAAATGCTTGATTTTGAGGATAAAAAATCGTTTTGAAACTCGTGGGAGTCTGATGAAAAACTTAGAATTTTATGAAGTAAAACCGTTTTGAGGCTCACGTAGTTGAGTTGATCTTTATGCTATGTGATTGCATATCTTTCTTTACGGTTTTATAGTCTGTTTCTATTAGGATTCGGCTCACATAGTGAGATTTGTTAAAACTTTTTTCAGGTGAACGTGGTCCTGTAGGTTGGACCTTGAGGTGCTCGGAGGTGGCTAATGACAAGACTGAGATGTTTTGTCTTTAATTAGGTAGTTTATACCTTGTTTGGTTGGATCATGTTTGGTTGTAACATGTTTTATGTTTAAAAACATGCGTTATGTAATTCTTATGACTGTGGTGTCGATGTATGCACAATTTATTATTTTCGAGGGAAACTATGAGTTTGTTGTATTACGGTTTTCGTTGGTTGGTTCAACTTTTTACAAAAGGAGTTTTCAAATGGTTTATACTTCATTCAAAATCTTATGCTTCGAGTGAGATTTTGGAATGGCCTATGCTCTTTTTAAAAAGAAAAGATTTTCTTACACAAAATATGTATTTTGTTTTAAAGGCTTGTCTCTTGGGGCCGTAATCGTAGTCTCTTGGGCTACTCTTTTAAATTAAATAAACCCTCGGTAGTACTTCTTACAAAATTTTTAGCCTCGTTTTGGCTTTATAATTTTTCATCCGTTTGTGTTTGGGCATTTTTTTGTGGTTGCTTGTGGATCTTTCGCGTGACCCGAAGTTTAGGGTGTGATAACTTGGTATCAGAGCCCTGGGTTTGAATACCTAAGAGCCGTAGAAAGATGGTGCAACACCTTGTGAGGAAAGATGTATGTGTACTTGGTTGCCTGTGTTTATGTTTAAGTGTGTTTATAACATGAGCATGATAGCTTGTTGTGTATATGTGAGTATGGGGATTGGATTTTAGGATTGATTAGTCTCGCCTTCGGGTGTTTGGATTAATGAATTTGGAATCTAAGTTCAAAATGCGTGTAGCTGACGTGTTTTCTAGCATGGAATCTAAGTAGGTTATCCAAAGTGACACGTTATTCTTATCGGTTCTCCTCGGTATGTGTGATGTGTTGATATAATTATTTCGGCTATGTGTTAGCATGATTATGTGGTACGCGTAAGAGATAAGATGATAGGTTGTGCTGTTCTATATTTCTTTTATATATGAACTGAATACCCTTAGTGACGACGAGACCGTGGTTTGGGTTTTGGATGTGCGACTCGATTGCAGTGGTTGCTGAAAGGCAAGGTGATAAGTTGAGTGTTAACCACTTAGTACGTTGTGGAACTCGATGGTGAGTTAGGTTTAGCCACGTGAGGTTGGCCTCGGTTGGTAAACTGTTCAGTGTTGGTATGAGCAAAGTTTTCTCAGGTGCAGTTGAAGCATGCGTAGCTGGCTCATCTTGAGTAAGTTACCGGAGGTTGTAGTTGTGTTATGAATAGCCTTGTGAGTAGGGGCGATGGGGTGTTGGAGACCCTAAGAAATCAGTTGTTGTGATTGGATTGTGGGTAGTGGTAACCCCTTTCAGTTAAGATTTGGTGTACGTGGTTTGGGGCTGTGTGACGAATTAAGTACGTCGTGAGCCATACTATGTCATAAGCTGTGTACTCGGGATGGGGTATAGACGGGAAGATAGTGGATGGGAGCGTGATAATCCTTGATCGGGTGTATGTTGATATAGCAGAACGTGAGTGGTTCTGTGGATATTCCCTTGCTAGCAGGATGTTGATGGTAGTCAGAATAGTTCTAATGACCTTGGATGTAGTATGCCTTATTGAGGTTTGAGAATTGAGTTATGAGTGAGTAAGCTCGAAGATATGTGAACGAGTATGAGTATAGGTTGCGACGGTGTTGGAATGTGTAAGGGTTAAGGTTACGGTTCTAACATGCAACGAGTGTCAGTTCTGTAGGATTCCTACGAGAATGCAGGTTCGTGGTTTGATCGTTATCCTAGTGATTAAGAGTTCGTGTTTGGGAACCGTACTAGATGCATGAGGTTTGAAAGGATCATAGAAAGGTTCGATAGTACAGTTGGCTTAGTGCTGAGACGATGTATCCTAAGTGTAATATATCTGGGGTTTATTTGTGTGTAATATATCTGGGGTTTATTTGTGTTCGACCTTAGGTTCAAAGATGAGTATGTTGTTGCCTGTGGGAAGGAAGTGTGGAGTAATAACGTTCAGCAGTGTAACGCATGGTTTGGCTGGCTTATGGCGATAGGTGCGAAATCGTGGGTTACGATGCCTGTCATAAAAGTATGCTTTGAGAGTGAAAGTGCAGAAGGCGCCTGCATGGTTATGGGAGTTATTAGTAACTCTGGATGAAAGTCTCAAGATTGGATTTTCTTTGTTTGGTGTTGTGCGCTTTCTATGTGTGTTGCTTAGACAGCGAGCTCAAGACCGTGACGTGGTTGTGGTTGGCCTAGCAGGAGTTAGGTGAGTAAGCGTAATCTTGTGAAGTGAGATCTTGGCGCGATGGAAATGTTGACGTGTGTCTCCGTGTATGAATGGCGATGAGCTTGTAGTCCTATGGGATGTGTTATACAAGGTATGAGGATTGATGGTGTTTGTGTGTCTGCAAACGAGATCTGAAAGTTAAGAGTTTAGAGTAGAAGATGATTTGAGTAACGTGATTGGGGTCGACGATAGTTGTTTAACTATGATCAAGGTCGTCTCAAGGTAGGATTTACTTGGTTCTTTAGGGGACAAGTGTTGATGAGTACTAGGAGTACGTTGAGGTTTGGTCATGGTTTCTTGTCGACCCTTTTCTTTTCTCTGGACAGAGTGAGAGTTTCCCTGTAGACAGTTATCTGGTGCAAGTTGTTTCATCTTGGTTGGATGTAGATGCCAGGATCATGATTGATTCAGATTTGGTTGTGTTTTAAGACTGTAAAAATCTCTGTGGATTTTGTACCCGTGTTGTGATCCTTAGAGTTGTGACTTGGAAACTTGTATCGCCGTGATCGGGTGATTGTAAGATTAATTCTTTGTGGTTTCAACACGTGGTTCATGGCTACGTGCTTTCATGGATGTAGAGCGTTTATGTGTATGACCTAGAATCCGATTGCTCCCGTGGTTGGGACTGTAAGGAATTGCATGTTTGGATTAGTATTGTCCTACGGTAGAAGACCGTAAAAGAGTAAGTAGGAGTTTGGTAAGTGTAGTAGGTCATGGTAACCTAGTCAGAGTATGACTTGTTATGTATGATGGTTAAACCATTTAGGTTGTGTTCCTTTTGAGGTTGAGTTTGTGAACCAGGAATGCTTATGTTTGTCCTTGTTGACAAGCGAGTTAGTGTTGAGATGTAGGGTATTTTCTTTGCAGTGACCAGCTAGGAATCGTTAACCATTGTGTGCAGCTTGTTTTGGATTGTGTGGGTATGGTTGTATCTCTAGCTCTTAGTAGAGTGGGAGTTTTGGCAGGACAGTGCGGCTATGATATTCACATGGTGGGTTCTGATAGACCTTGTGAATCTGGATTTGGGTTCTATTTGGGGCTTTGAACTGCTCAGCGTTCTTAAAGCTAAAGAGTGATCGTCGAATGTGGTAAGTGTTATGTTTTGGCATGACCGTTTGTTTGGATGGTGATCCCGAGAATGTGATAAGGTAAGAGTCAGAAAGGATTTGATGATTAAGAAATCTTGGTCAGTATGGCTTGTTGGGAATGGAATGGCCGTGATGAGTTCTGTATATGAGGAAATTGCTAAGTGTAAGAGGCAAGTCTTGGTTAGTTACTCGATGGATAAGTCTAGCGCTTGAATCTTCTACTGCTATAGATTCAAGGTATTGATATATGTGCTATGAGTTTGGGGTTGATGTTGGAGGACAGTCATCATGTTTGCCTTGTCAGATGACGACGATCATGTGTGATTTGAGGTTGATCCGTAGACTTGGTATCAGTGATTTGATGGCGAGACATTGAGATGTGTGATGATGTGCAGTTGCGTTGGAGACATGATTGGGTTTGTGTAGGTTATTAGATACCTAAGAGATGTCTATTTGCGTGGTATGTCTGGTCTAAGTGACTTATTGGGGTCAGGTGACTTTGTGGCTGTGCTGCCGAATGGGTTTTCGATTATGTGGAACCTTGTATGGGACAATGGTGTTTCAGCTAGTGATTCTCCCGGGTGAGAATTGTGATTCATGATGAAAGATCGGATAGAGGATGGAGGTTTAGAGGAGATGCGTTCTTTGGCATTCCAAGTGAGTTAAGTGAGTTTCTCTACGGAGTCGGGTGTTTGTGTTGTTGCTCATGGATGAGCGTCATGCTAGCGTCATGATGGCGTGGTTAGCATCAGCAGGGTAGTGATATGGTATCAAAGTGGGTGGTCGTCTGGTGATCGTTAGAGCTTGAGTAAAGTTTGTGCGTGGTGTATATGACTTCGTGTGATTAATGTCAGAGTTCAACACCGTGTGTTTGGACTCGCGGAGTTTGTCCTTGGTGTGCATTGTGAGGTGCGATTGGGATAGTATGTGTTAATGAGAACGGGGTGGTAGTCTCTATGTTCTGGCGTAGAGGGTGTTTGGGACCAGGTGCCATCGTGGATTGGTCTCTTATTTTGCGTTTGTTGCTAGAATGGATTGTGTTCGATGAGAGTTATGTTTTGAGGTGTTGGGAGTATGAGTTGGATCTTGATCCGATGTTTTTTGGATGCCTCATGGATGACAGTGGTGTCAGAGGGACTTGCACATGCGGGCAGTCTATAAGGATGTTGATTCTTCAAAGACAGGGTTACATCATGTGACGAAAGGTTTGGAATTTCAGTTGCTGAGGCATTTCTGCTGTTATATAGTATTGCTGGGTTTGCATAAGAGATTGTTGATGGTTGATGAGCTAGTGTTTGGTTTGAGTTTCAGTGTTGAATTTTGAGGACGAAATTCCTTTAAGAGGGGGAGAGTTGTGAGATCCCTACCCGTTTCTTTTTTTTTGAAATGTTTAAGTGTTGATGGTGTTGAAGTTAACACTTGACTTTGGTGATGTTTTAGGTGCTTATTTGGGCCTGTGCGTGGACACCGAAAAAGTTTTTTGAAATTCCAGTGGTAATTCAATCGACTGACTGGGCAGTATGGTGATTCAGTCGACTGACTTGGAGGGTTCAATCGACTGACCTGTGGTGATGGAGAATTCTTGATTTTTTCAATAGCTTTTCAGTTGACTGATGTGATGGATCCAGTCGATTGGAATCCTGTACGGGGCTGAGCCTATAAATATCAAGCTCTTGGAAGATATTTTAAAAAATTAGCTTCATGAGTAAGTTTCGTTTCGCCCTGCCTTCTCTCCAGATTTTGATGGGCCTGGAGCTCAATTTTCAGCGATCTGATAGTGAATCCTTGGTATCTGTGTCGGAG
The DNA here is from genome assembly GCA_034768845.1 of Heliamphora exappendiculata. Classification (NCBI taxonomy): domain Eukaryota; kingdom Viridiplantae; phylum Streptophyta; class Magnoliopsida; order Ericales; family Sarraceniaceae; genus Heliamphora; species Heliamphora exappendiculata. The sequence continues at coordinate 15,467,659 of JAOTRH010000024.1, read as the reverse complement.
GCCTCGCATCTATCCGGACAGAATCTCGTTTTATCGAGGTTATTTTTCGAGACGCCGAACTTTTGACTCAACGAGGTAGGATCCTAAACTATCTTATCGTTAAGGGGTGCTACGTGCGATTATATGCTTTTCTACCGTTGAAAATGCATTAAATGTTGTATTTCATGTTTAAACCTTATTTGTTCAGATAAAAAGCATGTTTTGCGCTTTTTCTTGGTTTTTACATGTTATGGACGCGTGGATATTTGTAGTTTTTAAAATGAAGGATTTATGAAAATCTTGAAAACTATGTTTTAGAGGTTTAGAGCTAACCCTTGGGGTTGAGTCTCAAATGTTAAACGTTTTGATAAAGCGGTGGAAATATTTTTTCAAATGTTTTTAATTGATCTCTATGTTTGATGGATGATGTGGTGGTTAGCCACTGGATCTTTATACATGTTTAATGTATAATTGTGAAAATATTTTCATAGTCGAGCTACGGGTTGATTTTTAAATGATTCTATAGATGTGCCAGGATAGCAAGTGTATCGGGCACGAGTTGCTCCTCGGTGGAAGTCCGAAAACGTGCGCAGAGTAGGTGCTTCATGCCTTCAGGTACATCCCCGTAAACGAAGTGGTGGGTGCTTTTTTCCCTCGAATTTTAGGCTTATAAATTAAGTGGTTTATGTTGTTCTGATTCTGTATAGAACTTTTCATTACCTAACAGGTCTTAAATGATTCAGGGATAGGTAAGAATCATTTTTCTCGGCTGTGTGATTCGAGTGGGAAAATAACATTTTGTTACTATTTTTTTTTAACTGTGAAATGTTGTTTGCAATGTTAAAATGCTTGATTTTGAGGTTGAAAAACCGTTTTGAGACTCGTGGGAGTCTGATGGAAAACTTAGAGTTTTATGAAGTAAAACCATTTTGAGGCTCACGTGGTTGAGTTGATCTTTATGCTATGTGATTGCATATCCTTCTTTACGACTTTATAGTCTATTTTTACTGGGTTTCGGCTCACGTAGTGGGATTTGTTAAAAAAAAATTTCAAGTGAACGTGATCCTGTAGGTTGACCTTGAGATGCCCGGAGGTAGCTGATGACAAGACTGATGTTTTGTCTTTGATTAGGTAGTTTATACCTTGTTTGGTTGGATCATGTTTGGTTGTAATTGTTAGGATTGGTGCACTGAAATTATGTTTTTAGTGTTTAATTTTATTTTAATAAAATTAAATTTTTCATTTTATAAGAATCTTTATGAGCAATATATGTGTATCATTTATTTGTTATGCATGGATGTCCGATATTCTGTATAGTATTTAATCTGGTGTGTAGAGTAGGACTTGCACACAGAAGATCATATTTTAGATTCTTGCAGAATATAAATTTTATGTTCACAATTTAGATAGAAATGGACATACCATCGATACGACTATGGTATAGAATTTTAGTAGGTCTGTCTTAATTACGGGGAACAGATAATAGCGTCGTTTATTGTTCCGACTCTTTATGTCAGTACACTTAGTGTGTATTGAACGGAACATTTTGGGTAATTAATTTTATACTGACTATATAAATTAATTCACATCTTAAGGTTATTATTAATAGTGCTTATTCTCGTAATCCTAAAATAATTATTGATTTGCATATATTTAATATTCGTTGTTTTGATTTATTAGAGGGTGCGATCTTTTATGGGTCTATATTCTCGGTGAGTTGGATAGCGGTATTATTTATATGGCAAATATTAACTATTAACAGAATTCACGTCCCGAAAGATCGAGATTGACGATACCCCCTTAAGGATGCTTATAAGTTTTGACTGGATCAAATCTTACAGATGGATTTAATTATTCAGCGATCAAATAATTTAAGCAAAAGGACTTAAAAAATATCAAAATACCGATTAAATTAAATTATTAGTAATTAAATTTAATTGGCAGGTATCGATAATCTTAATGTGTGAGGAAATGGTAAGCATTTAATAACATGAGCTCAATACAAGAATGTCTTGAGACTATGGGTCATAGTGCAATTATAGTTATTTAGTGGTGTGAATTATAATTTAGTGTTTTATGAAAATTGCAGAAATCGCTGCGTATTTTCATAATTGTAGAAATCGATGGTAAGTGTCTGTGTTTCACTGGAAATTTTACTCATAATTACTCTCCAGGTCCCTGTTGTAGCCCTATATATATGTGGGTAGACTGAACCAGTTTTAGATCATAACTTGTCTTCTAAGACTAAAACTGTTTTGGTTCTGCCGGTACGAGTTCTCAAAGGATTATAACCCACATTATATCCGGAGATCGCATAAAAAAATACAGTAGAAGATCTGACAGGAGTTTCAACTCGGATTCAAATCGTAGCTAAAGATTCGACCAGTAAAAATGTAATTTTCTAAATTAACTTCGGATGCATGAGTTTTATTTTGATCGTTCATCATCAAAAGTTCTTATTTGGAACCCGTTTTGGCGTTTACCCGCCCAGTTAATTTTTTTCGTTAATCGTTTGCAAAAATAAAGATCTTGACACTCTTGCCTCAAACAGTAACATATTTTATGTTTAAAAGCATGCGTAATGTAATTCTTATGACCGTGGTGCCGATGTATGCACGATTTATTATTTTCGAGAGAAACCATGGATTTGTTGTATTACGATTTTCGTTGGTTGATTCAACTTTTTACAAATGAATTTTCAAATAGTTTATGTTTTATTTAGATTCTTGTATTTCGATGGAGATTTTGGAACGACCTATGCTTCTTTTAAAGAGAAAAAATTTTCTTATACAAAATATGTATTTTGTTTTAAAGACTTGGCTTTTGAAGCCGTAATCGTAATCTCTTGGGCTACTTTTTTAAATTAAATAAATCCTCAATCCTTTTTATGAAAATTTTAGCATCATTTTAGTTTTAATTTTTTATCCATTTGTGTTTAAACATTTTTTTAGTAGTTGTTCGTGACCTTTTCACATTATCGGGAGTTTTGGGCGGGACATTTCTCCTTGCTCTTAATTTATGAATCAACAACCGAAAACAAGAAACGAAGAAAACTGGAACGACGCTAATCAGAGAGGTTTGCCGCGGCTCCCAATTTAGCGCCGACAGAGGGTTTGGGGTTTGCTTGATGCTTCAAATTGAATATCGGGACTCACCAATTTCTGGAATAGAGATTGCTTCATGCTCTTAGGTTTATAACCATGGAAAAAAGCAGAACAAAAATGGAGAACATGAAGCGAACGCTGGCAGCGGGAGTTCTCTTTGTTAGGTGTCTGTCCCATTCTCTCTTATCCTTGAATTTGCAGAACAAAGCTTGGTCTCCAAGCTTAAGCTCCATAACTATGGCCGAAATGTAAGGTAACGGGAAAGAAGAAAAACAAATGGGAGAATAGAGAAGATGACCGCGCCGTCGGGGGGAAATTGGGTCCCCTTTAATTAGTGTTGTGATTTCTCCATCTCGAAATTGCTAGAGAACTCCACTGAATTCGAATGGAGAAGAAAGAAACGAAGAAGAAGAGGAAAACGGGGAGGATATGCCGTGGGTTCAGAGGAAATGTGGGTCTCCTTAAGTTCTGTTTGGTTTGCCTCCTATTCCTCTCGACTTTTCTAGAGTTTTCTCCCAAGCTCCAATCACATAAATCGGTAGAAGAGAACCAAACAAAGAGGAGGAGAAAGAAGAGGGTTGGCGCCACTGGTTCATTTGTTGCTTTCTTTTCTTTTCTTTTTTTGTTTTTTTGAATTCTCTAAAATTTTCCCAATTGACTAACATTGATGTAAGTTTGTTTTCAAATATATTAGTTTTTTTCTTTTCCCAATTTAATTAAATTTTTATTTACATAACATCATTAAAATTTTCTAAGATTACAGAATTTGTCATAAATTTTTATCCAGATATTCCAACACATACTAACCACACACCATATGTATTATGTATTATATATTACTAGAAATAAATTTTAGAAATTTAATTATGTTAAAATAATTAATAATATAATAAAATTGTATCCGGTCTCTACACAAAAAGTACACCACAATAATTTTCAAAACCCTTAATTTTAAAATCTTTCAAGTTGTGTAACCCAATTGCTCATACTTGAAACATTTAATTCTCTACTTAGCCTTCAAAAAATCGAAATAGGAAACAATCCAACTTCTTGCTTGAAATGAATTAGTAAGTAGTCAAAAGAATAAATTGCTTTTTGACCTTTTTCTTCCAACTTATTTGATGGAATAAAGTTTTCAAGAAGTTGAGAATATTTTTTATTTACTAAGGTCTTGTGAGCATGAAGCTCCTATATTCTATCCATCTATTTATTCATTCTTACAACATATCTAAGTTATGCAAAGGTCAAGTTTTCAAATTATTTTTATCTATTTTTCTTTTCCACAACATTTCTGAGTTAATTATTCATAAGTTGTTGTTTACATTCTCTATTTTTTCTCCACATCTAACTTACTCTAACACTATAAACACCCATGAGCCCTTTATTTAAAATCTATAAAATCAACTACTGGCTGCTAAGATAAACTATGGCCTTTCTTCTTTTCTGTTCGACCTATTTCTTTCTAAGAACCCTAAAACCTTTTCCCACCTTTTAGAACCTTGTTCGACCTATTTCTTTTTAAGTACCCTAAAACCTTTCGACCTATTTCTTTTTAAGTACCCTAAAACCTTTTCCCACCTTTTAGAACCTTGTTCGACCTATTTCTTTTTAAGTACCCTAAAACCTTTTCCCACCTTTTAGAACCTTGAACCCATAAACTTATGATTAATTTAAAGGTTAAACCACAATCAAACTAGTTATAAAAATTATTATTCCATTTTTAATAAAGCTACCCAACATTAGTCGAATATAAGAGCTTGTGAGAGTGTGTTTTATTATCTTGTGTGATATATTATGTTTTGTATATATTATGTATTATATCATTGTCTGATACATTGAAACCGAAGGAACAACGATTTAATAATCTAAGCTAAAGGGGAAAAAAAGAAATTTTATTCATTTTTCACATGGAATTTTGTTTTCTCTTTATACACTCATCTTGTACACATTTTCAATCGGTTTAACTCACCCAGATCCACAAGAACTGAATGAGAATCAAACCAAAATTGTGCCTAAATAGATCTACTAGATTGAACACAATTTCCATCCAGATTCAACATAGGGTTCAAACATATCACACTAGATTGAACTTTCGAACCAATTCGAAATTAAATGGATACTTCTCAAGTCAAAAAACAAACCAGTTGCGATAGGGCTTTGATTAAGGTCACAACATTCACTTTAAAATGCAAGTGACAGCGCATGTTAACATTTGGATTAGTGCTAGTACTCTTTTTATTTTGTTTGAAGTATTATATGTGCATTACTTCCCTAACTGTTGCCAACTTCTATTACTGCTAGTATGCTGCTCAAGCTTCGAAGTTTGTGGCCTTTTTTTTGCACCTTGTGGTTTGACCAATCACACAGGTTACTTTTTGCACCTTATGGCTTGATTGAGAGTCTTGTTTACAAACTTCTCAAATTTCAGGTGAAATCTGGGATATCACATCATTTTTCTTCATTGATTTTATCTTCACACAAACTTGTGCAATAACTTTTGCACTAATTCTCTGTCTCTGAAACTTTATTTTGCAGTTGGCCTAGTCTAATTTATGACCAAGATTGCAGTGCCACTAGCAGTTCATTTAGAAATAAGCCTACTTCAGACTTCAATTATATGTATATTTACGCATTTTTGGTTTCTTGTTAGTGACTGTCTTTTAGAAAACAATGACTGCATATTTACGTATTTATGGTTTATTGGTTGGTGTGGAATAGATTAAATATAATTCTCGGATGAAAGAACCACATTAAAATGCAACACATCATGCCTTTGAAGTTAAAAATGCAAATGACTTTTAAGCTAAACACGCCAAATCTAAGTTATACATATTGTCAATTGCTCAAGCACTTGAAGTTGGAATAGTAACACTATATACACTTGAAGTTAGCATACTATCAGATCATGCTCTTTGCTCTGGTAACGAGCTCTCTTCTGATGACAAGTGAAAACATGTACATTAGGAAGCAACTGCCCTACCCTTCCAACCTCACCATAAATAAATAATCATGCAAACAAACTTTGTATAATTTCTTAAGCAACAAATAGCTTTTTGGTCCAGTCAATGCCAACTTTGCAAGGTTAACACTTATACTAGTGGTAGTACTATTTTTGTATTGTTTGAAGTATTATAAGTTCACAACTTCCCTAATTGTTGCCAACTTGTATTAGTGCTAGTATGTTGCCCCAGCTTTGAAGTTTGTGGCATTTTCTTGCACCTTGTGGTTTGATCAATCACAGCTTGCCTTTTATTTCGTGTCCAAGGCTTGAATGAGAGTCTTATTTAAAAACTTCTAATATTGTGTTGTGAGATAATATGTGAATGATTACATCTAATGAAATAAAAAAAATTATGTGAGTGTAGCTAATATATGTTGTTTGTTTTACAATACATATGGAAAAAGAAGGATAGCACATCATTCCTAGGCACCCTTCGTAGACACCCAATCTGATTAAATCGAATCTTAGGCAACCGTTTCAAATGCGCTTCAATGACGAAAAAATAAGAGTTAACGTTCAAATATACTCCCAAGCATGCAAAATTAGGGATTCGGCTCAAAACTCAAGAAAATCACAAAAAATCCTCAAGCCATGACATTCCTATCCTCACGACCACCATCTTTTTGAAAACCCTAGGATAGGCGGCATCCTTGCTACCATGGCCGCTACCTTTTTAAAAATCCTAAAGCAAATCACAACTTCGTTTGTCACGGCCACCACTTTGTTTGAAGCCCTAGGCCTAGCCGTGACTTTTGAAAGTCGCGGCGGTCCTTTTCATTGCCATAAAGATAACAGCCGTCATTGTACAAAAACAAAAAGGTAGCGGCTGTAACTTTTATCCCTTTTTGGACAGGTGGCAGTATTTTAGAAGGGGTCTGTGTTACCCATTTTGCATATAAATAGGCATCATTTTTAATAGAAACCTGAGAAAAGAAAGACCCGGATACCAAAACTCTGCCCAAATACACCCCCACCCGATTTTCTTCTATCCATTTTATACTTTTCAAGCCTTGTTCGTGTTCTTACTTGCATTGAAGGAGTTCTAAGAGGTTGTGTTGGCTTGAAGATAGCCTATTCTCACCCCCGAGGGACCATTCGAGGTGGCTATTTATACGAGATAATCTTAGGAACCACAACTCTTCTATAACCCTCATCTTCTTCCCTCGAAGGTGTCGTGGATCAGGTTTTTATTATTTTTATTATATATTTATCATTCATTTCAATCTAAGTGTTGTTCCTTTAAGTTTTCATCACAAATAGTGTATTCATACCTTTCTGTTTCATATCTTTACAGTCATTTTTCCTTCGTTTCGACGTTCACAAGCACATTGAGCACATCAACAACTTTCTGAGGTTCTGGAACATGACGACCGCGACCTTCCAGTGTCACGGCCGCATGTTTTGTTGAACCTACAGTCACGACTGTGAACTATGTGCACATGACCGATACATTTGCGCCTTAAATACCTATGGGCGTAACATTATATTGTTACGGCCGCGACATCTGTTTAGAGGCTAAAAACGTGAAAATTCTCTTTAAAACTTTTTGTTATTTGTTTATTTTAAGGTTTTCCTCCTCTTTTTCTTATTTTACTTTGCTTTTCTGTACTTCAGTTCATGTTCTTACGAGGTAATGAGTGGCAGATCTTGCCTAGATCGAATGAGTCGTGGTCTCCATTTTGTACACCTTTTTTTTGTATGTTCTGTAGTTATGAAAATATAACGACCGTGGGCTTTTAATGTTACGACCGCATGTTTTGTTAAACTCACAGTAACGGCCGCCAGTGCTCTTGTTCTTTATTTTAAGGGCTGCAGGTTTTATTTAATATTTGTCACGGTCGCCATATCCTCTTATTACGGCCGTGAGGTTTTGTGAAGCTAATGACATGAAAATGTGTTTCAAGCACTCTGTTACTCATTTCGATGATTTGTATGTGTTATTTTGAGATATTGCTTGTATAGAGGATGAAGGATGGTAGATCTAACCTAGAATAAATGGGCTACGGTCTCTGTCCTGCATGTCTTGTCCATTAATTATGTTTTAGACCTTTCATGATGATTATATTTTTTTCTAGATCCTTAAAAACCTTGGCCGCGACTTTTGTTTGTCACAGTCGTGAGCTTAGTTTATTCCATTTCTCGCGATAACCTAATATTTGTCATGGCTGCGGGTTTTGTGACACTTTTTGTCACGGCCGCAATATTTGTTGCTACGGCCGTAAATTTTTTGCATGTCCAATTGCTTAAATATGGTGTTTAAATCTTTTCTATTCATTTTGTATAGCATGTTCTTAGCATGATGGAGATAGAAACATTGTTGCATGACCCTTAGGTCCTTGTTTGTTCATTTTATCACTTATTCGCATGTTTTTCACTTTGCTTGTTCAAATGATATATGTGGCATATCTATAAATAATAAACAAGTTGTATGACTCTAGGAATCATAGTTAAGATTTTGTTTCTTTACTTGCTTTTGTTTAAACATTCTTTAACATCTTATTCCGTATTTGTCAATTCAAGTTATGATGAATGAGGAAGAGAATTACGTAAATCAGAAGGTGATGGCAATGATGAAAGGAATGTCCTACTTTTTGGGAATGGGACTTGGCAAGCATCTGCAAGGAATCTTAGAGCCAATCTCTGTGTACCACAATCAACACAAATATAGGCTTGGATATAAGCCAGAATCAGAAGATCTGGAGATGGGAGAATAAGAATTGACATTGAACAGGTAGGGAGACGACTTCCCTTACTGCGGATCTCCGAAGCTTTAAATTAAGGAAAGGACTAACCAAAAATTATCGGGGTTAGAGATCCACTTCAACCACCAGCTATCTGACAATGAGAAGGAAACAAAAATATGGCAGATGGGCTTCATTAAAAGGATACGAACAGACTTGGTAGTTCATTATGAGGAAGGAGATCTGCGTTTTTTCTTTGATGAAAAGAAAGCCCGAGTGCGAATAGGGAACAAAGAAGATGAGGCTGCGTTAATGATGGATGCCGATAAGCCCGTAAATTACACTGCACTCATTATGGATGCTGCTGAAATACAAAAGAGTCAATCCCTTTAGTCTTTTCATATGTATAATGTAGAAAGTGAGTTAGAGTTTGAGTCTGGTGAGTCTGTTTTAATCGAGTCTGTAACGGTTCCTATGATGGCAAGTTTTCCAGGAATGCATCTTTTGGCATCCCGAGTCCTTTCCATTTCAAGTTCAAAATTGTAACCCCTGTTGAAATCAATTAAATGAATCTAGTTTTTGCTTACTTTGTTGTACCTCAAATATCATGTTTGGATTTTAAAAATTTTAATGAATTCGAGGAGCATATCCCCAAAGAATTAAAAATTTTAATTGAAAAGGAAGAAGAAATGCGAGCTAAACTCGTAATGGAAGAAATTATTTCAATAAATCCTAATAATAAAAAGGATCCGCAGATAGTTCAGGTTGGTTCTGCACTCTTTTCGAAAGAACCTGAGATGTTAACCCTTTTATTAAAAGAATTCAAAAATATTTTTGCATGGTCCTACGAAGATATGCCCATAATTGACCCTGATATCGTACAACACCAAATCCCTCTCTATCCCGTTACCAATCCTGTCAAGAAGAAACTCAGGAAAACGTAAGGAGCTTTCTAGGAAAAATTCAGTCTATCAGTCGATTTATAGCTAAAGTGACCACGACCTGTGAACCCATGTTCCGACTCTTGAAGAAATGGGACTAATTTTCGATGGGATCAACAATGCCAGGATGCTTTCGTTGCTATATGACAATACTTGTAAGCCCCTCTAGTCTTGTCGCCATTAGAACCCGATAATCCTTTGATACTGTATTTATCCGTGACTGATTTAACAATGGGATGTATGCTCGCTTAAGAAGATAATTTTAAGGTAGAAAAAGCTATCTACTACCTAAGCAAAAAGATGACAAAATGCGAACGTCGGTATACGCCTTTAGAAAAGACTTGTTGGGCGCTAGTTTAAGCATCTAGGAAATTACGGCATTACATGCTAGAGTACTGAGTTGTTCTGATCTCAAGGATGGACCCGCTCAAGTACCTCTTAAAAAAGCCATCATTGACAGGAAAGTTAGCCCGGTGGTTGCTAATGCTAGTCGAGTTTTATTTATAGTATGTCACGAGGAACTCAGTGAAAGGGAGAGCCATTGCAAAGTTCTCGGTCGACCATCCTATTGAAGGAGAAGAAGAGCCCAAGTTTAAGTTTCCTGATGAACAAGTGTTGAAAATCGAAAAGGATCTGTGGACTCTGTACTTCGGTGGAGCTTCGAACCAATATGGGTACGGGATAGATATACCTTTGTTTACTCTCGATGATTCCCATATCCTTTGGCTTATAAGTTGAGTTTTGAGGATACCAATAATAAGGTTGGACACGAAGCTTGCTTAGCCAAATTGGAAGCAACCTTAGAACTAGGGGTGAGAAAGTTGGAAATTATAAGGGACTCAGCTTTGGTCATCTCCCAAGCAAAAGGAGAATAGAAGATTAAAGAAGAAAGGTCGATCAAGTACCACCGAGAGCTCAATGATAGACATACCGTCCAGAGTAAGGATGAGATCCTTGGAGATTCAGCAAAGAGATACACCCGTAATCGATAATATCGTCGCTACTCAAGAAGTCAATGATAGACTACCCTGGTATCACGACATTTAGAATTTTATTGAGAAGGGCAAGTATCCTAGTCAAGCCAGCAAGAAGGATCAAAGAGCTATCAAGAGACTCGCCGCGCAGTTTGTGATCTATGGGGGGAGACTATACAAGAAGCGATATCTAGGAATTAATAAACTCTGTGTTAACACGGAAGAAGGACACGAGTTGATTGGACCTCACGTGAGAGGGATGATACTGGTTAAAAAGATCATGCGCCAAGGATACTTTTGCATGCCGATGGAAACGGATTATCAGTAGTTTGTTCGAAGATGTAGGAAATGTCAAGTTCATGCGAACCTCATGCATGTGCCACCATCTTAGCTCTGTAACATGATATCACCTTGGCCATTCTCAGTTTGGGAGATTGATGTGATAGGAAGGATTACACCTAAGGGATTGAATGGACATGAGTTTATCCTTAGAGCAATTGACTATTTCACAAAGTGGGTCGAAGCTGCCTCCTACTCTGTCTAGAAGGCCTCCTAGGTAGCCAAGTTCATTAAGGAGAATTTTATCTATCGGTATGAGGTCCCACGAGATAATTTTTGATAATGGTTGTCGCCTCCAAGGAAATATTTTCGGATCTCTTGGAGGAGTACCAAATCACTGCTCATAAATCTTCCCCATAAAGACTGCAAATTAATGGACCTGTGGAAGCTGCCAACAAAAACGTAAAGAAAGATTCTGCAAAAGAACAATAGAGGGAAGTAGAGATTAGCTGAAGAAGCTGCCATTTGCATTTTGGGGATACTAAACGTCAATCGGGACCTTCACTGGAGTAGCATTGTATGCATTGGTTTATGGATAGAAGCAGTCCTACCACAGAGTTGGAGATTCTGTCCTTAAGCATTATGGCTGAAACCAGTATTCCCGAATTAGATTGGCAGATGGATAGGTTTGAAGTGTTGCTTTTGTTCGATGAAAGGAGACTCAAAGCGTTATTCAAGGGAATCAAAGGAGAATAACTAGGGCATTTAACAGGAAGGTCAAATCTAAGAATTTGAAAGAAGGTGATTTGGTTCACAGCCCCAATCTTTTACCCAAGGGGGAAGTTTAAACCTAATTGGGCCGGACCTTATCTTATCAAAACCCTGATGTTAAAAGGAGCCACTATTCTTATAGATCTAGATGGGAATGTATTTTCTATGCCAATCAACTCGGATCAGTTTAAAAGGTTTTATTCCTGAGAGAAAAATAGAAATAAAGAGAAAAGCTCGCTGGGTTGAAAATTGTAAAAGTGTGCCCAGGCCAAAGTTAGAGCAGCCCGCAAGGCCAAAAACCTGAAAGGGAGACTTTGACAAAAGTTATGGCAATGAAAAGGAGAGTTTTAATACCCGAGTGCAACCCAAGCCTCGAACTACGTTATGACCCAATTCCCTTCCTCAGGGATACGTAGGCAGCTTCTCTCAGAAATTCGGCCTAAACCTTTGTTTAAAGCCATCATTTAATAGTTGATCAACACAAAAACTTACTTTAAGTTTTTTAATAAATTGGTTATACTGCAAAAAAAAATTCTAAGGAACAGTTTCAAAAATCATCACAAACTAGAAGCGGAGAAACTTCCATTAATAATTTTTACTGATTTAGTATGATTCTAAAAACAAGAGAGGCTTACAAGTCCTCATCTTTTTTCTGAAAAACTAAAAAGGAAAGCGTCAATATATTAGGGCACAACAAAGAAAAGTCAAGTTTTCCATCTTTTTACGTCTCCTCCTCACTTTGCATCACACTCTAACTCCTTCCCCAGACAAGCTTCATAATCCCCAAAAAGCTCGGCGTCAAACTCGCTACCAACTCGCATCTTCATTTGGGAAGACTAAGTACTGGCCTAAGAAGGGAGCTCAATGAAGAGAACTTTAGAGATGGCTCATAGCAGCATCAGGCCTAGTCTGAGTGTGCCTGAGCTGACGAAGAATACAGTATGGATGACAGAAAGTAGACAGTTTCAAGCCAATCAACAAGACCCCAGGGTGATCCATGATGGAAACAGTCATAAGGAAAATCTTCAGCCAGGGGCATTACAAGGAAATGTCCTCCCTAGTCCTTCTAAGCAGCTTCAGTGGAGTAGAGGCGGTAAGCTCGACAATGAACGAATAACTTCACACTGTAGTTATCAGACATGGGTTTCTCCAGCAGATTTACCTTCTCTATCAGCCAAACCTAAGAGAAATAAAGAAAAAAGAGAGCTGAGCGGAAAAATAGAAAGAAATACAAAAAAAGGAGAGTTGAGTGGGAAAAGATAGAGAGAAATACCGAAAAAAGAGAGCTGAGATAGAGAGAAATATCGAAAAAAGAGAGCTGAGATACAGAGAAATATAGAAAAGGGAGAGCTGAGATAAAGAGAAATACAAAAAGGAGAGCTGAGATAGAGAGAAATACAGAAAAATTGGAGCTGAGATAAAGAGAAATATAGAAAAATGAGAGCTGGGTGGGAAAAGATACAAGAAATACAGAAAAAGGAGAGTCGAGTGAATACATGTAGCAATAAAGCATTGCCTGCAAAACAAGGGACACCATTTGTACGGACCGCATCAAGCCCGAGAAGTGTCTCAGTAAGCACTAGTGGAACGGGATCCTAGCCCTCGTGAATCTGATAAGCTACAAAGAAGAGCTAGCCCATCCATCAGGAGACCTTAGAAGAAAATAGGCCAATAAACAGATACAAATAGCATAACGACGCTGAAGCTGAATGGGTCAAAATCGATCAATGATCCAAACCACATCAAGAACTCCATAAGTGAAGCCTCACACTTGGGGTAGCTACAAAGCTGCATCAACCGGTCCTTGGGACTCAAAAATGGAGTAGGAACTATGACTCCGTCTCAAGGCAAAATCTCAAGACTAGCGAAAAAGTCTTACACCGTCAGGAACAGCTCCTCATATTCGAAAGAAAACACGTGCACATTGAGATCCCAAAGTTGGGTAGCCCCTCTCAAAAGAGGCCATTTGATTCTCATGATCTTCAAAGAGGATAGCACATCCAGACCAAAGTTAACAAAGTTCTTGCACTCGACCTAAAAGAACTCACCCATTCATGACAAAAGGGAGTTGTTGAAAGAATAAACCATGGAAAGACAAAGAGAATGAAGAATATCTCAAGCAATAAGATCTGAACCAAAGGGTCCTCTTTTATAAAGCTAAAAAAAAGTGGGAGACCATATAATCAACCTTGATTTTCATGCCAAAAAGCTCTGCCATCAAACTTCACGGCCATAAACTCCAATCTTTCAGGCCGCAAACCTTTCAAACATCATGATTGCGAGATTTTTCCTCACGGCTGCAACCTTTTTACTATAGAAAATTTTTGATAGCACTTCCCTTTCTTGCTATCATCCTTACTAGGAACCTATAAGCAACTTGCAATACAAAAATGGGCTCACATGGCAAGTATTCCACTCACAAACATATATCATGCATAATAAAGGATTCGAGTGATCGAAAATATGTTTTCATATGTATGAAAAAGAGATAAGCATCCACAATGAACACAATGTAATCTAAAAGCACGAAGGCCTATCCTAATCAAAATAGTAATGTATACATGTGCAGTACATCAAGTGTGTCAGTGGGCACGTAGGCCCAAGTAAAGAAATAGGCACACATGCCTCCATATACAGGAAATAAAAGGGAAAAGAAAAAAAGAAGGAAGCAGCAAGGGTCGTCACTCGCATCTAGTCCTTTTTCTCTCTTTCCAAAACCCTAGTCATATGTGAAGCATTATCTAGGTCCTAAATTCGTGAGACGACTCTTAGGTTTTTCCAAGACCTAAAGGACTAAGCATCCCTCTCTTCTAAACTCTAGTCATATGCAATGCATTGTCTAGGTTCTAAGTTCGTGAGACGATTCTTAGGTTTTCCTAAGACGTAGAAAACTTGGCATCCCTCTCTTATAAAACCCTAGTCATATATAAAATATTATCTAGGTCCTAAGTGAGTGAGATGATTCTTAGGTTTCTCTATGCCCTAGAGGATTAGGCATCCCTCTCTTCTAAAACCCTAGTCATATGCAAAGCATTACCCAGATCTTAAGCTCATGAGATGATTCTTAGGTTTTTTGAGCCCTAGAGGACTAAACATCCCTTTCTTCTAAAACCCTAGTCATATGTGAAGTATTGTTTAGATCTTAAGTCCATGAGACGTAAGTTTTCCCAAGCCCTAGAGGACTAGGCAACCCTCTCTTCTAAAATCCTAGTTATATGTGAAGCGTTGTTTACGTCCTAAGTTCCTGAGAAGATTTTTAGGTTTTCCCAAGCCCTAGAGGACTAGGCATCCCTCTCTTCTAAAAGCCTAGTTATATGCAAAGCATTGCCTAGGTCCTAAGTTCGTGAGACGATTCTTAAGTTTTCCCAAGCCCTAAAGGATTAGGCATCTCTCTCTTCTAAAAACCCTAGTCATATGCGAAGCATTATCTAGGTCTTAAGTTCGTGAGACGATTCTTAGGTTTTTTCAAGCCCTAGAGGACTAGGCATCTCTCTTTTCTAAAAACCTAGTCATATGCGAAGCATTGTCTCGGTACTAAGTTAGTTAGATGATTCTTAGGTTTGTTATGCTCTACTGTTCTAGGCACTCTAAGCCATGCTTTCCAGGCACCTCCAATAGAGTTCATAAAGCTTTAGATTGTTGATTACTTCTTTAGGTCTTAACTCGACCTTTTGAAGTTCCTATGTTTTGCATCATACCTTGTACCTGCACCATGTTTTGTGTTTGCCATGCATCATGATTAGCCTGTTTGCATCACATGCATTGCCTCATGAACTATGACTGGTTTAATCCCTTGTAATGGGGTACGCAGGAAGCTCGATGGAAATTTGAGTTTGACCACACTTTTCTGTGTGTTTTGTTTATGGCTAAGATTGACGGCTAATTCAATCGGTTTGTCTCTAGAGCGTTGAGATTTATTTGCACCATGAGTTGTTGCAAGCTCTGTCAAAGAGGGGCAACTGTAGGCAGCCCAATCTGACTAAGCTGAATCTTAGGTGCCCCGTCTTGAATGCACTCCAATGACGAAAAATTGAGAGTTATGCTCATGGATTTTCCTAAGAAAGCAAAATTATGAATTCGGTTCAACATCCAAGAAAACCACCAAAAACCCTATGGCTGTGACTTTTCTATCCTCACGGCCGCCACCTTTTTAAAAACCCTAGAACAGGCCATATCCTTGCTATCATGGCCGCTACCTTTTTGAAAACCCTAAAGCAAGCCGCGACTCCGTTTGTCACGGCTGCCACTTTGTTTGAAACCCTAAGTCTAGCCACGGCTTTCAAAAGTTACGGTTGTCTTTTTCATTGCCATAAAGGTAGCGGCCATCACTGTACAAAAGCTAAAAGGTAACGGACGCTACTTTTACCCCTTTTGGATAGATGAAAGCATTCCAGAAGGGGTGTGTGTTGCCCATTTTACCTATAAATAAGCGTAATTTTTTTACAGAAACCTAAGAAAAGAAAACCTGGATACCAAAACTCGACCCAAATACACCCCCACCCGATATTCTTCCATCCATTTCATACTTCCTGAACCTTATTCGTGTTCTTACTAGCATTGAAAAAGTTCTCAGAGCTCGTATTGGCTTGGAGATAGCCTATTCTCACCCATGAGAGGCTATTCGAGATGGATATTCACATGAGGTAACTTTAGGAACCACACCTCTTCTATAACCCTTATCTTCTTCCCTCGAGGGTGTCGTGGATAAGATTTCTATTGTTTTTATTATCTATTTATCAATCTAAGCATTGTTCCTTCAAGTTTGCATCATAAACGGTGTATTCATAGCTTTCTGTTTCAAATCTTTACAGTCTTTTTTACTTCGTTTCGATGCTCACAAGCATACTGAGCACATCAAAAACTTTTTGAGGTTATGGAACATGATGGCTACGACCTTCTAGTGTCACGACTGCATGTTTTGTTAAACCTACTATCACGATCGTGAACTATGTGCACATGGACGATACATTTGCGCCTTAAATACCTACGGCCGTAACATTTTATTGTTACGGCCGCGACATTTGTTTAAAGGCTAAAAACGTGAAAACTCTCTTTAAAATTTCCTGTTATTTATTTACTTCAAGGATTTCCTCCCTTTTTTTCTTATTTTACTTTGCTATTGTCTTTTTCGTACTTTAGCTCATGCTCTTGCTGGGTAATGAGTGGTACATCTGGCCTAGATCGAATGGGTCGTGGTCTCTATTTTGTACACCCCATTTTTCTGTATGCTCGGTAGTTATGAAAACATAACGGCCGCGGCCTTTTACTATCATGGTCGCGCGTGTTCTGTTAAACTCACAGTAACGGCCGCCAGTGCTCTTGTTCTTGTTTTATAGGCCGTAGCTTTTATTTAATATTTGTCACGGCCGCCATATCCTCTTATTACGGCCGTGAGGTATTGTGAAGCCAGTGTCTTGAAAAATGTGTTTCAAGCACTTTGTTATTTATTTCAATGATCAATATGTCTTATTTTGAGATATTGTTTGTATAGAGGATGAAAGATGATAGATCTAACCAAGAATAAATGGGTTATGATTTCTGTCCTGCATATCATGTCCATTTAAGCCTGTTTTAGACCTTGTATGATTATTATACTCTTTTTGGATCCTTAAAACCCTTGGCCGCAACTTTTGTTTGTCATGGTCGTGAGCTTATTTTATTCTATTTCTCACAGTAACCTATTATTTATCACGGCCGTAGGTTTTAGGGCTCGTTTTGTCACGGTCGCAACATTTGTTGCTACGGCTGTGAGTTTTATGCATGTCTAGTAGTTTAAATGTAGTGTCTAAATCTTTTCCGTTTATTCTGTATAGCATGTTTATAGCATGATAGGGACAGAAATATTGTTGCATGGCCTTTAGGTCCCTGTTTGTTCATTTTATTGTTTATTCATATGTTTTTCACTTTGCTTTGCTCAAATAATGCATGTAGCCTATCTAGAAATAATAACCAACTTGTATGACCTTAGGAATCATAGTTAAGATTTTGTTTACTTACTTGCTTTTGTTTGAACTCTCTTTAACCCATGTTCTGTATATGTTACTTTTAAAAAATTTACAACAAGAACCAATATTGACAAAGTAGAGGCTAATCTCACGGCTGGTCGAAAAGGGTGCCTAACACCTTCCCTTTCTGTGCTTTAGCACATGAACTCTCTTTTTCTCTTGTTACGATTTTTTTTAAAAGACCCGCAATATTTTTTTTATTTTTTTTAATTTTTTTTAAAAATCAAGTAGCGACTCCATTTTTCTAAAAAGGATGCTTAGATCCCTTGGATTTTCCTATTTTGAAAAGAAAAGAATATTTTTCTAAAAATAATAGATATTCGGTGCATCCCACGTGACCAAAACACCCGTAGCAGCCTTCTTTTTATTTTTCTTGATTTTTTTCAAAAATCAAGTGGTGACTCTATTTTTCTAAAAAAATACGCTTAGATATCTTGAATTTTCTTCTTTTGAAAAGAAAAGAATATTTTTCTAAAAGCAATATATATCCAGTGAACCCCATAAATAAAAAAAAATGCCCGCACCTTTGCAGCGCATGGATTTACTACTAGTAAGATTTATCATTTTATTTTGATGCTATATAGGTCATATCATTTGTTGTCATTTTAATGCCTCACTATCTATGGTTGTAGCCAAGATGAGTGTATGAAGAGAAAACAAAGTTCATCCACTGATGCTCTCCGTGCTGAGGTATTGTCTTCGTTGCTTCCATTGCTTCTCAAATTTATTAGCTTCACGCGCTAATCGTATACTATTTCTTATATGTTTCTTGTTTTTCATAGTTTAAATGAGAAATTGGAAAGAAGTGGAAGGCGCATGGAAAAAGTGAGAAGCGCAAGTATGAGAACAAAGCAAAGGCTGATTCGTTACGGTATGAAGCAGAGAAGGCCGTGGTTCCTTTGGTCAAGTCTCAAAATGTAAATGAAATGAAGATCGTTTTTCATTGTTATATGTATTATACTCTTCAATAAGCTAACTTCATATCCTAAGTTCTCACTGCCTTTTTTTTTTGTAAACAGCGATTATGGCACGGATTGCTTTGAACTCCGTGTATGTGACGCTACAAGGCTTGCGACTAGCGCAAGTCTAAACATGTAAGGACATGGGGTTCGACAACTTACTCTACTTACATTGTACAAAGTTGCCAAAACAACTTTGTCAGTGGCTAGTGGAGATGTTCGACCTATCCACAGTCACTTTGAATGTCTACGGGAAGAAGATATTAGTTACACCCTTAGACGTTCACAACATTCTTGGGTTTCCATGCAATAGGGTCCCGGTGCCCATCAAATCTATCCATACCGAGATACACAGCCTGTGTATGTCAATTGGGATCAGTAAGGCCGCCTCAATCGCACTGAAATAGTTGAAGGACAATTTGAGCTCAATGGAAGATGCTGACGACGTGTTCTATAGAAAGCTGGTGTTGTACCTCATTGGGGCCATCTTATGCCCAACTTTCGATCTGGGAGTGAATCAAAGGTATCTACACTTCTTGGTAGATACTTCCACTATCAGTCGATACAATAGAGCTGTTTCGTGTTGGACTTCCTCATAGAGGAGGTTCGCACATTCCAAACGTTCAAAGACAAAAGACGATGGGGCCTCAAGGGTTTTTATTACCTTTGTGTCCTTCTTTTCCTTTCTTTTTCAGTCCTTCTTGCATAAATCTTCTCTTATGTTTAAGTAACCAACCTAATGGCTCCTAATGGCTATATGATTCGTACATCTATTTTAGTTTAAGAGTTGCACACCCACGAGAGAATTCTCCACCCCATGGAGAAAGAGGCCTACACCTTGTCTCCAATACTGGGGAGACAAGGAGATTTTGTCCTGGATGAAAGTATTAGCTAGCTTGGGATTTAAAGATAATGAGAATGTAGTTAGCTTAAATATTCTTTTAAGATTGTCAAATACCCATATTTTATAATTCCAAAAGTAATATTGTTATTTACTAAACTCTTTTATTATTTTGTAACAGGTTGCAATGAAGGTTGAGGCGGGCGCCTTTAATGCTCCAACCATTGGGAAAGAAGAAGGAATAGGTGAAAAGATTGGGAAAGTAAGTCAAACACGGATGGACATAAAGGAGGATGTGGGGTTGCTTTCCCATGTGGACAAGTTGGAGAAAGACTTCAAGGTTCAACACATTTTCCGTTTCCATCAAGGCCGAGATAGGTGCGATGTCGACCATAGTGGTGGATGCAGTCACCCAACTGAAGAATGAATTGTTGGCGTCTCTTGCATCCAAACCCGTTGGGCAACCTACTGAGGACATCATCCTCTTCCCCATGGTAAAGCCCACTCATAGCTTGCGTGTTGTTCAAATAGTTGAGTCGAAGAATTAAGATGTTGTAATGGAAGCAGATAAAGTCACCTTCGGCCCTCTATCCTTCCAAGTGACATCACCTATGCCCCTTATGAAGAAGCTACGGAGATCTCTGCGTACCTCGTCCTCCGCCTTACCTACTGCGTTGCTAACTATTGCGCTAATGATGAGACTAATAGAAAGCAAATGACCCAGCCGATATGTACGACCACCGCATGGGGGGAATTACACTCTCCTAGGGGATACTAGCAAGCAAAAGACTAGAACGAAGCACGTGGGAAGGTTAAAGAAATAACAAGCTGTGAAGGTATCAACTACAAACCTATACTTCACTTTAAACAACATATACACATGTCCATATGTAGCTATTTCCATACATTTGTTTACCATATGCATTTACGTATACGTGGTCTTGATTTAAACAGAAGGCGATTATGGTGAAGGGATTGACTGCACAAATTTATGAATTTGAACCACCACTTTCGGCCTTTGAAGATCACGTAGCAACATACATCTTCGATACGATGTTGTCACCAAGGTTACATCTCACATACTTTAACTTTATGTTCACAATTTTCTTATCGTTACATGGGTTTCATAATTTCCTTCCTTAGGGAGGTGTTAATTCAAACGACCATCGACCATGTGAGACGACATGACCTGTTAACATTACGGCCAAGGGAATGGTTGAGTGATCTAGTGAGTATCTACATTCCTTATTCCCTCATTTTCATCCTCGGTTATATGTCAACTAACATAACTACATCTTTAATGCTCAGATCATCACTTGTGTTACCGTCAATTAAACCACCATTCAAAGGGAGCATAGTCCATATGGGCCATGGAGAAATTGGTTTTTGCCTACTTACGTATCGGTATGCATATTCGATACTTAATGTTCATTGGATGTTTTCATTTTTCTCATTCTATT
>JAOTRH010000024.1:15394380-15432396 GCA_034768845.1 Heliamphora exappendiculata | reverse complement strand
TCCAGGATTCAATTGCCAATTGAATGGCCAATTCAATTGCAATTGAATTCTGCTATTGAATTCTGGAATTCAATGGCGCCAATGAATTCACAGAAATTCCAACAATCACTTCTTTAAGCTATTCAAGTTTGATTCATATAATTTAGAGACCTCTTCACCCATGCCAATTGATTCGGTTGGACACGCCCAAATCCAAAAATCTATCTATGAATTGTTATAAATTCTAACAGAATTAATAATGCAATATAGGATAACTGACCACGTTAAAACTCAAACCTACACCTCTTACTCTAGATGCAAGCGCCTTACCTATTATGCTGTGTTCATCATTCAAAACAAATTTTTCATTGATTTATTACTAAAGTTTTCGTATTTATAATACACCTTTAATATCTAAATATTTTAATTTTTTTTTTATGTATTTTAGTAATTATAACCGAATCGTAACGATTCACGATTCGATTCGATTCTCAATTCAAAGAAAGGTCATTTCAATTTACTGTTTGATTCTCGATTTGACAGCTATGTATATTACACATATCAGACATAACAAAACAAAAAGTGTATATATATATATATATATATATATGTTTATCGGTGCATGTAGAAAACATAATTTGAACCATCAATTTTCTTCGGAATCGATAGCACCTCAACATGCAATAACTGTACTTTAATCATTTTTTATTACCACAATATTTTTACGATCTGGGAAATGGTAGACTCAAAGAAGGCCATAGTTTCAATCGGGAACAAAATTACTATCAAGCCTCTCATAAAATAATGCTCAAACATCAAGCTTTAAACAACAGTGATGCATACATTCTGCTTCAGAGAGTAAAAATGAAAAGAAAACATATGTTATTTGTTTAGAAGAAAGTGATAGGTTGAAACATCCCAGTGCATAAAATATCTGTCATTTGTTTAGAAATTCAAGGCTAGCCTCACTGTTTTCACTTAAAACGCTCAAGCTTGGGTTCAGACACAGGTGCCCAAGATGGTATCATGTGTTAAGCAACATAAGAAATGTGCATCAACAAACACAGCATGGAACATCCAAGCAACTATAGACTCTTAAGTTTCACGTGAAACAATTGCATATTTACCAGAGAGCATCATATTGTGATTAGGTGGGCAATCTGTTTCGGCAGTATTTGATACTTTGAAGGACCCTGACAAGAGTTTAGCCATTTTTCATTTTCTAGAGCATTGCAATACATGTAAACATACCTGCCAAATTTGATGGGGGGGCATAAAGCACGATTGATAGTTGAGACCAAACTCTTGTTATAAATCAAATGTCAAGACTCAAGTGCCCTCCAACTCTCCAAGTGTTGTGGCATGAAGCCATCATTGTTCAAACAATATTCCTTGGCCGAAAAAAAGCCTTGAACTCACCATGGTAGGGTCAAAGTGCTTCATTATGTGCCAAGCAAGGTCAATTCAATTAAAAAAATATGGAGTCCTCAGGCTTTCAGTTTTGTGGACAGTACTGGACAATGCAAGCATACCATGGACTGGAAATGTTTAGTTTTTGACTTCTTTTGTTTCTTCAAATTCAAAAAGAAAATGCAAGTATCTATAGGTTGTGACAATTTATAGCATAAGAACTAATGTTATACAAGACTAGCGATCATATCAAGACACTCTCATCTTTTACCACAAAAACATCTAACTATTACACCATGCGCTGCCACTAATCATTCAACAAATTTTACAATGATTTATGTCTAGGCTTTTCATATTTATCTATTTAATATCTAATTGTATAGATATATGGTTTATGGATATTAGAAATTATAATCGAATCTTTCCGGTTGACTATTTGTTTTGATTGGCACTTCAAAAAGAATAATTTTAATTGGCAATTCAATACTCAATTGGACAACTATGATATAAAAATAATAACTACCAAACACATTTATTGGACCAAAAAGATTTTACTCATGCATTAGACCTTTAGGCTTCACCTTGGGCTAGCTTCCAAGTGAATATTGGGCTCTAACTAATCAAGGGATGTGTCATAAATAGAGAGATAGAGAATTGAAATGGGAAGAGGAACCTCTAATGTGTGGAGGAGCTATTTATTGTAAATTTACTTGTAGATGAAGGAGAAGAAGACCTTTTATCGAAGAGTCAGGCCATGGGAGTCGTATCATAAGGTGTTGGTGGGGAAGATATGATATGCCTTAGAAGATGTCACATGTCTTGGGTAACTTGATTTCGAATAGCGAGGATCCGTAAACCCTGCCCCCGACATGTTGTCATTTGTGAGCTCAGTGAAGGCAAGGTTAGGTGAGGCACCAAGGCTAGGCTTGAAGAGGCGAGGCGACGAGGCCATGGATGAGAAGAGGCAAAGCACCTAGGCAAGGTAAGGCAATGCCCCTAGACAAGGAGAAGCAAAACTTGCCTTGTGAAATGGAGACAACCCCTCCACACGATAATGGGACAAGTCTTGTGGGGCATAAATACTGACAAGTTTTTAATAGGATCCCAACCCAAGAGCAGCATCCTTTTTAATCATTTAATGTATATACTTTATATTTTATTAAATTGAAATTTATTTTACAGATTTATTACATTGTATATGGTCTTATTCAATTAGTTTTATTGTTTGATAATATTAAATATTTGGCATATTAGATTCGAATGTATTTGCAAGTTGAAAAAATAAATAGAACAATATGGTAGTCTAATTAACCTCAAAGTTGGCATGCCCTATGTTACAGAAACTCTTTCAAATGTGAGTAAATACATGTATGTTGGACACACAAGATTTATGTAAGAATAAGGTATATGCCTGACATGTGTGGTTGGACGTTACTAACAAGCATGTCTATGAATTTGAGTTTACCACGTAACTACGTATAAAATTTTAATATTCCGCATGAAATGCTTTATTTCACCTTGTAAACATTATTATGTTACATACTCACACCCTTCAGAAATGGGAATTAGATAAATATGACACGTAAACGCAAAACCATTCCAAATCTCCCTACTCGAGTGCATGTAGCATAGGATATGCCGATTCATTTTTTAATTCTACACTAGTTACCAATTCGCATCCTTTTTAATTTCTATAATTTTGCAAGATCCTTGTGTTGCTCAAGCTTCCACCATGTGCAGCATCTTATGCATAGCTATATGCAATATTGGAAACATAACGTGTCTTCATAAGACTTTCTTGAAACACAATTCTAATTCCAGTAAAGTATCATGTGCAATTAACATGAAATAATAAGTTCATGATCAATTAAACTAAACATACAAATAACACATCATGTGTAAGAAAGATAAATCAAATTATATCCGCAAGTTTGGTAATCACTTTTCAACATTAAACTTTTTTATGAAAGAAAACACAGGGAACCATTAGCCAAAAATGGGTATAATTTCACTCTTATTCTTTCACTTGTGATGGATACCTAATGATCTATGCCCATGTGTTTTAATTTAAAATCCATTGAAGTTCTCAGTTTGCACACGTAAATGTTCTCCTAGTGCAATATCATCTTTCTTACAATGAACACACAGACTTCCACCAAAAGAATTTGACAGAAACAGCATGGATGAAGGGGGAAATTTTCATCATGAAACTACGAAGAAAAGATGAACAATTCCTAAAGAACGAAGCCCACTCAAGACTCGCAAACAATGAAAGTGTCACCTAAATCATTGCACAGAAAGCAGTAACACTACACCCATAGCGAGATCAAAAGCTTATAAATTTACCATTCTGAAGGCCCAAGAACCCTCATGTACAAGTATCCATTCCATCCGATGCATTATTATTGACTAGAAAAATGTACCCTTCTAACTTCACTAAGATACAAAAGAATGTAACCCAAATGTAACCTTAAACCACCAAAAGTGCAAGGGCCTCCACTTATTGACTTTTCTATTTCAAGCAATAACTAATACCAATTTTCATAATAATATGTTAGTAATTAATAAGTACTAAACCATCCTGCCTTCATAAATTTACAAAAAGTCAAAAAACGCATAACTAGGACTGAAAAGAGGACATACAGGGAGTGTAGTTTGTCCAGCTTCATCCATGATGCAGACATCAAATCTCTTGTTGACAAGCAAGGGACTGGTTATCCCCAAACAAGTAACTGCAACAACTTTGATTTGGTCTAGTCTTACCTTAATGTCTTCAATACTATGTATGCTCATTGCTGTCAAAAAAAATTAGATTGAAAAGTAATCAAGTGATTTGGAATTTAAAAAAAAAACTATTAAAAAGGATAAGGAAAAGAGGGCATTGCTGATAACACGTGCAACCTGAAAAGCAATGCCCCTGAACTTCCTCATGCAGAGCATCATTTCTTCCAATGCGTACAAAATCTATGTCCTGCAGCAGCTAACATTTCAGTTAGTTGCAAAAGGAACTCAGAATAGTGATGCAATAAGAAGACATAATATTAATAGGGATTTATTTATTTGTTATTCTGTGAGGTGGGTCGCACATGGAGACTCGTGATACCAAACCGAACTAAGTCTCATGTCCCAATCACTTGGGGTCATCTACATGAATTGTTTTCTTTTCACTCTACTCTAACATCAATTAAATTTAATAACGAGACACGAGATGATTTGAATATGTGAAATAATCAAATAGGTTTTTTTTAATATCTTATGCATTGTAATCTGAATCAATGATGGCAGTGACAGGAATTAAGGATAAGAATAATCACATAGATGGGCTAATAGACAAATTGAAGCTTTTGCCGAATATAGACCAACCAAGCTTGAATACACTATTCAAGAGGGGTGGGCAGCAGCCCCAAGGCCTGCCCAAGCCAGTAGAACCAAGAAAGGCTGAAATTTTAGGCCTGTTTATTGAATGGGACGGGCTTGGGAATAGTCCTTGAGACTCGCCCAGACTGGCCCGACCTGTTTATTAATATAAATTCTATAGATTTTATAATCTGTACACATGTATATGCTGGTTTATAAAATTCATACATAATTTTCTTTGGGTAAAAATAAAGAGGCACTTAAGAGGGAAAGGTGCACTGACAAGGCTTGATCCTAGGATGTAGGCGTATATGTTGTATAGTTGTTTTAACCAAAAGAATTGTATAATTTCGACTTACCTACAAAGAGGGATAGCCGTTTATTTATATTGACGGAATAAGTTTACAAAAAGAATTAAAAATCTATAATATAAGAAATAAATAAAATCAAAAATAACATCATCAATTAAGAAATCCTAATTTCCTAAAAAATCTTATTTCCAATACTCCCCTTCAAGTTGGGACAAAGATATCAATCAAACTCAGCTTCACAATTACAGACTTGAGCAAAGATGGTCCCACTGGACACGCTTAGGACCGGCATCCGAAGTTGGCTTCTCAATTTCCAAAAACCAATTAGATTTTCCTTCCCCCCTAAGAAGGAGTAAAATCCGATGGGGATGTCCGAGAGATGAATTTATCACTGGGGTTAGTTATATCGTCCAATAAACAAATGCAAAGCAGTCAAAAGAATAGATAACCGAAGATGCGGCAAAAAACAAGAACGCTACCTAAACAACAACGGTAGCCCCTAAAACCAAGAAAAAGAACAATGTTACCGAAGCAAACATGATAGCCCCAAACAGGTACGAAGCTGGCAAAACTAAGAACAATGCTACCAAAACAAAACGGTAGCCCCAAACAGGTACAAAAACAACAAAATAAGAGTTTATCACATTAGCAAATCACATATTAAAGATGGCGTGTGAGACAACACCAAATCAAGCCAAACAGGCAAAAAAAGAACCTAGTTTGCAAACCAATTTGTTGAACCAGTAAATGCGAACAAGCGGACAAAGAACCATAGAACTGTTAAGAATCAGAGATGTAGTTGGCAATGTCGACGAGGTCCCGATAGAACTAAATCTTTGAGTAACCCAACATATGAGAAAACCCTGAACCCGTCTTCAACCGAACGAACTCATAAATCCTTTACCACCATTCGATGGTTGAATCTCATCCTTTAGTGCTGACACACTTGGTGGTGCCTAGATTTGGTGTTCATTTGCTGGTTTGACGTCGGTTTGAGCATTTAAGTGGATTTTGGCACACAAACAACGAAACCCTAGTTCACGATTTGTTAATTGAGGCTTCACAAGTTATTTTTGATTGTTAGTACCAATCTTATAGGTGCCGATTCCTCCTATGTAGGCTTGATTTGTGGTCAATTCGGTGAATCTTGGTGTTTGGGTTCATCTTTGAACCATTGAACAATTTAGCGCCACCTTTGTTTGTTCTTCGATTGCTCGTTTTGATACAGACCTGATTGTTTGGTTCGTTTCGGCTCGTGTGGTTCGACTTGGCTTTCTCTAGTTTTTCGACAGCCACTTCATGTGCTTCTTCCTTTTGTGGTGTGATTTTGCTCTGTTGAGTTATTATGATTAGATCTGGTTTCGCGATTTGGTCTTTGTCTGGTTGTGTGTGGATTTGGCCTCTTCCTTTGACTTGATTTAATATGGCTTAAGCAAAAACTTTTTCTAGTTCTCATGATGCTCTCCATATTTAGCTTAGCGAGATTATTCAGACATTGTGTGATGTTCTACCTCTCTTCTACTATTAAAAAAGGCAGCCCGGTGCACAAAGCTCGCGCATATGTGGGATCCTAAAACGGGGCAAACCACGATAGATTTATAGTACGCAGTATTACCTTACATTCGCAAGACACTGTTTCTATGCCTCAAACCAGTGATTTCCAGATGCCACACGATAACTTTACTGTTGTGTCAAGACTTTCATTGCTCTCTCTTCTACTGCTACTTTAGCTAATTCAAACAATATTGCATGTGCCGCTTTTACCCCTCCATCTTGGATCATCAATTCAAACACTAGATCTCACATGTTTAGTAATCCATCTCTTTTTCTCTAATTTGACTCTTATTAACAATCATATAGTCTTAGTTGATGGCTCATCTCAACCAGTTCACAGGCAAGATGTCCTTCCTCTCTCTCTTTCTTTCACCTTACCTTCTAGTTTTTATATTCCCGATTTTTCCTTTAACTTACTTTCAGTTAGTCAATTAACTAAATTTTTACATTACTCCGCAATTTTTTCTCCTACTTCTTGTGTCTTTCAGGACCTCAAGACCAAAAAGATGATTGCTTCGGAGTATGAAAAGAACCGGCTTTATTATCTTGATGTTAATTCTGGTTATCCTTCCCATACTCCATCAGCCTTGAATGCTACAATTTCACCTCTTCAGTAGCATTTCGATTGGGTAATCCTTTTGTGACTAAGCTTAAGTTAGCCATTCCCAACTTACCTCATGTGTCCAGTTTTGAGTGTGAAGCGTGCCAGTTAGGTAAACATCATCGTAGTTCCTTTTCCAATCGTAGTTATCACCGTCATTCAGAGTCCTTTAATGTTGTCCATACGAACATCTGGAGTCCTTCTCAAAGTCTAAGTACTAGTGGATATTCTTATTTTGTCATCTTTGTTAATGACTACTTTCGTATCACTTGGCTTTTTGTTGAAACACTGGTCTGAATTACCTTATGTTCTCTTTACATTTTTTATCAAGCGCATCAAAGTTATTCAACCTGATAATGCGTGAGAATGTATGTAGTCTGTTGTTGATTCCTTTTGTGTTTATTGTGGTATTATTCATCAGACGACTTATGTCCACACATCTCAACAAAAAAGAATTGCTAAATGAAAGCACCGTCATTTGTTAGATGCTGCTCGTACCTATTTGTTTCATGCACAAATCCCAAAACACTTTGAGTGATGCTATCCTTGCTGCCTGTTATCTAATTAATCGCATGTCTTTTGTTGGTCTCGATCACCAGTCTCTTTTTTCCTTGTTATATCACAACTCTCCACCTTTCTCCCCCACTCGTGTTTTTTGTTATACAACCTTTGTACATGTTCTTGATCCAGGTAATAATAAGTTATCCCTTTGGGTATATAAGTATGTCTTTCTTAGAAACTCTTATTCTCAAAAAGGATATTGATGTTATCATTCGAAGTCTCAACAATACTTTGTGAGTGCCAATGTAACTTTTTTTGAGTCCATTCCCTTTTTCACTTCCTCAAGTAACCAACTTTCTTTTGATCTCATCTGTCGTAGTGAGGAGTCTTTCTCTTCTCCTACGCTTCCTCTACCTCCCCCTATGTCACCCTTTTCCCCCTCTAACCCACCTTTACGGGTTTATTAGCAATCTCGAGATAGGCTCATCATCTCGTATGGCTTGGATTCTTCATCTTCTCCGGTAGAGATTCCTATCTTCTCCGCTCCTAACTCTGATGACTTACCAATTGCTGTACGTCGAGGTAAACGTGCATGCACTTAACATCATATTACTAACTTTGTGTCATATGATCGCTTGTCATCTTGTCTTCATTCTTTTACTTCTATCCTGTTGTCCATTTCTATTCCTACTTATAAGCAAGTTATGTCCCTGGTTAGAAACTTGCTATAGATGAGAAAATGAATGCCCTTTATAAGAATCAAACTTGAGAGCTTACCACTCTCCCACATGAGAAGCAAGCGGTGGAATATCATTGGGTTTATACAGTAAAGTACCTTTCAAATGGTTTTGTTGAGCATCCTAAGACATATTTGGTTGCAAAAGGCTATACTCAGACATACGACGTTCATTACTTAGATACTTTTTCTCTAGTTGCTCGCCTTAACTTTGTTCGAATTCTTTTATCTATTGTTGTTAGTCGTTCCTAGCCGTTATATCAACTTGGCATTAATAATGCCTTTCTTCACGGCGATATTTAGGAGGAGGTTTATTAAGAACAACCTCCTGGCTATGTTGTACCTGTGAGCACCTTGTTTGTCACTTGCGTAAGGCTCCATATAGTCTGAACCAATCCCCTTGTGCCTAGTTTAATCGCTTCAGTTTTGTTGTCACTACTTACGATTTTTGGTGTTTCACATCTGATCATTCAGTCATTGTTCATCATTCTTCTGCTGGTTTGATAGCTACTTTAGAACGACATTTGGCTCATCATTTTCATACCAAGGATTTACGCGTTCTCCGTTACTTTCTTGGAATTGAAGTTACTCGTTCCTCTCTAGGGATCTCTTTATCCCAACGTAAGTATACCCTTGATCTTCTCTCTGAAAATGGGTTGCTTGGTGTTCATCCGGTTGATACACCTATGGATTCTACTCTTAAGCTCGATACTGAACAGGGAAAACCATTTCTAGATATTGATCGTTATCGACAACTTTTTAGGAATTAATTTATCTCACAGTTATTCATCTGGATATCACATATGACGGTGTTGTTAGTCGGTTAATGCATGCTCCTCGTCAGCCACACTTTAATGTTGTTTGTCATATACTTCGCTACTTGAAACGTACCCCAAGTCGTGGATTGTTATATTGTCCATCTGATCATTTGTCTGCGATTGGCTTTATTGATGCTGATTGGGCTAGTAATCGCTTTGATAGACGATCCACCTCTGGCTATTATACTTTTGTTGGCAGTAATCTTGTCATTTGGCGTAGTAAGCAATCGACTGTTGTTGCCTGTTCCAATGCTGAAGCAGAGTATCATGCTCAGGCTCATACTGTTTCTAAAATGTTGTGGATTTTTTTTCTTTAGGACTTCAGCATTACATCTTCTCGTCCGATGAAAATGTTTTGTAATAATCAAGCAGCTATATATATTGCTAATTATCCTGTATGCAATGAGCGTACTAAGCGTATTAAAGCATATTAAGGTTGACTATCACTTTATTCAAGACTTAATGATGACAAAGAAAATTGTCACTCCTTATGTTAGCTTAGAAAATCAATTTGATGATATTCTCACGAAGCCATTAGCTTGTTCTTCATTTCAGAGATTTCTCTCCAAGTTGGGCATCATTGATTTCTATGCTTCATCTTGAGGGTGAGCGTTAAAATTTATTTTATATTTTATTGGATAGTTTTGTAATTATCTATGTATGACTCATATATATATATACATATATATATATATATATATATATATATATATTGTGGGGTGTAGAGACTATTTTGAGTCTCGTGATTCTTACTCTAATTTTCAATTATTATCTCTCTTTCGTTCTATCTTCTTCTCTCCCTTCAACCCTAAATCACTATTTTACAACTCAATTGCACTCAACCATTAGTCCCCTTTCTATTCCTCGGCCTTTTCACTCACTCTAGTTTTTGGTTGTGCCTTTTTGCATGTTTTTTATCCAAGCCGTGATAAGTTATCCCTTTGGGCTCAAAAGTGTGTTTTTTGGCTATTCTCGTAGTCAAAAAGGAAATTGTTGTTATTATCCCAAATCTCGACTCCTTTCTTTGCTTCATCTAATCACATGCTATCTTTTGATCTCATATATTATAGTAAGGGGGAATCTTCTTCTCCTACTCTTCCTTTACCCTTTTCCCTGCTAGTTCGCTCCTTTTTAATCCTTCTTTGCAGGTATATCAACAACCTCGCAATAGGCAAGTTGTCTCTTATGGCTGGGATCCTTCATCTTCATTGGTTGAGATTCATGCGACCTCACCCCTCCTTTCGCTCCTAATGAATTACCGATCGCGTTTACCTTATTGTCTATTTTTTTTGCTTCCATATTATAAATATAAGATGTAAATGTCCAAATGGAAACATCCCATGGATGAGAAAATAACAACTCCTCAATAGAATCAGACTTGGGTGCTTACTCTTGTTTCAAACACTGGGTTGTCATTGGGTATATACATGAAATATCTCTCTGATGAGTATGTTGAGCGCTTTAAGGCCTGGTTGGTTGCTAAGGGACACACTAAACCTGTGTTAATTATTTTTTAGTGCGTTTCTCTAGTAGCTCATCTTAACTCAGTTCGCATCCTTCTCTCTGTTGTTGTTAGTCATTCTTGAAGTTTGTAACAGCTTAATATTAAAAGTGTTTTTCATTGTGATCTTCAGGAGATGTATATAGCTCAATCACCTGGATATGGTGGTGCTGTTATTGACTATCTTGTGTGTCGTTTACATAAGGCTCTGAATGGTTTAGAGCAATACTGACGTGTCTGGTTTGATCAGTCCAATTTTGTTGTGCTTACCTATAGATATTAGTGTTCTACGTCTGATCATTTTGTTTTCTTTCTTTTCTGGGAACACCATTGTGGTGATTGTATATGTTGATAATATTCTTATTTATGGCGATGATGCCGAGATTCTTGATCTGAAAAACCATTTGGGCGCGCAATTTCATAATAAGAATTTGGTGTTATTTGCTATTTTCTTAGGATTGAAGCTGCTCGTTCTTCTAAAAGCATTTCTCTATCTCAACGAAAACGTGTGTGATCTTTCTAAAGTTCATCTTCTAGGTACTCAACTAGTTGACACTTCTATGACCACTGCTATTAAGCTTGATGCAGAACAGGACAAATTCATTGTTGATGTTGGACGTTACGGGCGACTTGTTAGAAAGTTATTTTATCTTACTATTACTCGTGAAGGCATTGCTTATGTTGTTAGTGTTGTGAGCCAGTATATGCATATTCCTCGTTAGCTGCATTTTGAGGTTGTTTGCAGCATGCGTGCTATTTGAAGAGTGCCCCTAACACGACATGCTATATCAACCCTTTGATTCTTTGAATGGGACAAGGTTTAGTGATGTTAATTGGGATGATAGTCGCATTGAGAGGCAATCTTCATCCGGCTATTATACCTTGGTTGGTAGTAATCTAGTTACTTGGTGCTGTAAAAACAAAGTGTTGTCGTTCGCTCTAGTATTAAAATCGAGTATCGGGCCATGACTCATATTACTTTTGAATATTGTGGGTTCGTTCTCTTCTTCGTGATTTAGAGTCTCTACTCCAATTTCTATGCAAATGTTTTGTGACAATCAAGCTGCTATTTTTATTGCCAACAATATGGTTTTCCATCAGCGCACTACGCATACTGAAGTTCACAGCCATTTTTTTTGGATTTTGTTATTACAAAAATGCATTACCAGTCCTTATATTTGCTCGAAGAATCAATTGGGTGATATTAAAAGTCTCTAACCACATTCTACCTTCCATCAATTAATTGTCAAGCTATACGTGTTTAACCTCTATGCTCCACCTTGAGAGGGAATGTTAAGAATGTTTTTTATTTGTCTTATATTTCTAAGGGTATTCTTGTAATTGCCTTTGACCTAATAATATTATAAGTTCATGTCAGTGAAAGAGGCAAAATATACTTCCAAACTTTCTCTTTCCCCTCTTTTTCTCTTTTCTTCTACCTCTTTCAACATGAAATCAACATTTTGTGATTCAATTATGCCTTTACTAAATTGTAATGTCAGGGGCGACATATTTTATAGGTAAAATGAAAATGTTAAAACTATTATTGCAATAATAGAAAGATTAATGGCTCAAAATGAGAAGACCAAAAAACACGTGTTAGAAAAAACAAGTCTTATCGATGGAGTGCGAGGACGCAAAGGATAGCGTTGTTCGGGTGGATCAAGATCCATAGAGACAAAAGAAGCTATGTCAGAGCTACTTCATTCATGTTGAGGAGGCTGCCAGCTAATAACTAATGGAAGAGATGGAACAACTAAATAACGAGACAAAGATGGACATTCAAAAACATCAAAAGTATGAGTAAACTCTTCATAAGGTACATTATTCGAAAAAGAATCAATATGAGTTAACTCGTTTATGAGAACATGGGCATATTTGGACGGGAGAGTGAAGTATTGAAAGGCACTCAAAAAACACGACATGACGAGAGATATAAAGTCGTTTAGAGACAGAATTATGACACCGATGCCCTTTTTATTGAATACCATATCTCAAGAAGACACAAAGCTGAGTTGCGCTAGGTGTAATGTGATCCTATTTGGAAATAAGGACAAAAAAAACGCAACTAAAAACACATAACAGGAAATTAAGAGTATGACCAAACAATTTTTCACAATGAGAGATTCCAAAAAAAAAAAGCGGTGTTGGATGCAATTGAGAAGATATGAGAGAAAAGGAGGAAGAGAGCTATGTTAAGGATGTGCCGATGTTTTCTTTCAGCTCTACCATTTTGCGTTGTAGTATAAGGGCATGAAGATTAATTAATAGTGTCAAATGCAACTAAAAAGTTTATGAATTCCATTAGAAAATACTCCCCACCCAAATCAAAACGAAAGGTCTTGATGGTGGTGAAAAAACTAAAAGTGAACCATGGAGTGAAATGTTCATTAACTACCAAAAGAATCAAATTTGTGAGACATGAGATACATCCAAAAAAAACGACTATAACCATTAATAAAAGAAACGTAATACACTGAACCACCCTTTGTTGCAATGGGAAGACCCCACACATCAATATGAATAAGAGCAAAAGGAGATATAAAGAGAGATTCTTTTAGGAAAAGGTACGTGTAATACCCAAGGTATTACAATAGCATTATATGCATGATTTGTTTCGTTTAGTGCATATTAATTGCAAGTAAAGTTCTTAAAATTTCTTGAATGAACATGTATAAAAGCACTCTACTTAAGCAAAGAAATGCATGTTGATGCATGTTATACTTGATAACATGAAAATTCTTGTAGCTTGCACTTATATAGTATACAAAGTATAAAGAGAAAAGTTAACGTGCTTCACTGACTGCTCTTGTTAATGAGTAATTAAGTGATGAGGACGATTTTCAAATCCTTAATTGAGGTGATTAAAAGACTTATGTTAATGTGTAAAAGGCTTTGAGATTAACATGCAAAAACTAATCAAGATTAAGTATGGATAAGTATGATTATTTAACATAATTAAGATTAATTACCAGTAAGCATTCTTAACCAAATTAAGTGAGATTAATTAACCTAAACTCAATTAATTAGATTGATGCTTGATTAATTAACCTAAGTTGTTGATTAGGACAATTGGTGACTCACCTAGTTGCTAGGTGTCATGCTAAGGCAAGGTGTCATCCTAAAGACTAAGTGTTAACTTAAAATGTGGACATATGTCTATATATTAGATAAGGTTATAAATTATCTAAAAAAGTTAAGAGAGAAAAGAAAGATAAGCACTAAAAAATTATGGGGGAGGTTTGGCTAGAGAGAAAGTGAAGGAAAAGAAAGAAAAATCAAGAAAATTGAAGGGAAAACATAGGACTTTTGTACAAGACATCAAATTCAGGTAAAACTTATTCTCTATGCTATTTTCTATCATATAATCTGAAAATAACAAGATTAGAATGGATTAAAATTGATTAATTGATGAGTTTAAAGTTAATACATCGGAAAAGTTAGGGTTATTCTTTTCGGTTCTTAAAAACCTTGGAATCCATGGGAATTTCATTATTTAACTACATGAATATTGAACCTAGATGAATATGAAACTTTAGAATATCTTGTTACAAGTTTGATACATGGCTAACTTGAGCTTTTGATTTTGGATATAAAATATGATAGAATATAAACAAAATAATAATAGATCTAAACTTTTTCTTATGACCAGCCTTTGCTCTTTTGATAATAATCTTCTGTATGTTTGGAACTAGATGATGAGACCACCACCATTAAAAACTAGACTTTCAGGGCTACAATTTGGATACAAATTTTGCCCCAATCGGAGTTCGAAAGGTTGAGTTATGGTTGTTTAAGGTTTTTAGACAGAATCTGTCTAGTCCACTGAATTTGGGCACCCGGACAGCCATGACCACAAATATGTGGATTTTTAAGACACTTTTATGAAATCCTAAGTGGGATAATGACCTAGAATGGAATATAACATCCCCTAATTGTTATAACTTCCTCAAAATGTGAACTTATGTGCATTCTATAATGAGTGTAATATATGTTTTTCATATAGGAACTCTTGATTAAAAAAAGATTAACTTTAGAACAAGTATTTGAGGTGTGTGCTACTATAGCTTGGTTACATTTGTAAATTATGCTTTTCAATGGAAATGTTTACAATGGAAATCGTATGTTCCTTATCAAATGTTCTTCAATACTTTTATGGATATAAATACGTTGAAATGTACGTAGTTTTGATATTTTAGTGTCATCCGTGACCATCCCATGCTATTAGGAGAAAGAAAAGATACTAATAGTGCTATTGAGGTGGGTAAAAAGCTAGATCTGGTTGCTAAGGTCACATCAGCAGTCATCAAGTGGTCGTCAGTGGTCACAGACGATCAAGGGTGGTCGTGATGCAGAGAGGATGAAGTTCAACAGTGTGGCATAAGAATGCGACTTTCAGAGTAATCCCTCAAAGGTTTTGACCATTGAACAGTTGTCGATTGGTTTAGAGCTCTGATAACATGATACGTAAGATGGATAGAGAAAAAAATTTATTGCAACAATTAAAAGTTCAATGACCAAAGATGAGTTACAAAATATGAATAGAAAAAAACCTAAAATCTTAATTAATTAATGATTAAACTACTCTTTAGTTAACCAACAAATAACGAGTTAATTAAAAAATACACCTCCATAGGTACGACATAACTTCTTTTCAGAGGTGAGGCTCGTATGGGTGCCCAAAGAAAAAATAATAATTTTTTTTACTATTTTTCTTTGCATCCTTAAATACAAGGATATTCTACATTAAGTCCTGAAAGAAAATTTTGATCAGCCAAGAAAAACACATTTAGTTGTGCTAAATATTACCAGGCAACTAGATTTCAAAATTTGGGCACATAAGTTCATTGATAGAGAACTTGCGGATCTATCCTGGCCACTTCACAAGAAGCGGTCACTTGTTTAAATCCATCTCCTCCATACACCTTTCGTGCACTTATTATGCGAGATAACTATATGGAGTATAAACCACATAGGTAGATCTAATGAATATTGAGGTAAAACTAACAAACATTTATAAGAAGCAAGCTGGAAATTGAAGGAATATTAAGTACACGATGAATAATAGCATCCAAGAAAGGAAAGATATTTGTCATGGTTTCATATCCATACAGGAAATGGCAATTGTTCTGACTCCTATTGCAAATGCTTTATATGCTAATCATGTTGCCAACAAGAAGAGTACTCTTTTTGAGCTGAAGCAGACATTCAAGTCAAAATCGGTCCCAGGAAACATTTAGTTATGTGACGTTTTAACTATATGGCCATGGTTGTGATACAAAGAACCATAAGTATGTAGAGGGAACTAACATAATAACCACATCAAGAAGAGAGATGACCTGAGATTTCAATTTGATAAGTAAATTATCAACAGCTGAATTTGTGTAGGACGTAAGCAAAATAGATGCACCTCTCATCAACAGCGCCTTAACTGCATGCACCAAAGTGGAGGTTTTGCCAGTTCCAGGCATCCCTAGAATAAGTGCATAGTCCTTTGCTGTCAGTATCTGAAATAATTAGAATATGTGTTAAGGAAAACCAAGAATTTGTGTAATTTCAAAACTGCCCACTTGAAAAACTAATACTCAGTGACAAAAGCATTATGAGAACATTGGAATGGGAATTGCGGATAGATGCATAATAGTTAACCTTGATTATGGCTCTGCGCTGATCATTATTCAAATTCTTCTCAGACCAGATATATGATATTGCAGGATCTTGACTAAATATGCATCCACTATCAAATCTAGGAGCCTGCCACAAATGTATAATTCCAGTGACACCAAAGTAATTTGCACAGCAAATAGAATGTCCAACAATTTTAAGGTTCACTAGATCACTTACCTCAAGGTCAACAATCACCCTCCTTAGATTAAAACTATGGTCATTTTGTAGAAAAAGTTGAATAACGTTGAACCTTCACCAACGAAGACAAGCATGTGGGCATAGTTTGCAATCATTCTAATAGCAAGAGATGCTTAAAATAAAAACTGGTGGTATTTAAGATGCCACTATAATTATTTAATAACCTCATGACTGCAAACGAGGCCATAAATTCATCCTTGTCAATACGCCAGACTTCTTGATGGAGGTCTCTTGCCATAGAAGAAGGGCTGCTCCCTGGAAGCCTTAAGCGCTTTGAAAAGGAAACCTAAGAATGTATAAGACAATTAAAGAGGCAATCAGATACTTAAATTCTAAAATAAATCAAAAACTTTTATGGCTTACACCCTCACGATCGAGGATGCAGTTAAAAAAAAAAAGAAGGTATTTCTGCTTAGAAAGGATTACAATAGAACAATATGTACTGCAGTATAATTCTTACAGTAACATGAGAGCGATTGATGTCCATTATAATCCCACTTGCAACTGTTAGACGGCCAGGTTCAGTGCTCAGTATCTAAAACAAAATAGGAGTAAGTGACGCTTTGTTGATTAGCTAATATCAATAAAACAAATTTTTTTTAAAAAAACATTTAATGCTAGATGCAAGAATTACTACAGCTCAAAAGTCATGAAATGACATCATGCACACATTTAACTTATTAGCAGAGCCGACAATACGAAACAAATTGAGCAGGTAAACACTTTCGAAATGTGTAATTCTAATCTGGAAACACGTTGAATAAAGAAAATATACATCCAAAATATTCACACGTTTAAGCAAATGCAAACATTAGACCAACTCACAGATTAGTAGAACTTTTAGAATACCAGGCTAAGATTACAAGTTAAACCCTGAAATTACAAACTGAAAACAAAATAATGATTATGATGAAATGAAAGAGAAAAAGAAAATCTCTCACAACCCCTTATTAAATTCCGTTTTGGATGCACATTATAATATCAATTCAAAAGAAAAACTGGGGAAGCATTTATATAATACAAGGCTTTCGCAGCTTAACATGGCAAGAACATAGTGTAGTGGCCTCCAAAATGGGAGCAAAAATAGTATTTATTACATTTAATTGTAGCAAG
This sequence comes from Heliamphora exappendiculata, assembly GCA_034768845.1. Lineage (NCBI taxonomy): Eukaryota > Viridiplantae > Streptophyta > Magnoliopsida > Ericales > Sarraceniaceae > Heliamphora > Heliamphora exappendiculata. The sequence continues at coordinate 15,414,650 of JAOTRH010000024.1, read as the reverse complement.
TTGGTTTGCTATCGCCCAACCACTTCCCATAATGCTATGTTCGGATCTTGGGTTTATCAATGGAAAGAAAAATAAAAAATTACTAATGAAAATAATTTTTTACAATTATTTATTCATTTTCTTCTCATTTTTCTAACAACAAAGTGGAGGCAAGGCTGCTTACCTACTATCTCTCCTAGACCTTGTTGCAAGCGGGAGTCTAATGCATTGGGTAGGATTTTTATTTTTTTCATTTTCCTAATATAACCAAACAAATACAACTTTTGGGTTTAATTTCACTTAATTTTCTTCACCTATCTTTTGCCTTTCCTTTTTCACAAATCCAAAAGATCCAAACATAGCATAAGAGTATAAACATATTGGCAACTCAAGATATGAGACAAACCCAAAACTGACTTTCTTACGCTGACAAGCACATCACACATATCTTAGATGGCTCATAATAAAAATGTAACCAATACTATCATGTCCATACCAAGGAGAAATACAGAGAGGGGGGATAGGAGAGAATACATACCACATAGTCTCCACTTCGAAGACCGGTATTTATGTCATCGGTCAGAGAAGAGCTAAGACTCAAAGAATCTCTATCATGTGCTTCACTATCAAGCGGAGACAATTCTTGGCGCACAAAGCGATAAACGAATCGGTTTTCCTTATGGAACTTTTTTTGTGGGATTTCTTCTGAAGTATCAAGAACAACAGAAGATAGGCAACTACTTGACTTTTCACCGCTCAAACTAGATGAACACCAGATGTCTTTCTTAATGTTCTGAAACAGTGAGACAAATTAGGAACTTAAGAATTAATACTTCAACTTTAGGAATTAGCTGTTAATGTCACACATACAGTCATTAAATCATTGCACCTGTATTTCCTTGGCTTCCAAGTCAATTAATTGCTCCCACTGGCGAAGGAAAGCACAATGCCTACTTGTTAAATGGTGAACAAGTGAATCAAACATATCACCCAATCCACTACCCTCTGTGCTTCCACCGTGTGCCTTCAGCATTTAAAACCCCCCAAAAAATACATTTAATACAATTATAATTTAATAAAGAGCAAACTAAAAAATATAAGAAATACCTGGAATGCTCAAATAAAAATATATTTTTGTAGAAAAGATGTGATTAACTTGGGGACCTTGAGACCGACAACAAAAGCGCAATCACCTCCTACCTAGGAAGCATAGGCACGGATACGGGATACAGATACGATACGATACGGATACAGCGATACAAAAAAAATAAAAAAAGTAGGATACGGATACGATTAGGATACGTTCATAAAAAAATTATTTTTTATAATTTGTAGTATTATATTATTTATAAAACTAAACTAAAAGTAAGAGTTATTGATTTTATTCTTACTTTGAAACATTCAATAACTATCAAAGTCAAGAATAACTAAATAAGTAATAAATAAAAAAGTTCCATTAAGTATAAAAAATATCTAGATGATAGTACAATCATAACAATAAAACCAAAAAATCAACTAAATAAAAAAATAATTTAAAAAAATTGAAACGTATCCAAAAAGTATCCCACTCTTATCCAAAACGTATCTCGTGCGTATCCCCCCGTATTCTGGACGTATCTAAAACGTATCCAAAACTAAAAAAATAAAAATTTATTTTTGGATACTTCTCAAGCACATTCGATACGTATCCCCGTGTATCGGGCGAGTATCGGTATCCGATACATGTATGGCACCATTTTCAAAATATCCGTACTTTATAGCCTCCTGCACATGGTACGTATGATTTTGCATGATTACATAAATATTCTCATGAAGAGGCTTGTAGTTTTTGTCGGACCCCAAAGAGTATGTTCTTATGGAAAAGACAGAGATCATACTTTACATAAATTAATATTTACGAGAAGAAATCTATAATGCATATCTACTCAGGTTCACTTGCACAATAAAGAACACTCGGTATTGAGAGGTAAAAGTAAAACATGTCAAACATTCACAATTGTACCAACAAATGCCACATTCTATCAAGGACCACAACAATAGCAAGTGAAACTTATTTGACGAAAAAGATACGTTATTCATAAGAAAACAAACATTCCCCAGCACCCGTTCTCCCCGTGGAAAAACAAACAAAAGAAAAAAGATATGCATATAATGTATATGTATAAATGCAATGTTTAATGTGGATATGCATAATACATGCATTAATATATACATTAATGTATATAACTAATTCTGTGCTTGGATCTTGGATTTGTGGAGGGAATTGTGAAGCTAATTTTGTTTATCTTTTGCCTTTGCTACCTTTAAAGAAACCAATATTTAAATACAGCCTAAGGACTTATTCTGTTTAAAGGTCAAGCGGGATATTAGGTCTCATCAGATTTTCAATAATCAAAAATAGGTGTCTACATTCACAAATGCACATTTACGAATTAATTATAAACAGAAGACAAAAAGGAAATCATATATTCACAAGAGAAACTGCAGAACCAATATAAGAGAGTAATTGTATCCATGATCTGAAAAGCAGTACGGAGTAAAGTTGAATCCAGCGCCAAAACACCACATGGAATGCCATCTAACAAAGACCCCAAAGATTATAAGATAAAGTCTACATGCAAATGGTTGCCACTCCTCCAAGGAATGAGCCTCCAGTCGTGTCTATTAAATAACCTAATTTCAATTACACCCTACAAGTGCCATGGAGAAAAGCCCAAAATAAGAACAGCATAGATTCTACCTTTCAGTTGACTACAAAGGCCTGCAACAGACTTGTTCTACTTATAATGATGTACTATCCATAAATTGTTAGCAACCATCTCATTTAAAAGCTTGACATGGGAGAGGTAAGTGTAACTGTCATGCCCCAAATCAAGAGACATGATCGGCCATGGAATACGGGCCATGGCCCAATAGACCACGAAAGCCTAGAGAACACAATAAATCACCAAAATATATATGAAGTGCTGACATAAACTATTACTGAAATTAACTCTAACCAATAGTCTTGTGGGTCACAAACAGCCCACTAAACTTCATGTAAAATATAGTTATAATCACTAGCCAAACAAAGGGTATAAAAAAATGCCAAAACAAGTAAAACTCCTAAGAGATCATTAAAGTTGTGTCCCAAGATACCACAGAGTCCACCACTAGTAATCTTGACTAATCAATTGAAAATGTTAAAAACATTAGCCTTTAGCTCAGTGAATGGCAAGCATGCATAATAGAATACAGTTTTAAAATAGCACGTCCAAAGTATTTATAGTTGAAACCTAATCATAGCATACTATACAGTGTAAAAGCACATGATTAAAAAAACCTTTTTCTTTTCATCAAATTAACACTTTTTTTACACAATTTGTGAGTAATTTCAGACTATCTCAACGTCAGTAATGAATCACCAATGTGTTAAGTCCCATCACAATAATCAATACCATAATGGCAATAACAACAAGATCATCTATAATTCGTGGGAACCGTAAATAAAATAAATAATTAGTGCCAAATAAAACTCGAGGCGGCCTCAGTCCGTTGGATCCAACATCAAACTTAAAGTCACTTAAGGATGGAACCGAGTCTTTTCTCTAAGACGAACCAGTTTAGAGTCACTTGGAATGCCAAGTCTTTTCCCTAAAACTGTTGAGTACAAGAATCACCACAGGCACGAGCCCATGGCCTTTTCCCTAGCAAGCCAAAATCATCTCTGTAGAGAGCATATCCCCCGAACTTTGAACATGGTTCCAATATAGAATCCCATAAGTTGCACCGCAAAATATGTATAAAAAGATCCATGTAACAATTTGAATAAGTCACATAATTTTTATGCCATGAAATTTACATCACAAATATTTATACATTGTTATATAAAAAGAATTCTCAAAATTCTCTTTTATTTTTCCAAAACTATTTGGGGACAAGAGTGATTTTTAAAAAATATGTAACATATTAAACCACTCACCTGATATCAAAATAGCGTGTTAGACACTGTAAACGGAATGATCTAGATATATGTCACCCTGAGTTGTACGCATATAAAAGAATTAATTAATTAATGCTAATGCATATACCATTTAATACTACTTAAACCCCTCACTAAGATTTTTTTTTCACTATTATTTTTAAAATATATTCAAATATGTTAATCTTTATTTATTTATTTATTTATATTTAATTTATAATGTTTAGCCTAATCAAGTCCATTAGTTATCCAATTTAGAATTAAAATAATATTTATTAAATAATAATCAAACTAAGTTTCATTGTTAATTTTATCGGATAATACACACACACACACACTTATATATTTTTATTATTTCCTATTTTCTTTTAAGATATATATTATTATTTTTATGCAACATTTATTTATTTTAATTTTTTTATTTATGTCTAAGCCATTAATTATCTTAACCTAAATTCAAATAGTAACACATTAAAATATTATAACAATCGAGTAAAACTACACCATTGATCTTATCAATTTATTACTTAAACTTTTATATATATATATATATATATATATATATAGACACACACTTAACTTATATCACTATTTTTAAAAAAATTATTAAGATATTCTTAAAATCAATTTTTCATGTCGAAACATAAAACTAAACTATTTTTTGCTTTAAAGAGTTACCAGATTATACAAAACTAAACTAGGATGTACCGAAATACATAGTTGTTAAATCAAGAATTGAATCGTGAATCGAAATTACTTATTCTCGAATCGTGAATCGTATTGAATCGTGAATCGTAAAGATTCGGTTATAATTTTTAAAATACATCAAAAAAATATATCTAAAATAGTTAAATATTAAAGATGCATTATAAATATGAAAAAGCTTATCATAAATCAATAAAGAACTTGTTTTGAATGATGAGCATATAGTGTAATAAGTAAAACGCTTGCATCTAGGGCAAGAGATGTGAGTCTGAGCTTTATCGTAATCAACGATCCTATATGGCATTATTAATTGTGTTATGATTTATAACAATTCATAGACACATTTTGAGATTTGGGGACATCCAATCCAAAATCAATTGGCAATGGGTGGAGAGATGATATAAAAATGAACGACATGAATGAAATACACGCTGGGTAAAAATTTAATTCACGAAATCATCTCACACAACTTTGATACTAATCATATCATGTTGGAATTTATAGCCATCCAATCCAAAATCAATTACTGTTTGGTAGAGAAACATCTAGAATAAATAAATAAGGTTAGGTGGCTTAAAAAAGTAACGTGGGACAAGTCTCTATAATGTAAAATTATAAGTTAGAAGAAACACGAACTCGAGACTTGCTTGGTATTGAATCGATTCCTTAATTTATCGAACCGAATCATATCAAATCGTGTGATACGTATCGTGAATCGTACTATTCTTGCTTTCGCCGATTCACTCTACCGATACAAATCGATTGCTAGATGTATCGAAACGAATCATACGATACGTATCGTGAATCGTATGATTCTGATAACAGAGCCGAAATACATTAGACTACACTGAATAAAAGCAACCCTTTGGCAGCCATTAGAGGAGATGTGCAAGTTTCTTCCCAAACCTCCACATTACCAGTGTTGGTTTATTGATCCAATCATCAATATACATAAACTTTTATGATTATATATACATGTATATACACAATTATTGTTACCACCTGACTCCAATTATATTTAACTTGTGTATATATATATACACACACACTAAAAATTTCATGGTTGGATCTCTATCTTATCTGTACTCTCTTTTATTTTTTATTTTTAAATTTTTTTTCACTATTAACATACAATTACGATACATAAATCTACCCACTTATATTACACTATATATATATATATATATATATACACACACACACACACGTGCACACACACACACACATACATACATACATACATACATACAATTAGATCAAACCAGGGGCACCGATGTAACATCTCGAATTTTGTAGTTATTTTGAAATGAAAAAAATTAATTAATTAGTGGCCTTAATTGTATTAAAAATATATATAATATATATTAAAATTAGAGACAACGTTAGAATTTTAAAATCTTATCGATAAAACAGAGTGATAAAGTTTTTAGAAGTTATCATGAAAAAAATAAAATGATATGGATAAATATACAAAGGTTTAGAGATAGAGAAGGATTAAAGTTTAGTATCATTATGATGTAATTTTAATATAAAATCATTTAATATTTCAAAATACAAAATTATTTTAAAAAATAAAATTATTTAATTATATATTTTATAATTGTTGGTTACCATTTGAGAATACAATAATATAAAAATAATAAAGTTTTCTTTTAATGTCATTTAATGAGCAAATAAATGGCGTTCATTTTTTTTTACCATTTGGAGGAATGGGATTAACAAGCAATTATTATAATATAAAAATAATATTTTCGGTTACCTTCTAATAAGAATTGGCTTTTAATAAGTTTCCATTTTGCATATTTTTAAAAGGGCTATTACTTCTTTACACTTAATATTTCGTACGTGTATATGCTTTATATATTGAGAAATATATGTTTATTTTTGAGGAAAAGTGACCACCTAAAGAGGTGAGAGAGAGAAGCAGAGAGAGAGAGAGGGGGGGAGAGAATTCAAGAAGCAAAGAGAAGGAAGAAAACTAGAGAGACAGAGGGAGAGGGAGAGAGAAGAAATAGCATGGGGAAGGAAAAAGAAAAAAAAAAGCAATGAACAAAGTAGGGTTGATCATGGTTGTGACAGTGATCATGCGTGGCATGTTTACTAGTGCTACGGTGCACCCTAGGGTATTTGACTTAATCGGGTAAGTTTTTAATCATAACAAAAGTGTATTCTTATGTTTTTTTTTCAACATGTAGAATCTGTTTTTGAGTTTATTTTAATAAAGTTCGAATCCTAAAATGTTTGTATGAATTAAGAAAAATAATAATAAATTTAAATAGTTAATTGATAAGACCACGGTATAATTTGACACGATAATCGTAATACTTTAATCAGTTATTGTTCGAACTTAGATTAAATAAGAAATGGTCTTGATGCTATTAAATATTAAATATTGAACAAAAAATATACATATAAGGAAAAACAATAGAAAATAATAATAAATAATATATATATATATATATTATCCAATCAGATCAATAATGGAACTTGCCCCGATCATTTTAATATTTTAGTATGTTGTGGCTTAAACTTATACAGGAATAATTAATGGTTTGATGCCATCAAATAGTAAATATTGAATAAATAAAATAAAACAAAATAATACAAAATACTTGAACTGGTTTAATTCTGAAATTTTGGGGTTTAATCCATTTTTAACACATTATTCCATTGTGAGTCAATTTCAAATCCACTGAACATTAACAAATTTGGAACATTATCATTTTGAACATTATTACTGTGAACATTCTCATTGTGCTATGCATGCAAGCAATTGTGATTTGGAACGTTATGATTTGGAACATTATTCCATTATGACAAATTTGGAACATTATTATTGTGAACATTCTCATTGTGATCTGTATGTAAGCAATTATGATTTGGAACATTATTTTCAACATTGTGACCATTCTCATCTGTCAACATTCTCATTGTGAACATTAACACATTATCATTTCGAACATTATTGTTAACACTGTGAACATGCCCATCTGTCAACATTTTTATTGTGAACATTAACACATTGTCATTTGGAACATTATGAACACATTGTGAACATTCTCACAATGTCATTTGGCACATTATTATTAACATTGTGAACATTTCTCATCTGTAAACATTATTATTGTGAACATTATCACAATGTCATTTTGGAATATTATTGTTAACATTGTGAATATACTCATAGGTTAACATTTTCATCTGTCATGAATCATCCATTTGCAAGCTCCCTAGTAAAACATTCTCACTGGAGAATAAGTAAAACATATGAACACATTGTAAACATTCTCATTTGTCAACTTGTGAACACATTATGATCACATTGTCATTCGAAACATTATGAACACATTGTGAACATTGGTGTGTGGTTCTTCTCTTGATTTTGACATAAGAACACATTGTCATAGGAGTAGTAATGGGCTCGTGGGGAATATGGGTGTGTGGTTCTTCTCTTGTTTTTGACCTTATGGCCCATGTTAATACCAAAGAAAAATAAAACATAAGAAAAAAACAGAGCTTGAGCTGACATGATTTCCACCGAAAAACGCCACACTTAAAAGATCCATAGTTGTTGAGAAGAAACCCGAAGCCCATCATTTGAAACTATTGATTGTTTCAATCTCCTCTGAGAAATTCAGTCAACATGATTCGTTTGGTATGTCTTCTCCTGAAAGAATTTGGATCACAAGATCTGATTCTGTTTTTGCTTGTGAGATTCGATTTCAAATCCTCATCTTCCTAATCAGGAATTTTTTAGGTCCCTTCTCCGGATTATTCTCCTCTAATTTCTCTAAAGGAAGATTGGGTGAGGCGAAATCTTAGGAGCCGTTGGACTTTGTTTCGTTCGCGCCGAAAGAGAAGGGAATGAGATAAAGGGGTATATTGGGAATGCAAATTGCAAATAGGACCGTATAGAATACAATATTTGTAATGGGACTTAACTATAGGAATCTTCTAAAAGTAGGACTTGAGGCAAAATCACCCTATTTAGTTTAGTTGGATAAAATTTTAATTTTAAAGTAGTTATTCTCATGTCTTTTGACGAGTAGAATTTGATTTTAGGGTTATTTTACTTGAAATCTTTTTATTTAGAATATTAAAGAAATTTTAGTACAAAAAAAACTAATAAAATAGTAGATAATAAATTAAGTTTATGCGATTATATAATAAAGCAACAGTGAAACTTAACTCCATTATTATATATAATATTTTAATACATTATTATTTAAGTAGAGTTTGGGGTAATTAGTGGTCTTGATTAGATGAAATATTATGTATTAAATATAATTTAAATACAAAAATAATTTAAGAAAAATTAGTACGAAAAAAATCTTAATGTGGGATTCTCCTAGTATTTAAATATTATTCGAGTTGGCGTTAATTAACATCAGATTTTTTATATTTACATATTCAGGATGGTGGCTAATTGATTTTCTTTGTGCCTAGTACATTCTTCGATTCCTGGGTGAGTGGTTTAGCATGCTACGTATTTTCTAAAATCATTCTCTCCCTAATTGGTTATTGAAAAACAAAAGAAAATTTTAAGAATTCTTTTTGTATAAAATATATGAATCTTTGTGATGTAAACTTCAAGACATGAAAATTGTTTTTGACACATTCATATCTTATATGAAACTTTTTGTACACATCTATATAGTGTGATGTTATGAAATTCTATATTGGAACCATGTTAAAAATCCAGGGGACATGCCCTCTACAGAGGTGATTGTGGCCGCTAGTGAAAAAATTCGAATTTACACTCGTGGTGACTCTAGTACATAACAGTTTAAGGGGCAGCCCGGGTATTGTTCAGTGACCTTAACCGGATTATCTTTAAAAAAAGACTCAAGCGCCACCCCGTGGTGACACTAAGTTTGATGTTGGATCCAATGAACCGAGGATGCCCTAAACTTATTTATATTTGGTACTGATTATTTATTTTATTTATGGTTCCCACATATTATAGATGATCATATTATTAATACCATTATGGTATTGGCTATTATTATGATGAGACTTCATACATTGGGTAATTATCACTGGTTTTGAAATTGAGTAAATTTATTCACAATCTGTATTTAATGAAAAATGTGCATTTGACAAAAGAAGATAAAAATTTTATACCAGCATGTGATTTTATATTACATTGTATACCATGATTATGTTTCAATTATAGATATTTTGAACATCCTATTTTAGAACTATATTCTACTATGTATGCTTACCATTCACTGAGCCATCGGCTGACATTGTTTTTAACATTTTCAAATGTTCAATAAAAAGACTAGTGAGGACTTCGTTGTGTCATGGGACCCAGTACTAGTGACCTTTTAGGATTCATTTTGCATATCTAATTAAGATTTAAAATAAATTCCAGTTGATTTGTTGACTTTTAGTTGACTTATATATGAATAGTTATTTTAGTGGGCTATTTGTGTTCCACAAATATTGTTTACGATTTGAATCATCGTTTTATTAAAATTTTTAGCGGGTGTCCTAACTTTTTATGGTTTGTAGCATTTGGTTTAAGTTTTTAGGCTTTCGTGGCTATTGGGCCAAGAACTGTAGTCCATAGCTGGTCATGCCTTCAGAATTAGAGTGTGACAACCGAACACCTTGGTTCGTTTCCCCCTTTTTTTCTATGGCTATGGCCAAGCCCTGGCAACTTAAGGAATCTATGTTCTATGGTATCATAGTTTTACAACTTTACACGGAAAAGGAAGGAAAGGTGCTCTCTCTCTCTCTCTCTCTCTCTCTCTCTCTCTCTCTCTCTCTCTCTCTCTCTCCCTATAATTCCAACACACTTCCAATAACCGAAAGCCTCATTTATTTCTTTACGTTTTTTTTGTATTAATCCACCTATAACCAAAACGTATTCTTTTACGGTTTTTTATTTAATTTCTCATTAATTATCAATTACAATGATTTAATTATTATTTTAATTTTAATTTTAATAAATTTAATTATTTATTGTATATATATATATATATATATATATATATATATTGGGATTTTACAGTAACACTGTAACTTAATATTTATGCATTAAGATGTTCCCTCACATATGCCAAGGTTCCCCACCACAAGTAGATCAAACCAGCGAAAATATTAAAGGGTTGGTGATGGGAATTGAATACAGTGCCTTTCTTGCTCTAACACTATGAACAACAAATGAGGAGGAAATTCTTGGAAACCCTTTTGTTTCCCATTGGATCCATTACACAATTGATTGGACACTACATCACGATAGTAAATTGGAATACAAATTTGTGGAATCCAAAGCAAAAATACAAAATTAACAACTCAAATGGACCACTAGCCGAATAACTTAAATAAAGAACTTAACAACGCAGCCCAAAAACTTAAACTCAAGTTATTAGCAGTAGCCCACAAGTTTCTTTATATATCAAACATAGTTTTTATCTTCCACCGATGCGGGATGAAATGCCACACAAATCAAAGATTACTACAACATCAATGAGATATTATTGTGCAAATCGTTCTTCTCCCACAACAGAAACAAATACCTTGGAAATATTATTCTACACTATCACGATATTACTCCAATTTAAGAAGGATTAAACTTATCTACGGAGAACTACTATGATATTCCATCTCACATATCGGTGGGATATAGAAAATAATTCTGTTATATAATGAAATATCTAGACTACTAATAATAACTTGGTCGTGGGATATAAAAAATAAGTCTACTGTGTAATGAAATATCTGGACTATTACTAATAACTTGGTTTAATGCTTTTGGCCGTGTTATTAGACTCGTTATTCAAATCATTGAGTCAATAATTAACTTAGGTCGTTACAAATAGTATCAAAGCCAACCCTAATCCCATTAAGAGTGTGCTTGTCCAAGCTTTCCTTCTCTCCATCTTCTTCCTGTCCTTTTGTTTCCCTCAACGTTTCTCCACATTCGCATTGCCTCAATGCCTCTAGTTGGATATGAATTTAAGCTCTTATTACACTCATCATTAAGCCCTTACAAATCATAACTTCAATCCCAAAACCTTGCCTAGCCTGTCCCAAATATCCATAACCGTTTTTCCCAACCAATCCAATACTTAAACCTTATTCTCATGCTGAAAATAAAAGAACTGCAAATAAGTCATAATCGAAGTAGCCCAAATAACTTTTTAGAGGGGAGCCGTATTTGCACTGTGACTGATTAAAATAATAAGAGAACTTAACCTAAAAAGTTAGCTCCTCGAACCATTTATGTGAAATTCATATTGTAACATTGACATAAATGACCATCAATACTCCCCTCCAGCTGGTACATATATATCATGCGTACCTAGCTTTGTAAAAATATATTTCATTCGTGAACCACACAAAAGTTTGGTGAATAAATCTCATAACTGATCCACGGACTTCACATGACTTGTACAAATCACATTTTGTAATTTCTTTTCTCAAACAAAGTGACAATTAACTTCAATATATTTAGTTCTCTCACGAAATACTGGATTAGATGCAATGTGAACTGATGCTTGATTATCACATGATAAATTCATAGGACGAGAACGTTGACATCTAAGTTCCTCTAGCATATATTTCAACCAAATCAACTCACAAATGATAGGTGTCATAGCTCTATATTCGAACTTAGCACTAGATCGAGTAACAACGATTTGTTTCTTACTTTTCTAATAAGACCAAATTACTTCCAACAAATACACAATAACCAGTAGTTTACCTTCTATCAAATGGAGATCCAGCCCAATCTGCATCTGTATAACCCTCAATTTGAGTACGTTTTTAATTCTGATATAGCAAACCACGGTTTGGTACACTTTTGAGATATCTCAGAATACGTATAATAGTATCCCAATGACAATTCCGTGGAGCATCTAAAATCTGAGTGACAACACTAACTGCAAAAGAAATGTATGGTCTAGTAACAATCAAATAATTTAACTTTCCAACCAATTGTCGATATTGCCTTGGATCAACTAACACCTCACCTTGATCTGCAACTAATTTGTGTTGGGATCCATAGGTGTATCAATAGATTTTGACCCTAACACTTCTGTTTCTTAATAAATTAAGAACATACTTCCTTTGAGACAAGGAGATACCCTGGTGTGATCTAGCCACTTCAATACCCAAAAAATATCTCAACCTTCCCATGTCTCTAGTATGAAATTTCGCTTGAAAAAACGATTTCAATTTCTCAATATCATTTTAATCATCACACGTGATCACAATGTCGTCCACACACAATTAACAGCGGTATTTTTTTATAAAAAACAAAATGATCTACACCACTTCTTTAAAGACCAAAACTGGTCACAATATCAGTAAATCTACCAAACCAAGCTCGAGGTGATTGTTTGAGCCCATGTAATGACTTCTTCAAGTGACACACCAAACCTACACCCCCCTAAGCAACAAAGTCAAGAGGTCGCTCCATATATACCTCCTCCTGAAGATCACCATGTAAGAATGCATTCTTCACATCTAGCTGATGCATAGGCAATGAAAACGTGGTTGCAAGTGATATGAAAAGACAACTGAAGAAATCTTTGTCACTAGAGACAATGTTTCAAAGTAATCAATGCCATACACCTCCGTATATCCATTTGCCACAAGATGAGCCTTTAGTCTGTCAACAGTTTCATCATAATAAACTTTAATTGCATACACCCACCGGCAGCCTACAAGTGATTTGCCCAAAAGAAGAGACCCTAAATCCCATGTATCATTCTGCTTTAATGCAAGTATTTCTTCTTCCTTTGCATGCTTCCAACCAGAATGGGAAAGAGCATCTATACATGACTTGGGAAAAGGAATAGCCGCCAATACGGAAACAAACGAATGACATGAAGGGGATAAATGATCATAAGAAACAAAATTAGAAATAGGATGTGAAGTACATGATCGCTTACCCTTTTAAACAGCGATTAGAAGATCAACTGCATATAGTGAAGAACGAGGTGGGGTGATATGGTGGCAAGGAGACCATTAAAGAAGCATGAGAGACAAGTGGAGCAGTCTCGACATGGGTGTGACGTGTGTAAACATTCAGGTCACAACAATTTAAACAATCGATGGCAATACTGGATGATAATAACGGACTAAAGGAAATAGGACTAGGAACAAGAGAAAGATCACATACAAGATCATCTACAGAGAGTCGCTCAAAATAATATAGGGTAGACTCAAAGGTCATATCACGACCGACGAAGAATTTATGAAGAGCAGAGTTATACCACCAATAACCTTTTTGAGTACTACAGTACCCTAAGAAAATACACTTTAAAGCTCAAAGATCGAACTTGTCAGTACCTAGAGCAAGTTGATGGGCAAAACAAACACAACCAAAGATGGGAATGGGTAAAATAAACAGAGGATCACGTAATAAAAAAAATAGAGTAAGGAGTTTGTCCATTAAGAACTTATGAGGACGTACGATTAATTAAGTAACAAGCAGTAAGAACAGCATCACTCCGAAAAGATTTAGGGACATTCATTTGAAGTAAGAGGGTTTCCGGGCAACTTAGATCAAATTGCGATTCTTCCGCTCGACTACTCCATTTTATTGTGGAGTGAGAGCAAAATGATTGATGAAGAATGCCATATTGACTCATAAATAATACGGAGTACACTCAAAAAAAATCACATCACGGCAAACAAAAAACTTATGAAGAGCAAGGTTATAACACCAATAACCTTTCTGAGTATAAGAGTAGTCTAAGAAAATACATTTTAAAGCACGAGGATCAATCAGTATCTGGAGCAAATTGATGGACAAAACAAACACAGTCAAAGATGCGAAGGGGTAAAATAAATAGAGGATCATGTGAAAAAAGAATAGAGTGGGGAGTTTGTCTATTAAGAACTGATGAGGGTATACAATTAATTACATACCAAGCAGTAATGGCGATTCTTCTACTCGGCTACTCCAATTTTGTGTGGGGTGTGAGAGCAAAATAATTGATAAAGAATGCCATATTGGGTCATATAATTACTAAAAAAATGAGAGAAATATTATCTAGCATCATCACTGCACAAGATGCGAACATAAGTACTAAATTGAGTTTGAATTTTAACACAAAAAGCACAAAAGGTAGAAAATAATTCCAAACAACCTTTCATTAAATAAAACCAGGTAACTCTGAAACAATCATCCACAAAAATAACAAAATACCAAAATCCCAACTTGGAAGTGACACAACAAGGACCCCAAATGCAAGAATGAACTAACATGAAAGGGACTCGACACTCGTTTATTAACCTGAGAAGCAAAAAACACAATGATGCTTTCCCAATTGACATAACGCACAATCTAAAATTGAAATGAAACTTAAACTAGAAACTAAAAACTTTAAGTTGTCCAATGATGGGTGACCAAGACGACAATGAATCTGAAGCGGAGAAGCAATAGCAGGACATGCACGCGAAGAAACTTTGGATGACGCCTTATTGTGCATATAATAGAGACCACTTGACTCACATCATTCACCAATCATCTTCCTCGTCACCAAATCCTAAATGACGACAGAATAAAAAAAAGAAATAAAAAAGAAATAAAACAATTAAGATTTTTGGTAAGTTGATTCACAGACATCGAATTAAAAAGAAAACGAGAAATATATGAGACAGAAGATAAAGAAAAGGCATAGGTTAAATCGTTCCTATGCCTTCAACAGAGGTATTAGAACCATTCACCAAAGTAACACGAGGTAAAGAAAAAAAATTTAAGATATACCTAACATATGATCAGTAATACCTACATCGATGACCCATGGTTGAAAAGTAAAAGAAAATGAAAAACAAGCAGTAGGAGTACCTTTTTTGGGCTAGAGATGCAACTAGAAGAGATGCTTGCAAAGTCGCCTGATACTGAAAGAACTTAAAATACTCTTCCTTAGAAATAGTGATATTCTTCTCCTCAACATGAGGAGAGAAAAAAGGGTGAACACTGTCGAATGTCACAGCATTGGCAAACCGAGAAGGTCGGCCAATAAGATCCCAACATGACTCATGTGTATGATTGAGTAAACTACAATTAAAGCATGAACGAGGTGGACATTTACCTCGACCACCACGAGAACTACCAATGCGACTACCTCTAGAACCACCACTTCCCCTGCCATGACTGTAACCACTGGATTGATCACCTCGATGCTGTGTAACTAGAGCTGAATGATCAGAATTATCTCGAGAAGAACCACCAAAACCTTGAGAACTATACCGAGAAGTGACACGAAAGATTCTAGAATATACTTTGACAAAAGGAGGGAACTCAGCTCCTGCTAAAAACAAAGAGCAAATGGATTCAAATTCAGGTCGCAACGCCTCCAAAAATCGCATCATAATCATCTATTCTCGTTGCTGTTGCATTTTGCCAACATCGTTTGTTATGGAAAGAACCACAATTAACTCTTCATGAAACCTCTCAAGTGTTGCAAAATAATCTGTAACAGACTTATCATTTTGTTGCAACTGAAAGTAATCAACTAAAACATCATGCATTCGCGTAAGAATATTGGAATGTAACATTTGAACGTACTCCCAAATCTTCTTACAAGTGTCAAGATGGGTACACATATCGACAATATGTCACTTCATAGAATTCCATAACTGTGTAACAATCTGAGCATCCTCCTGCTCCCACTCAGGCTTTCCCAGTCATCAATGAACCAGACGTAGTCAAGTGGTTTTATTTACCTTAACCAGTTAAGGCAACTTTTACAGCTTTAAACCAATGCGAATAATTAGCCCCATTCAACTTGCGAGTAGTGAGCTGCGGAGGACTATATGATTTTGAATCCAATTACTAAACAGTGTTCTTTCACCAACAAACAAAAGATCACAACCCACAAAGAGAAACCTGAATCATAAGACTAGGAGTTGTTCATATCAGATCTATTCATAATTAAGGTTCATATAAAAAAAACCACTGTTGAACGGAGGATGGCAGCGACCTTTGGTTTTCTCATATCAAAAGACCACTGTTGAATGGATGATGGCAGCGACCTTTGGTGGCGGTGGCGGCAACTATGGTGGATGACGACAGCTGTGACTATGGTCGGCTTTGATGGTTTGTGATGGTAGGTCGATGAAGGGTCGCAAATGTTTGAGGACTAGTCAATAATGGTTCTCAATAAGGGCGACTGGCAGTACTATTAATGACGGCGCTGGCGACTGATGTCAACAATGACAACGACGAAGGGTCGATGATCTGGGTTGAGGAAAGGTCGCGACTTGGGTTGAGGACTGGGTCGCGACAATGGTTCGCAATGATGACTCGCGATTGGGAGGACATCGCCGACGAATGTGACCGGCGATAGCAGCTGGCATCGACCATAACGGCGGCGAATGTAATGAATGAAGGCTGCAGTGGATGTTGACAGCAAATGGGTTGCAATGTCGAGGGTTAGGGTTTTCTTTTCTCTTTCTTTGATTTCTATATTTTTTTAATTTCTTAGGAATATTTGCTCTAATAACATATTAATGTGACAGATTAGAAGAATAAAAGAACTTAACCTAAATAGTTAGCTACTCTAATTATTTATATTAAACCATGTTGTAACACTTACATAAATGACCCTAAGCATGCATTATACCCAAATAGGACACATGTACTTTTCCAATATTTCTTTTTGTGTAGTACTTTTTTATGGAAACAAGACCCTTATAAGGAAAGTCATGTACTTAATCCCACCTTCCGGTCCAAATAAAAGAAAACATCCTAAAATATAACTTTACATGAGTTGCACCTTAAGTAGCACAGGTCCATAAAAAGGAACCGTTATGCATAGTCAACCATTTAAATGGGATAGTGATATCATAATATTGTTGGTGCCAATACTTGCAAGGAAAATCTCTAATCCCAAATAATTATTTGAAGTTCATAATTTATCTAGTGCTTTTCAATAATTCATGTCCCCTTGGGTACATATCCATCATACCCCGAATAATGATTTCTGCTAATTAATGTTAGTGTTGAAATTGGTCACCAATTCCACGTCTATGCTCCATAAATCTTGATTTTTTGAGTAAAAAGTTAGAAATTTTTCATAAAAGGTTTTTTGACAAACAATCATCATCATGGAAAATTATTTATAACGCCTACACATGTGCATATATACATGATTGTGTTACATAACATCCCCATGTATTGGCCCAAAAGTTGTATAGAAATGTGCAAAACTTTCACTCGTATAAGAATGTGCAAACTCTGCCAGGGCTGGGCCACTTGGAACCACCTTTTTAGAGTAAACCCCAAATATCTTCAAGCACACACACAAGCCAAACATTCCGATTAAGTTAGACCAATCACCAAAAAATACTAATACCCTAGTGATTTACGAATACATATGCGCATTCAAAACATTGTACACTTTCATTCTACATTAATAAATTTCTCGACTCAAAGTGAGCCCAAAACTTTTTCCTATTACTTTCTTTCAAGGTTTCCTTATGAGGGAAAAAAACAAAAACAAATACAAAGACCTAAAATCTAGCAAAACTGGAGTTCGGCAAAACAAAATGCAAAAGAAGGAATCGTAATGCTCTTATAAATGTGTTTTTACATGATTGATTTGGGGTGAAGATACTATATTTTGGTGGAGGTCTTGATTGTTAAAAGAAAATCTCTCTAGACGTATCTTAAATATTTAGAGTTTAGTGTCTATAGGTCTCTACCTCTATTGTACCACATTTTAGAGCATGTCGTGTATCACGTTCTTATAACCATTTCATGTATTGGTATACAAGAATTATTTATTTGTTAACCTCCACACATTTGTATATCTCTACATAGATTCTTAATCCAGTTTTAAAATTTTGCATATTGAGTAAAAAAAGTGGAAAATGTAACTAGTTCAAACATAAAATTATAGCATATTTAATACAAATAAAGAAAAAAGGAAAAACACACATTCCCCTGAATAAGTCATATTACTTGTACGTAAGTGCTTTTCCCAGTGTTGCTTCAAGTAATTTGGCCCAAAAAAGGAATAAGCAACACTTAGCTAACAAAATTTGTATAAGGGTTAAATTCAAGTTTAATAGGTGCAAACAGAAGGCATCTTCTTCCAATAGCTGTAATCAACCAACCCGCTAAATAGTAATTCAAGGCCATGAACTGTAGAGGGATGAGAATTTTACCTTATGGTAGACAGTACACGCATTTAGGTGGCGGCAACTTCTGCACATAGTTGGGCTCTACACAGGAAGGAAATAAATGGATGTTCCAATAGGAAACACGTAAAGAATCATCCAGATATAGGATACACAGAACAATAACCATACCCGTAGCATTGGGGGCAATTGTTGAGATGTTGATGCCTTAACAATGTCATTTGCAAGTTCATTCCGACGCATGATCAGCCCAACCAAGTCAGATCTTCCAACCGCAATTCCCTTCACAATGAGTAAACACATGCAACCCACTCATTTACAAGCAAAAAGAAATAAAGGAGAGTGGAACCATTTGATTTTACCTGTGTCTGATCTGTGTGGAGATAGTATAGAAGACCACAATCAATAGTCTTCAGGTATCTGGAAAAGGAAAAGAAAAAAAAAACAAATAGGGGGGGGAAAAATTAAAGTCGACAAAAAAGACCACATTCCATAGTCTCCAGGTATCTAGAAAAGGAAAAACAATTAGGTGAGGGAAAAAATAATGGTGACGAATTAGAAATTGGACAGGCCACACAAACCTCTCAGACATAAGGAGAGTATATAACATCACTTGTGCACTGTGCTCCATAGCTGACTGCACAAGCAATCAGGCAAAAGTGAAAATGATAATATAGTTGAGGGGTTGGAGCAGTTGAAAAGTGTATAGTAGATATTTTTCCAAACTCAATTGATCCTCAAAATCTTCACATAGAAAGATAGCACTTGGACAAGAAACATGCCTGGCCACTGGTTCCTTTCCCAGTTTTAAATTCTAAAGGCATTATCTTGTCATTAGCCTCTTTGGTGCTAGAATTGACTTTAACTCGAACAGATGCATCAATCATCCCTTTCAGGCCATATTTTGGGGCCCATGCCATCTCCTCGATGTCGATTACCTACAGTTGAACAGCATCACTCATAAAAGAAGTGCTATTTAGTTCACTTTTGTTGAATAATTTACATGTCTGAACCGTTCACATGGCCGCATGAACAGGCAATTGCATGAAATGAAAAGAATGATGAACAAACGTTTGTTAACATAAAAGATCAAGTCAACATGGACATATATTAGACTATTGAAAAACAATTAAGTACCAAGTACCAACATAGATGTGTAGATTTCTAAACTGCATGCAGCACACTGTGCTCAAATAGGCAATGTTTCCGCACATTCAAATCTGAGCACAGATGCTCAGTCAATTTTCATAGATTCACACCAAAAACTCCATGTGGATTGAAAATCCACATGATAAATCCAGCAAACACAGAAAAAAATGGTGAGATTCATTACCTCGGTTACTTTAACCTTCTTCAGTCCATCATTAGACCCAAAATCAACACTTGGATAATTTGAATCCTGCAAAATATATTGAATCATTAGGCTCTGAATTTAATGTGGTATGACATCAACACAGCTAAACTAGGTCCTAGCAAGAAAGGCTTCAAAACAATTTTTGGTTATAACTATAACTAT
>JAOTRH010000024.1:15355497-15393815 GCA_034768845.1 Heliamphora exappendiculata | reverse complement strand
CCCAAGGCCACAACAGGAAACACAAATATACTTCTTGTAAATGTAACAATTACATCCATACCTAAAATAACAAATCTTCAACCCATCAAGAACAGGATAGCATGAAATTTGTGATCAGGTTCAGTCATCTTAAATGATTTCTAGTATGTAAAATGTATTTTTTCTTACAAATGTTGTTCGATGGCTTGCTTGATATTCATTGTTGGGCCTGCCCAACAACAACTTTGGGGATAATCAGTAAATTAACATGGTAACAGAATTATGATTCTAGGAAGCCTAGGTTCAAGCCTCGTGATGCGTTTTTGGTCCCTTGTTTTGTCTGTTCACTCTTGTTTGCGCACCCTGTTCAGCTCAGTTTTTGCTTTGATGTGCTTTTTTTCTGCACTTGGCATGGGATCTAACATGA
Organism: Heliamphora exappendiculata; assembly: GCA_034768845.1. NCBI lineage: Eukaryota > Viridiplantae > Streptophyta > Magnoliopsida > Ericales > Sarraceniaceae > Heliamphora > Heliamphora exappendiculata. The sequence continues at coordinate 15,393,409 of JAOTRH010000024.1, read as the reverse complement.
AGGGGAGTTAGATAGGTTGATATACAGTTTTACACCCATTTCCAGATAACTTGAACTTTTATAAAAAGTGGTGACTTAAAATACTGATTTAAATCTCACCCATTCCAAAAGATGGAAAATAGACTCTTTCCCTGACGAAAGCTTAGTGTATATGTTTGCAGCCCCATGTCACATTGTGCAGTGCCGAAGTGCTGTCCAACATTCAGCATTACCATCCCAAAAGCCATTGCACTTAAGATTTATGGATAAATGTTTATTAACAAAACAATATTCACTCACCTGTGAATCTCGGAAGAGGAGTATCCAATTTAATATTCTTGGAATTGCATCGATCAAGGTTTTGTGCAGTTCATTTTCATTCACTGCAATATCCACAAATGGTGGAAGTCAGAAAACTCATATACAATAGGGTAAGTATCTTAGAGGGGACAAATTCATCCAAAATACTAGAATATGGCTTATTCAACAAGTAGGGAGCATGGTTTCAAAATACTATAAACTGATTAAACTTCCTGTGAGAAATGGGAAATTACAGAAAATTGATATTTTTATAATTCTCCACCTCCACATGCATACAAGCTCTCAACATTTTTCTGGAGCACCACTCTTGCATATTCCTCCAAGAATTCCCTTGTTAGTACTTCCCTAATTAATCCAGCCTGGGACAGGAAATTATATTCATTCAAAACAAGAAATATCAAAAATTGAAAATTAAGTGTACATCAAAAGCTTGCCAACACCAAATTAAATAGAAAGTCGAAACACAAACACAAAATTTAACTATTTCACAAGTGAACAATAGAAAGAATTTTAACATAATGAAACCTCAAAAATTTGATGAAGCAAGGTGCCAATTAATGCTGCGGCTGATTGCTCGCCGCTTTTTAGCCTCTCATCTAGGACAGCGCGCCTTGCGCAACTGAAACTGCCAGCAACCTGCAGGTTCCAATTTTTTGTGTAACCATCCGGTCGGGGGTGGTACAAATCCAATCAATAGGAATGATGATAAATGATGTTTTAAAAGCAATCCAGGTTACTTGAAACACAAATTTTGCTGCCAGATGGGGAAAATAAATATAGAATCCGGAGTAGGAAAGAATTCATTGAGTACCCGAGTTCCAGACATCAAAACATCTGGATGAACAATTAGATAATGCTGGTCACGATTTACATCACACTTTCCTTGCTCATCAAATTCGCCAATAACATGAATCGTATCCCCAGGTGAAAGGATGCTATAAAACCTGTGGGGACAAAATCAAGAACACTGGATCATAACTCCCACAGCATTTGCTTAACCAAATACAGCCTCCCATCCTGATAAGAAACAGATTTTTGCAGAAAAAAAAGGCCTACTTGATGAAATCAGTTTTGACCCAAAAAACGCACACACACAAAGCCTATTTGTTAAAATTGCGACGAAGGATGCAGAATGAAAAGACAATCGAAGAATCTAATAGAATAACAAAATTCAGTAATTTTGGCTTACCTTCAAAGAGGTATAGCCATCTATTTATAATGATAAAAAATGATTACAGAAAAGAAAGAAAATAACTTGCAAATCAAATCACAATCAATAAAATCCTAACTTCCTAATATATTGATTCCAATAATCAAACCATAATTAATATTCTAATTTCTTACAATATATTATTTCTAGCACTCACTCCCCCTCAAGCTAGGACAAAGATATCAATCAAACCCAGCTTGACAATTGAAAATTTGAGCAAAAATAATTCCACTGGACATGCTTAGGATTGGTCTCCAAGCGTGACTTCTCAGTTTTCAAAAACCAACTAGATTTTAGAACAACGCTACCGAAACAACAACAATAGCTGTCCAAAACAAAAACAATACTACCGGAACAACATCGGTAGCCACCCAAAACAACATCAATAGCCCCCTAAATCAAGAACAATGCTACCGGAACATCGATAGTCACCAAAAATAAGAACAATGCTACCGGAATAACATCGATAGCCCCCAAAAATAAGAACAATGCTACCAAAACAATATCAACAGCCCAAAAAAAACAATAACAATGCTACCGGAACAACATCGGTAGCTCCCAAAACCAAGAATAAGAACAAAAGAGTAATTATTTTCTAAAAAGTGCAGTGTCAAAGTCAACAATATAATATATTGAGACTTTAACGATACAACAATACCAAAAAAGAATAGTGATCCGGAACTCGCAACTCACAACTCACAACGGCCGGGAAGAGAAGAAACAGCGACAGCTGCGAAGAAAAGAAAAAAAAGATCAGCAGAGATGAACAAAGACCAACAGCAGTGGTGGTGGTGAGGGAAAACCAATGACGGTAGCAAAGACTTCGACGGTGACGGTATACCAACGACAAAATCGTGATACCAACGAATGAATACCCGCGACAAAGGTGAGAAAGAAACCAGTGACGGCAACTAGGATTTTTAGATATTTTTTTTTTCTTTTCTTCTTCATATTTTGACTCTGATACCAGGTAAAATAACATAATTCAATAATTTTGACTTACCTTCAAAGATGTATAGCAATCTATTTATAATGATAAAGAAGGATTACAGAAAATGAAAAAAATAACTTACAAATCAAATCATAATCAATAAAATTCTAACTTCCTAATATGTTGATTTCAGTAATCAAACCATAATTAAAATATAAAATTTCTAACAAATCTAATTTGGATTGTATGGAAGTTCATCACTTTAAGATTAAGAGTCCGATGAAATAACTAAATAGGAAAATACAAAACTTCACCAGCCAAGAACATAAAAGAATGAGACTGTCATCAAGATATCAGGAGTTCAACGGAAAGTTTTAAGGTAGCCCTTCCCCAAGCAAAAGAATAAGTCAAGAGCCTGTTTCATCAGGTTCAGGGAAATTCAAATTTTTACATGCGTGTGTATCTATATCTATGTATGTCTATTTATCTATCAATCTAAGCACTACAAGAGCCAAGAATAGTTAATTTTTCATAATCTACAATGTCCTATGACACGAATCTACGTTAAATTTCACAACACTCTTGCTGTGACATCTGCTCTATATGGCATATTTAATGGTTGAGATTTATTTCATCCGATGACTAAAATTGTGTATTTTTTCTCACTTCGACATTTTTACATCATCCTCTCTCACTAACAACCCTCCTCTCTCTTCATTTTAAATCCAATTTCTCTCTCTTATGAAAAAAAATGCCAAGAATCAAGGTATGAAAAAAAATATTTTAATATACATATGTGTGTGCGTGTGTGTGCGCACAAAAATACCAAAATATATAGTTAATTTTATATATTTTTATTAGAATCATGAATACGTCTAGTGACTATTATTAGTGATGTTAGAAAATATACGGATAATTGCTAGTCTATATACACTTCAGACAACTTGGGTGACGGGTAGCACCAAAAGACGCAACAGTGAAATGTCGCTTTTCTCCACGAGCCAAATAATTAGAATTTTAGTATCAGTTATTATAGGCAGTTTCCCAGGTGCCTGGATAATTGCTTGGGTGCTTTTTTAGTTACAAATATTGTCAATGTGATAGACGCCGGACTGCCAGAGCCACTTAGTTGAACACCCAAATAACTGATGACATTTAGACAACCTTTTTTGACATTGTGCTCACCTTTTCCTTTTCTCCCCTTTATTAAGAGCAAAAGTTTCTTTTTATTCAGGGTGGATCAAGTTAAACTGAACCCAATAAGAAGTTATGTGCATTTTTCTTCATAAATTGTTATCTTAGAACTTTTTGTCTTAATGATGATGGAATTGGTTAACTAGTAATTTTTTTGATACGTAACTACTTAGATACAGTTAGTAATAAATTTCAATAAAATTCATGCATGATATTTTTACTAATGCTAACACAAGTCAGGTATTTTCATAAAGGCACTCTACCTTTTGAGCAAAAACCACAAAGTAGAGAATAAAATTGCAACCAAACATCTCTTACGTGTTTCTTAATTTGTTCAATATTAATATCTTCAAAATTGCACTAACCGTGACAACTTAAATAAAGTTAATAAATTATAAAACGAATGAACAATTCTTACATTTGTGATTTGTTAAATTGGCTGGTGAATTTGAGGACAATTGATCAAGGTCATTGCCTTGGATTGCCTAAATGGTTTGACACTGTGTTTAGTACTGAATGTAATAGTAATGCAGCACTTAAGAGCACCAACCATGACAAATCAAAACGAGGTTAAGAAAATATAGGATGAATAAGCAACTTTTAGATTTATTTAGTGGGTTGGACAATTGCCTGGGCGATGGGTCAAGGCCATTGCTTTGGGTCACCTAAATGTTTGACTACTGTGTTTAGTATTGAATGTCATAGTAATGCAAGACTAAAGCCCGAGACCATGGCAACTTCTTCTCTTGTCACTTTTTCTTGATAGGAAATGTGAGTTATCATCTAGAAACAAGAGAGGCTAATGCATATGTAATACGTTCTTGGGATTTAAAAACTATATTTTTATAGTATCGATAGTCAAGCTTAATATGATATCAATGAAATGGAATAGTTCATAACAACTTGATTCAAGATAATTGGTAAGAAAAATTACAACATCGATGTTAGAAGACAAATTTATCTAGTTACCACTCATCCCACAAATGGACAGCCCGCTCTTCTCCACTTTGCTCATTCAATATGCGTAGAACCTGAAAGACAATAGTTTATTTAGACTCAACTTACCAGCAATATTGAAGCATGTTAAGTTACGAAAGATTCAAGCTTCACAAAAACCTTAAAAGGACATTGGGGAGCAGATGAATTAGCAGCTCCACGCTTCTCAGAAACCTGTAGCAGCATATGGTGCAATACACTGAGTGTACAAGGAACGCCACATTTCTTACATATAAAGGATGTACGTAAGAAATAGGGAAGCATACCTCCAATACAAGAAAATAAAGATTGGAGTTTTCCCTCTCCACATTTCCAGAGGGGTGGATCACCAAGCTCTTCACTGAAGGATCAGTTTTGACAGATTTATCATCACTAATTCTAACTTGAACATCAGCTAAGCATGCCTCTGTACCCTTACATACTGATTCGTCAACAGATATTACATCTTCCACTTGATCTAAAAGTTCTAGCAATGCCTAAAAGAATAGACAAGAAAATTGAATAAAAATAAAGGTAAGCAGAACAAAATAGAAGATATAATAAAATACCCCAAGAGTTTACTAAATCGTTCATTAATAAAATACCCCAAGAGTTTACTAAATCATTCATAAAATCAAGAAGCAATAAGATAATGCAATTGGAGCACGCGCACGTGCGCACGGAAACAAAAAGGTGAAAATCAGAAGATAATACTTTTGCATTAAAAACCTTTTTGTGTTGCCTTGAACCCAGCTGATCAGTTATTCCGTTGGGACCAACACCATCATCATGCTGCATTATAAATTTAATAAACCATCATAAGATTTTTTTTATAACAAATGAATAAGAATACTTAGCCCGTGAAGAAATAACTACCTTATCATGGAAGTATGACAGAGATGGTGGAGTCATGAAAGGACTCTGGCTATTAGTAACAGGAGAGTTATTCTTATCATTTGCATTTCCTTTGCTTCGATGGAGATCTACATCATGATGTGGATTAAACCTTTTTGAGCTAACCCAATTTGAGATTATTAATGACTTCTCCGCCGGCTTCAGTGGAGGTGAAGAAAGCCATTTCTCAAGCTTACCGGGTGATCTGGGAGAACACTGTATCTTCATGTGTTAACAGCAAACCAAACAATGCAAAAAACAAGTTAAAGAAGCAACAATCATTAGAGAATCGTGCCTTATTCTGCTGGCACTGACGAAAATTCAAAGAGTTGAGCCTTGAAGAATCTGCTAGCACCTTGACCATCTCAGGAAAGTGCTTTGATACCGCATGGAGTCGATCATTAACAGGGGAGATTTTCCAAGTGACCTCGTCACCTCCATCATCCTGGCTTTGTTTGATCAACTATGACGGCAAGAATGTAAATAAGCATTTTAGCCAACAGAGTAATCTGTCAAATGCTATTTCTAACTTCGAATGATATTTGCATTGTCTCTTTGTTCATTAATACATCATCTTCTTGTATAATCATTACCCAAAAAAACATTCAAAGGAAATTTTACGTTTGGCGTTCCTGCTAATAATATCAAACATCAGCAGTCATTGTACTGGATTAGATCCCAATTCTATTCAGGTCAATGTGCTTCGATTTGTCTTTTGCTAACTATTTTTGTGTGCATGTACAAATAGAAATATTCAGTTGAAATCAATATATGAAGCATCACAAATCATGAAAAGATTTTATTAATACAGAATTGAGCACAGGGGCAAGATCATAAGGTTGCACAAACAATCCACTTTCATTAAAACAATCCTAGATACTTATGTACAGATGAATCAAAATTTATGTCACTTGTGCAGCTGATATCATTTTCAAATAGGTCAATTTCATTGGTTGTAAATACCAAATAGAAAAGATAATTTAAAAAAAAAAGGTGAGAAAAAACATATTACCATTCCCGGCGAAAACTTGAAGCGCTTAACAGATACCGACTTGCAAATTCCAGGCGACATATCAAGTTGATTTTCCTCTTCGTCAACGGAAACGGCTAAAAGATTATCTGGAGGAGTATTCTGCGAAAGGTTTTTTGTCTCAGTAGTTCGAACTATCAGCTTAGTATTCTGCGAAAGGCTTTTTGGGTTCTGATGTGCTAAAACCACATTTTTTGGCCCATCTGCAGCCGAATTCGTGTCGTGCTTAGGGCTCTGAACTGCTGCATTTGTGTTTCTCCCAAGGGAATCCATTGTAATTTTAGGGTTCTCAACAGTCGAAATGGCGTTTCTCTGAAGTAACTCAATTGCGATTTTAGGGTTCTGAACTGCCGAATTGGTGTTTCTCCCAGGTAAGCCGATTGTGATTTTAGGGTTTTGGGCCTCTGAACATGCCCTAATCGGATCAATTCTTCCCGAAATCGACCCATCTCCGGAGTTTTGAAGCTTTGAGAAGTCATCAACTTTATCATCTGGTTTCGAGTTGGGCTCGGTCCTGGGGTTTCGAGAGGTCAAAGACGCATCATTGGAAACGGATGATCGTGCTTTCGAGGAGTCTTTAGGGTTCTGGGAGAGAGTGTTTTGAGTGTGACGGTGGAAGAAATGCTGAATTCCGAACTTCGAATGCTGAGAGTTTTGCTGGCTTTGGTTCGATTTCTTGGACGATGAGTTCGTTTTCTTCCTCGGAGGCATTTCGAAGATCAACTACAGCAATTAGGGTTTTTATCTCAGTATCTCCCGAACTTTTTATCCACACACACACACATACATATATATATATATAATATGTATATGTATATGCCGTTGGAGGGAGAGGGTGGTAGAGAGTGGAAACAAAGAAGTGGTTTCCCGCCCAAGCAAACGAGTTTCTTTCAACTCATTTTATTTTGAGGAGGGAAACGGGTTGGACCGTCCGATCATTGCAGATGATTCTTGAGACATAGGGGGGTGATCTTGTGTAGCCTTGTTTCGAATGTCTAAAATGATTGGCTGTTAACGAATTTATATGCATATGTTTGGACTAAAAAGTTTTGTAGTTTTTTTTTTGAGTTATTTATCGTTTTATATGAATTTTTTTTATATTTTAATTTAAATTTTTTATTTTTTTGGTTTCTTATAGTGTAAGAATTCTAAAAAGTATATACATTACGACTCATTTTGAAAAAATTTATTAGAGACAAAAAAACTATAAAAAAAACCTGCTAGATTGGCATTTTTTCATTTTATTTTAACTTTTTACATGTTTTAATAAAAATAATTTACTTTTATATTTTCTTATAACGAAAAGAATTGAAAAGGTATACTCATTTAAATTAATACTAACAAATTTACTAAAAATAACAAAAATTACAGGAAAAAAAAAATCCAAACATAAGCGTATGTTATGTTGGTTGAAGTCTCATAAAAAACTTTTTTATTTTATATTTGTGATAGTGTTTGACATTAACCCCTTTTGAAATAATGGCCTTGTTTGGGTGATCAATTTATTTGCTTATTTGTTTATAAATAAATAAGTCAAAACACAAATAAGTTACTTTATTTGGGTAACACAAATAAGCTATTTTGTTTAAACCACTTCATTTGGCTTATTTTTTACTTATTTGGCATATTTTGACTTATTTGCTTAAATAAGTCATTTTGTTTATGTATTTTTGACTTATTAGCTTGTTTACTTATTAGTTTAAAATTTAGCTTATTTAGTTTGTTTGGGTGGCGTAGCTTGTTTTTGCCTTGTAAGCTAAATAAGCTAATAAACTCGATTACTCAAATAGTGCCAATTACTTATTTATTTATTTTGTTTGCATTTTTTCTTTTTAAATAAATTTCTTAATTATTTTATTAAATTATTATATTTTTTGAATCTTCTCACCGAGACGAGATGGAAAAATAATTTTTTTGATTTAAATATAAAAAAGTTTAAAATGATAAAAAAAATATGTCAAAATTAGTTAATATGAAAAATTTTGTATTTTTTATTTATGTATTTAGTAAACTTTTTTTATTTTTTGATCAAAGTTTTACTACTTCAATTTATTTTATCAAGATGAATTGAAAAAATAAAAAAATAAAAAAGATAAAAATATGCAAAACCTATGAAATTTAAACTGAGCAGACTCATTGCTTAAACTAGTAGATTTTATATTGTAGTTTGTAATAAATATTTAGTAAATATGATAACTTGTAATTTAAATTAGTTATTTATAAAAGAAAAAATAATCCTAATTGTAGCAAAAGTTGTGAATTTTATTTTTAAAAAATTGTAACTATTAGCTAAAATTAATAACATAAACTTAAAAACTACAACTAGTAATTTTGCCAAACACCCTCTATGAGTGTTTGACATTGTTGAATTAATAACGTATAAATTGTAACTTGTAATAAAAATTATTACTATTTGATAAATATGCTAACTATCTTATAGCTGAAATAAATAAAAAATAATATATATAACTTGTATTATAAATTGTAAGTGTTTGAAAAATTATTACTTTTTACTAAAAATAGAACTTTTCACTAAAGTTTTACTTTTGTAAGTTTTTTATACATATGTCCCATTCCAAATTCTTAAATCTACGCAGTCCTATTCCCAAATTAGTTTCCCAATTTACCCTTGCTTCTCATTAGGCACCAACCGAAAACTCTCAAACGGCTAGCTTGGATTCGCATCTTCCATTACAGAAGAAATCGGAAAAATATCCGGAAAGGGCTTTCAAAATTTCCAATTTAGGGAAACGATGATTTCACAGCGATCGTAATGGGCTAAACGTCTCAACTTACCAGCAATTAACTACACAATGAAGATGAAGAGTGAGTTCTCAAAACTCTCTCATTATATTGCATGAGCCATAACCTCTGCAGAAAAGCCCAAAAATTGAGAAGTAATACATAGTGATTGATGATAGTCCTGGTAAACCCTTATTTCATACATTGACTAACACATTGCTATTTCTCATTTGATTCGCTTATGGTATACGCAGACATTTGTTGACTTTTCTTTGAAAATCTGAGAATACGAACATTCTCTATATTGGTTATCTGATTGAGTATAAAGATAAATCTCATTGCATATAAGGATTTGCTTTGTCTGTGTCAATCCCAGTTAATTGACAGTAAAAAGTTGGTATATATTCATGTATCAATTTTCCATGTTCATTTTCATTCTTTATGATCAAATCATTCATTCTACAAAAATGTTAAATTGTTTTAGTTCATTATTGACTAAAAAACTAAGGTATTTAATAGATCACTTATATAGTTTCAGATTGTGAGTGTTATCATATTGTGAATATTACCATGATGTAAAGTAAACGGGGGAGATGCATTTGTCACTTTTTTTAATTTTAGTTTCATTATTTTATCAGCATATCCATCTTCCTATAATGGTGTAATGTTAAGGTATGCTGAAAACAAATGAACTAGAAAATACAAATAGTGAACCTTCTCATGATATAAAGTTTTTCACGTGGCCTAAAAATGGTTACACATTTTCACTGGTTCTTACTGGCTTAAGTTCTCAAGGTCGAATTTTAGTGAATATTCTCATATTGGATGCAAATTCTCACTTGTTCCAAAATTTGTGAACATTATGTATGTATTAAAATGTTTGATGTTCTCATGTTTCCATAACGTCAAACTTCTCATATTGTGAAGTTTTTATGATAAGATTCGAGCACACAATGTTCAATTGAAATCTTACTAATTCAACCTAATACCTATACCAATTATCAAATATGGCCATAATAGAAAGCTTGAAGAAGCAATCTCACAAATTTATATTGAGAGATACCCAATAAATCTAGTTCATTTCTCAGTGAAGGATAAAAATTTGTCATATAAATTTCCTAATTAAGATAATCTGGTTCATCTTATAGTTAAGGATAATCTGGTTCATTTTTTTGATGAAATGCTTTATAGAACTTTTTGAAAGGATATGTTGATGCATACAAAATTATGAACTTTTCTTTTTAACATATATGATTCATAAAAGTTTCTCAATTGAATAGATGTTGTGAATATTCTCATGATGGCTGCACATTCTCACTTGTCCCCAATGACAAAAATTTGTCAACATCATGAATGTATTAACTTATAAGAATTTGGAATGGGATCTATGTTTAAGTAACTGATAAAAGTAGGACTTGGGTGAAAAATTTCCTAAAATGTTTTTGAGTTCTCATGTTTTTATATTGTGAATATTCTCATATTTTATGTTCTCATATTGTGAAATTGTGTGAAATATACAGCTTGTAAATGTGCCCTTGCATAATAATTTATTCGATGTGGTGGGGCTAAATTATTGATATACTAGCAGCATCTATAGAGATTTTTTGTTTGTTGTCATTGTTCTGTTATTGTTTTTCAAGAGCAAAGAGATGTCTGCTATCTTTTTCTGCCCACATCCTCTGTTCATTGTTTTTATGTGTATTGTGATGCTTAAATTCGTATTACTTGCTACTGGAAGTCGTAGAGGAGTTTATTGGATAATTGGATTCCTCATACATTGGCTTAGTGGAGATAAAGCATAAATGCACGTTTATTTGGCAAGATTGTCATACTTGATGATTGAACTTGACTTCAAAACGACGTTGTCTTTGTGATTCTTTTGTAGGGGTTTTGTATACTTTTCCTATTCTGTACGGGACATCTCTCATAATGTCAACCTTGTCATGTTGCGAACATTCCTATGATGTAGACATTCTCATTAAGTTAAGTTTCCCACGTGGCCTAAAAAAATCTGCACATTCTCACTAGGTTCCCAATGTCTTAAGTAATCAAGTTTGAAAACTTTTGAATCTTCTCATATTGGCTGACCATTCTCACTGGTTCACAATGACTAAAATTTGTGAACATTATGTCTGTATTGGAATGTATTGAAGTCTCATGTCTCCATATTGAGAACCTGCTCAAGTTGTGAACATTCCAATTATGTAAAGTTCTGTTATGTCTTAAATTATCCTGTCTGAACATTTGTGAATCTTCTCATATTGTGAAATTATTCTTGTTCAGATTCATTGTTTTTAAGCAGCTACATCATACTATTATTGTGAAAAATTTCAACTACGATATCAATTTTGTGATATTTTCCATGTTTGAACAATATTAAGTAACTATTCTCTGTTTGAAGCTGTTCTAGTGGAATTGTGGCCATTACATGTACTCTTACATATTCTCATTTTGGACAGTGAGTGCTAAAATCGGGCCAAGGAGGTCAGCAAGATCACCAAAGACTGTTGTTCAAAGTAGTAAGGGTGAATCATCAAGTGTTAATGATGCAAAATCGAAACAAACCAAGCCTCGAGGAAAGATTGCAACCACTCCCCACAGTAAAACATAAGCTGGTGACAGATGTTCCCATTGTTTCCAACAGTAGGTACACGCCATTTAGGTCAAACATGGGTGGGATTATAAAGCTAGTAGGGAATCTCAACTTCCGGGAGGAATATAAAGCAGGCGTGTTGATGACTCCGTTTTGGTTCCTGTTTGATGCTTTGTTGAATAAGAAGTTGTCCTACGCAAGTGCAGGAAAAATGATGCCAGCGTTGTGAAAATAATAACTTTGTACAATCCAGTCCACAATTGCTTCGAATTTGGGGGAAAGAAAATGGCACTCTCTACAAGAGATATCAAGCTGATTTTTGGGATTGAACGAATGTGGAAATGAGCACATGAACTTGTCATATGGCTGTAGACAAGCAACATTGATTGAACGGAGAGCTGTGGGAGGGGGAAGGATAACCAGCCCAATAATTAAGGATTTGGTCGAAAAGTCAATATTGGGCAAACAACGAGATGATGTAGAGGATGTTGTGCGATTGCTTTGCATGTATGCTTGTTTGTCATTGTTCTTCTCAACATCATGCACCGCTATTTGATGGATAAATCTCAACTACATGGAGGATCTTGGTGCGATGTGGGATTATGACTGGGTAGGATCAATTCATGACCAGTTGATGTCATCCATAAAAAAAAACTACCGCACTCTCCACAAAGTGATGGGGTGTGTTATGGCAATTTTGGTAATGCTTTCCGCATATTTTACACATAAATTTGAACAACGTTATACTAATATTTTTTAATAATTCTCTTATTTTTTTAATATTTATTTGTTACATACAGTATTGGTTCTGCAAGCACACAACTCTAGTGGCTCCTTTTTTCCCGGAGGATTTCCCAAGATGTGTAAAGTGGGATCTATCCAAATGGAAGCATGTGTGAGAGATTTGCATATAGGGAAAATTCCTAGAGCACAGGTAAATATATATAGTAGTTTCTTTCTTAAAAAAATTCCAATTTTCCCTTTACTACATAATAGGTCACTACAACTTCATGTTCATACAATTTGACATGGTGTTATTCAAAAATTGTAGCAACGGATCAATATTCCAGCAGCGTAACTTTTTTTATGAAATTAACTCCACATTTGTGTGGAAATGCTGTGAACTGAAAATGAAAAAGCTAGAATACAATTTTCAATTTGGTAGCCTGTTTTTTGCTTAATCTTGCCAGAATTGATATTCAAATGGTAATATTACCTTATGTATTGTAATTTGTAAACAATAATGGTAGTGTTACATTATAATTGACCTTCTTATTTGTTTGCAAAACAAATATGCATTCAAGATCTCGTCGAAACAAACCGCGAGACGAGATTGTTTCGAAAGGTTCGAAAATCAGTAATGACATAAAGCAAAGCTAAAAAAGTAGTACTAGACAATTCTGGTTTGCAACAAAAAAGGAGAAAAAAGTTGAAGACAATTAGTAAGAAAGAATTGAATGCAAAGGAATGTAGTTACAAACTATCAGACATTAATGTATGCGATGAGCAATTCCACACATTAGAAATAGAACTTTTTCGATGCAATTCGAACAAAGTTGAACAACCAATACAAATGGTAGATGAGGGACTTGAAGTGTGGGATAATGTGCAAGATCCTTTCAACATAAATGTAGAACATGGCCAGCACTCGATTAATGAAGAAACTTGTGCAATGAATGAGGACGACATAAAATACCAAGATGAGCTCTGTAATTTTCTTACTATGGATAATGAAACAGCCTTTCTTCAGGGTAATGGAGTTGTAGCCAGTAGCATTGAGATTCTGTCGAATTTACATGCATTTGACAAAGAGCTCATTCAAAATCTGGACAGAGAAATGGCCAAACTGCGCGACGAAAATCAGAGCAAAAACATCCACTATCAATGAGCTCCAAGATGAGATATGCAAGATGAGAAAAGGAGTAACAGAGATGTCTGATCTGCGGATTGACAAAAAAAAGGATATGCAAATCATTGAATTGAAAAAATCTCTTGCCATAAGAGATGCTACAATACAGTCACTCACGTTAACTGTTGATAATCTGAATGCACAAGTAGCTGAGCTGAATTCTCAAATCGAGGAGATGGTGGTCCATGAGATTACGCAAGCAGCTTCGCAGACAACAAGTACACCTTGTGATGATGGAATGGTGCAAAATAAAGAAATGGGTGCAAAGATTTATCTGAGTTCGATGGTTAAAAAAATAAAAGAGAAAGTAAGGAAGGAGAAAAAATTGCCAGACTACACATATGAAGAGAAAAGAGTTGGAAGAAAAGGACGAAGAAGTGGTAAAGCGACAGATGAGAAAGTTTTTGTCGACGTTGAGAACGTTATGCAATGTGATCAACAACCTGAGAAAAAGTTGATACCGTTGGCTTCGCCTGCTTGGTGGCCTGTATACACCTTGCTAACGCGCGAAGATCGTGAAAAAATAGAGCACATCTGGAATACTGAAAACCGTGGGTAAGCAATCATGCCTTGTTACAAAATTTATTCATCAAAACTTTCTTATCTGACAATGTCTTATGTTATGCAGCGCGTGTGTGTGGTCGGGGGGTGACGGCTTGTGCTCCGTATTTGTGGAAGATATAAAAGCTTTAATTATGGAGTTTGACATGTCAAGTAATGTAAGTATAAAACACATAAAAGAAGGTCATACATGTTTAAGTTACTAAATCCTGATGATGTTCACACATAACACTACGATAACGGACAAATACTAGTGGCTGCTAAATATGTGGTGTGGGATGTTTACTTAGCATTGCTGATTTGCATACTTTGGGATGATTTTATCGTTTTTGGGATTGTAACATTTGTGATAAGGTTAACATAGGTGGGACTACTGCACTACAATATGATAATGTTATCATATGTATGACTGCTAAACTTGTCACTGCTAGTTTGGTTTAAGGGGTGAATTCTTTCCCAAACATCACATAAAAGTATACAAATTATAATGTTGAAATAATGCAAAATGATGTTGTCATCGTATCTCAAAATGAAAATACATGGTGTGGGATGGAAAATTTAGACACATATTTCATGACTGTTAATTTTGTATATCTACCATAGTGTAATGTTATCAAATTCGGGACATGCAATGCACCATATGATAATGTTATTGCTGCATAATATATTGATGCGTTTGTGTGACTTAAATACAGCATGTTATCTTCAAATTTATTTCAATTGATATTACAAAAACCAACTGCAGGTCATTGATGCATATGGTACAATTCTAAAGAAGCAAGAGGATGCGATTGTTTGATCACATGAGACTGATGACACACAAATTGACCTGCTTGACAAGTCATTCATTTTTTCAAGCCTAACTTTGGTAAGCATTTCTTATAATTGACAAATAGTATTGTTGTAAGTATGGTGGAACATAGGTATAAAATGTGAGAACTAATACATACTATTGATTTGTAACAACCCAAAATAGCAACTACTCGAACACAAGACCCTTGATCAATGAATGGATGTGCTTGAGGCACAAACGACAGAAGCCCGATTTTGTAGATATATGTTGCTCCCCATATACAATGCTAACCACTAGACACTGTTGGTAACAAATATAGGGAAGGGTGAATGGCATCACTACAACTCATTAAAACGAAAGAGGAGAGACCCACATCTTATAGTTGCTTAAAAGCTGGTAAGGTCGTTAAATGTTGACTAAAAACGTGCCCGACTGATGTAAGTATGCAAATTTACAATACATTTTTTTAACAGAAATCATATTTTGACGATTACATGAAGACGAAGAGCAATGGGGAGATGGGTTCGCATGACTTCACAAATAAAGTGATTTCAGTTAACGTTGCTCCATAGAAAAAGTTTTACTCGTAAGTACAATATGAAAAAATGATCTACAAAATACAGCAAACTTTTGAAACTATACAAATGGTATTAACAACTATGTCGATCATGTTTACTTTGACAGATTGGACTACGGTATTATCGTCTGCTATGTAATGAGGCAACTCGTTATTAACGAAAGCATAGCCATGATTTTTCCGCTAGAGTCTTGTCAACAGCTAAGAGTTGAAATGATACACGAATTCTTGAGTGATCCCCATAGATCTTGGGAAATGTGATTGAAGGGAACGATTGGATATCGAATTATTAGTTCAACTTTTTGGGAAATGTGTTCACGTAGTTGATCTTATTTTTTTGTAATGGTTTGGAATATTAGTTGGAATGTTTATTGTTGGTAGACAATGTGGCGCATATTATTAATCGTTGTAATAACAGTATGTTATGAACACTTCATGCGGTATAGGCTGTGTTGGAAGCTCTGGTATGAGAATATTATCAGTTTCTCATTTGAGATCTCATTTTTTATCACTGCTGTAATTACTAGTATAAAAATGGTATCAGTTTCTGGCCTAATTATGCAGCGAACATAGTATCAAGTGAGAATAAAACACATGTAAATTGTCAGGTTTGGGATAATGAGAATGATGTTATGGAAACAAATAAATGAAACAGAGGACAACCTGTTTATGTGAAATCCAAGTTTCCAAAAGCTAAGAGAACGACCTGTGCATGTGTAATAAGAGTTAAAACATGTAACACCCTGATAGCCAGGCGTTTACAAGAGAGACTTCCTAAGGTAAGTTATTTCACGCAGCATTATAGACAGATGTAATTATCATTTGATATTTTACATTATGAGAATGTTTACATATTTCCAAATTTGACTGTTAACATACTGTCAAAATCATAATGTTCGCATACTTGGGACATCTAAATGTGTGGTGTGTGATGGACAATTACCACTAAATACTAAAATTCAACAAAATGAGATACATAAAAAATGTATTTTTATCTAACATTCCACCACATAAAGGATTTCTTAATATCTAATTTGAAATCTATAATGACCTGCAAAAATTGCAAGTATAGCATTATAAGGAAAAAGTTCTAAAATTTGAAGATGCTATCAAAGAATATTCGACTGAATGGTCAATTCAATTTGGGCAGTCGCACTATATCCGACGAGCATAAAGTGCGCGTATTTGCGCTTTGGCCACAACTATGGTGTGCCAATGTAATTTAGAAAATATAATGGCAAGCAAGGAATTGCTATCCAATATTGAGGTGTCCGAGAAGTATTCAGGTGTGTTTAAGATTTAATTTATGAATTGCTATATCTTCCATCACATGAAGACTTTTTGCAGATAATTCGATAACATGGTTATGTACCTTTTTTTTAATCTAAAACTTAGCATATAGGATAAGTTGAAGTTATGTTACCATGGGAAGAAAAATCTCCCATAAGGAGCAAATGCAAAAGAGCTAGTCCAGGTGAAACATATTATAAATAGCAGTCTCCCAATTTTTTACTATCATGGTAATGACATGGCAAAGGTGGTGACTGTGTTAGGCAACCACATGGTGCATAATAGACAATATTCAAAAAAAAAAACTGCAGTTCGGCATTTAAACTTGCTTTATTGTGCACTTCCTTTTGGGTTTAATGATTCTGTTCCAAGACCAGTAGTAAGGAATTCTGTTTCTATAGTTGCAGCGACACCTGCAGTTTTCGTACTCAAGTCCATTCAATCTACAGCTTTCTTTGTGCTGGGACTGATACTTTTGTTCTGAGGATTCATAACACTTTCAACTCTCAAGTTCTGAGGATTCATAATACCATTCTCATATGTCAAGTTTGTCATTTTGAATACGAAATAGAAAGTTAATTGTTCTAATAATTCTTGAATAAGAAGCACATTGTCGTGGATGCAATAATGTTCATTTGTGAATCAGAAATTGCTTTGTTTTGTGAATAGTAGACGTGCATTACGTGGATGGAGGAAATAGATTTAATGCAGTTCTTGCACGTAGCTTTATAGCCAGACTTCTGATTTTTAATTTTAACAATTTGAGAATGTTTACATATGCGCATATTAGAATGTTTACATCTGCCAACATCATAATGTTCCCATACTTGGGACAGCAAAATGTGAGGTGTGCGATGGAAAAATATGACTGCTAATTAGATACTGCTACTGAGAGATATTGTTATCATATTTGGGACTGATACTTTTGTTCAGCTTCTTACTTGGGGACTGATGCATTTGGTCGTTAAAGGATGGGCGTGAAGAATATTATTTGTTCCAAGCCAATGTAGCTAGTAATGTTGGGTGGGCTGAATTCCATAAGAGAAAAAACAATAAGAAAGCAATGCAGAAAATAGTTCATTTGGATAATTGATGCCACGCAAACATGTTTGTATATTTATAGATTATAATTGTACGTATCAATATATAACTCTTCGATGTATAGGTGAAACATATTGTAAACTTCTGGATGTAAAAATGTATAGCTTTTGGATGTATAATGCCCATGTTTATTTAGATCAATTTTATGTTACATCAAACCTTTACAAAAGGTTTCAAACCCATCCGATATGTGATCAAACAATATGAGATTGTTGAAAGATGAAGGACCTCAAACAACAGTGAATATTAGGATATTCACTTATAGTCAGTATAATAGTGTCCTGTAATATGAGAATGTTTAGACAAGTAAAGAGTGTTCACACAATATGAGAATGTAAGTATAAGTCAAGCATGTTCGTGTAATATGAACATGTTCACATAATGTTTAGCTTCATTATGAAGTAAAAAGATGAAGCAAAATCCCAACAACTACAAACACATTATTAGAAATTGAACGATTACAAATTAAGAAATAATACAATCCTTTGTGAGAATGGAATTTCCAAATTATTAAAACGATAATCAAACAAACAATGAATCACTCAACAACTAACGGCCTAAAGCCTCTTTGCAAGGCTTTCTGTTGTGGCTCCCCAAGCGCCCATACCTACCACAAGTGATTTGTCTAACCTTTTCTCTCTTAGAAGGGATCCTATTTTTCCTTGGCCTACCTGGCTGCTTCCTAGATAATGGCGATAAAATAGAGTTTTCAATCATATTGCAGTCTTGTTTCCAAATAGTAGGAACAGGATTAATGGAAAAGGAATAAGATGCCCGAAAACTCTGAACATGATAATACGGAACAACATACGAATTCAGATCTTTCTCACTCTTCTGTATAGCACCAACCGCATGTGAACAAGGGAGCCCATTAACTTGCCATTGGCAACAAGAACATGTGTGGTTGGCAAGGTCGACTGAAACAGATGGTGTTGAATGTACCTTGTACACATCGTTGCCGGATAAACTAACAACCCAAGTCCTCGAATCATTGAAAGCCTCGTACAACTTGGCGTCTATTAAGGGACAAATGACCCCATTCCATTTGTTCGCAGCAATACGCCTCGTAGAGATCTGATTCATTAATTTAACCCCTATTGCATTGATCAAATTGGTAACAGGTAGATGACGTTTTTCACGTATTCAGTTGTAAAAGGATTCAGCATCATTTGAACACATTTCGCCATAACGACATCCTTTGAACACATTTCGCCATAACGACATCCTTTGAACACATTTCGCCATAACGACATCCTTTGAAATAGGCATTGCTCCAATGCTCGTACGGTAGATTATTAATGAAAGATTTGACCTTATTACATCCCTCACTCTTCAACTCTCCGAGAAGTTGGTGAAAGCTTTCCTTCGTTGGCGCGTAAGCACAATTACCAAAGTCATGAACTATTTTCTCCCGAAACCCATTCTTATAACCCGTTAGTTGATGCCTCAAATTGCCCTTCAAGTGATACAAACAGTATCCATGGTGGGCCGATGGAAAAGTCAAAGAAACTGCTTCCAATAAACCAAGATTTCTATCGCTCAAGAATGTGATGTCCCAACTTGTTTGCATAATTAATGACAATTGCTCAACAAACCACAATCAATTATCACTGTTCTCTGAATCAACGACGGCAAAGCAAACCGAAAATAAACTTGTGAGACAACATAATAAAAAGCAACAGTTTAGGAAATCAAATGATTGTTCCATCATATTTGGGACATACAAAGTTAACGCCAAACATACATATAAAAAATATAATAATAAAAAACGTAGATGAAAACCATTTAATGAATTTACCTTGATTACCATCTTTTGCAGTAGCCGACAACAATATACCCTTGTGCCTCCCTTTTAGGAATGTACCATCAAGAAATAAAAGTGGGTGACAATGAGAAAAACTCTTGATACATGCATCAAATGCAATAAATATGCGCTGAAAATATCTATTAATAGGATCAATCTCAATAACAACTAAATTTCCTAGATTGGTACTTTTAAGAGCACCAATGTAGTTGATCGAATGACATTGAGTAATCACCAAATATTTTCTCCTTGCTTTCTCAACACCACGCCAAGCTGTGTTACCCTATATTCAGTCCATAGTTCGACTTGAACTCATGAACAACATCTATGGGGCGTTTAAGCGGCTTTGTACTAACATCTTCACATATCAATTCACCGACCAAACGCGATGTCATACGGGAATTCGTAACTGTGCGCACCCAGCACCACACGTATGTACGTTGATTATCTTTTTAATGTAAAACCAACCATTCAACCCTCGCATGAACCATCCAATTGCAAGGTTTCTCCCAAAAGACACATTTTGCTGTAACACGGGAATTATCATTTTTCACATATAGGAACTCAAATCCAGACTCGATAACAAATTTGCAAAGATCGGTGCGAAATTTAGGAGCTCCACCTTTAAATGCTTGCCCAACTCCGACAATGCCCTTCGATCATGAAAAGATAACAGAACTTTCTCAACATTGGGGCAGAACGATGCCAATACATTGTTTCCCTTATCAAACTCCACTCTCCACTTCATTTGGTTAACATCCAGTTCCATGTCATCGACACTACCGCAATCCTCATCACCAACAGTATTTGTGCCTTCGGTGTTTCTCCTATCGTTCACAGTGACATCAACGATATCAACCCCACTGTGAGTTATTAACTCAAACATTATCGGAATATCGACGTCATTATCCAATAAACAATTGGGATGACCCGGTATTGAGTATGTTAGCGACATGAAATTACTGTCCATACTACTCAATTTAGATTGAACATTGTGCACAAGCTCATCGTACGAGCAATTTTTCGTAACCTTCACTGCAGCCGTGATTTCGGAATGCTTGCACAACAAAATGAGAGACATTTTGACCACTGCATCGTAAAAGAACAAAACAGAAAAAACAAACGAGTCTATGCATCAATTATCAGATAAAAGGCGATACTGAATATATTACAAAATTTGAGAAAATTGAAAATTTATTTACTTGTGTGTACGAAAATGATAAAACAAATGAAACAACCGGTTCAAATCCTACGTCGAAATACGCAGTGCATACTGATATAAGCGAAAACGCATAAAATACATAGAAACCCGTTAAGAGAAAAATGAGAATATTTTAAATGGAATGTAGAAATCTGCGTAAACCTGGTTTATGTGTCTCCATTGCATGATGTGTGAGTGTGATTAGTGATTGGATAAAACAATAACAGTGGACTATGGAATCAATAATCACATTAGTGATTAGTGATTGCTGTTACTTACTGATATAAGCAAAAACGCATAAAATACTTAGAAATCCGTTAAGAGAAAAATGAGAATATTGTAAATGGAATGTAGAAATCTACATAAACCTGGTTTATGTGTCTCCATTGCATGATGTGAGAGTGTGATTAGTGATTGGAAAAAACAATAACAGTCGACATTTGATTATTATTAGCAGATTGGTGGAGCACGCCATTGAATGCGAACATGTGGAAAACATTCAGAAATTGATAAACCACAAATGTACTCGTGAGTGACCTGATATTGAGCAGTCAATATAGACGAAGTAAGTAACAGCAATCCGATGCGACGTCGTGTACATCAAGTTCTTGAAACAGTGTCGTATTCAATTTCTTCAATTTCTTCAGTTGTTCATGGTCTGTGGCAAATGAGATGGTTCTCATGAAGGAGCACCAAACTTGATTGAAACAAATTTCAAAATTCAAAAGCAAATACGTTACAGGATGGTATTCCCATAAGCAACATAACATATATTCATCAGACTCATATTGGGTCGTAATAGACTAATGTTCCAACTCACTCTCGTTTAGATGTAAGTAAATAACTTAGGCATTTGAAAATTAGAGCCGAGGATATAATAGATAAAAAAAAAAATCAAAAATTTTAAAATAGAACCTAAAGTAAATATGAATTTATGAATGGAACTTAATTTCGTACAAACAATGTCTTAGCTTTTTTAAAAACAAAAAGAGTTAGGTTATTTAAGAGTTAAGACAATTTTTATAATAATCTTTTTATTACTAAAATGTTTCATGTCTTTGCTTTTTAGTCTTAAGTTGTAGTTTTGAAATAATGGCATAAATTTTTTTATTTTTATGAATAGAACTGACTTTTTAAATTGAAAGTATCATATTTATTTTAATAAAAAAAACTAGATACCAAAAACTAATAACTTAGAAACTAATCTTTTTATACAAAAAAAACTAACTTTTAGAGATGCCAAACAAAAACATAATCAAGACAATCCTTTTCCTTATATAAACAAGCAAAACAATAGAGAAAAGAAAATATTATTATTTTCATTTTTGCTTATTTAAATAAGATGCAGAGAAAATACTTGGAGTTGGGTTAGTTCAGTGGTGTCAAGTAATAACAGGTTGGATTTGGGTCTTAAAAATATTAAATCGACGTAGTCGGTTCGGTTCTCGAGTCAAGAGTTTTTTAAATCGACTCAACTAGAGATTCGAAAGTAAATATATAAATTCTATAAAACTATTATTTATATTACTTGTGTCCTTAATTATAGTTAATATATATATAAATAAAAGAAGTGTAATTTAAGTCGCTCAACTTGACATTTTATACATAAAAAAAATAAGTCGCACATAAAATATAATATATATTATTACTTTAAAATATTTCATTAAAATAATATTTTATTTAATTGAATAGTGGTTCCAACTCAAATCAACCCGAATTTATTCGTGTTGGGGTCAATGGGTTATGTTGGTTCTAATGCATAAATGGATTGATTTTAAAGCATGAATGATTTCACTCATGATTCAATATTTAGAAACCACTTTAATGGGGCTGATTATTGGTTAAGTTATAAATCGATTCATGTCTACTCCTAAAAAAATATAATTATTTTTCTTATTATTAAGTATTTTCTCTCTCTTAAGTTCTCAAACGAACTGTAAATATTTTAGGAGATTCTATTTATGTATCTCTTTACACCTTTTTTTTATTTTATAAAAAAAAAGTTATTTAGAATACTGTTTTTCTTCATCAACTTCACAAGCATAACCTTAATTCTAATCCACCCGGGCTTTAGTTGCAGCCACCCCCGCCACCAACCTCACTCCCTCGCTTTCATCTCTTGCCACCGCCACACACCGCCCAGCCCTTCCCACCCTCTCCCGTCAATGCCACCCCCTCCATCTCCACTGCCCCTCTTTGTCATTGTCGTTGCTCCTCTTCTCCCTATCCCTCTCTCTCTCTTGTCGTGCCAATTTCTGTTAGAATTGTGGTGCCTAATTATTTTTTGGAATTCGACCCATGATCTGATCCGTTCAAAAAAAATCACAAATTAAAATAATTTTTTTCCCCGAGACCATGGAGCAAAGCTAAGGGTCGTTAGGAACAAACATGAACGCAAATAATTTTGTTCCTGACTCGATTGGGCTTTATATTTGTTGTTTCTATATAGTTTTTATTATTGTAAGTTGCACTACTTCTTATCATTGTAAAAGTTGCCGTAACCCCGGGAACGTAATTATAATTTCGAGTGTAAAAGTCCCCGTAATCCCATGAATATAATCATAATTTCAAGTAAATCACGAAAACGTGTTTTTGTGTGTCATTGCTTAATTTTTCATCTCCTCTCTCTCTCGTGCGTGCCCTCCCTCCGTAAATAAAATAACATTGAGAAATCTATAACAATTATTTTTAGTATTTTTTGGGAGGGATCTGTAGCTTCTTATAAATGTTTTTCCTCATTTAATTATAAGATTGCAAGATAGCTGCCAATTTTTGTTTATCAAAAAATAATCTTTTTCGTCGAGATCGATATCGACAAGTTAAATGTGATGGAGCAGAAGTTCAATGCCTGCGTTTAGAACTTTATTAAAAATTAAAATAACTGAACAAATCAACAAATTGTGGCAAAAAAATAAAAGATCGAAGACTAATAAAATGAAATTTTATTAATCTTCATAAAATATAAACAAAGATTACAAAAAAAAAATGTTACCACTCGCCTACGGTTGCATTATCCATTGAAGAACTTTGAAGATCGAGAATCATCTACATTACGCTACTCCTAATACAAGATAAAGATAAAATGCAAAAATAAAATAAAGATAAAATCCATTTGTAAATTGATAAAGTGGTGTCCTTACAATAATTACATGCAACATGCCTATTTATAAAACAAATTTCATAACTACTAATAATTTTCATGAACCGCTAATAACTTCTTTTAACTAAATTAAAACAAGGCTCTCTCTTACGATGTTAAGTGTCTATCATTCAACTTCTATTAACCGCTGCTTTTCTCTTTGAGTGTCACTTCTTATTCTTAGTAACAATTCATGTTGACATTTTAATTATTTTCTATTAAACCTATAAATACTGACAAATTTCTAAAAATAAAATACTATCATCGATAGAAAAATATTAGTTATGTTATAAATATATTTACAATTTATAAGTAACAAATTTTAGTAATGCCAAACACCACAATTGCCGTTGCTTCTCCCTCTCCCTCTCCCTCTCCCTCCCACCGTGCCAATTCTCTACCTCTCCTCCCTCTCTCCCTCAAAAAATAAAATAACACCGAGGAATTTATAACAATTATTTTTAGTATTTTTGGGAGGGATCTGTAGCTTCTTATATATGTGTTGTAAGATAGCTGCTATTATTTTTCAGATCAAAAACCTGTTTATTGATACAAAATTATTAAAAATAATCAATCAATATATTAGTTAGTTTTACAGAGCGAGTGATTCGATGGTAGACTAAAATAATTTCAAATCACCAACGAAAACTTGGTTAACAATACTTTGTTTCTCAAACTGTTACGCTCTAAACTGCCTTTTTCACATAAACCTTTTGCCATTTGTTGGTGTTCTCAATACATCGAAGTTTTAAATTTCGGTTGGTATCTGTCTTAAATCTAAAAATATAAATAAAAACATAAATCCCCCAAAAAAGAATGCTACATACTGCAGTCAATGAAGTGAAATGTGATAAACCCTGTCAATAGCCTACCACATAAATCTCACTAAACAAAATAGATGTTAAGATGATAGCGTTTAAGTCGACGAAAAAAGGCGACTTCTTGAAATCACTTAAGCGTCAAATCCAGGTTTTTAGAATATTGAGTTTTGATACCATGTTAAGTCATCAATTATTTTAAAAGCTTAAGTTGTTAGAAAATAAGCCTCACAATTAATGTATATTAAGCTATTCAACACTTCTACTCATGTGTGATCATGTCTCACATGTGAAAAGGCAAACAGACTGAACTGAACAGGTGCACCAACACACATAATACACAATAATAAATATAACAGGAAAATACATACCACGAGACTTGAATCTAAGATCTCGTAAAACTAGAATTCTGATAGCATGTTAAATCACAAATTGTCCAAAAAGTTTAAACAGTTAGAAATGGTTCTAATAATGTACATCAAACAATTCAACATATTTAGCCTCCGATAGTTTTGCGGTGGCACATGTTTAATGCTTTGCAGTCACAAAATCATCTTTGCAATGCACATCATAGAGTACAATAATAGCATAATTATCCTGCCAAACTCTAAAATAATATCTAACTAAGGTTGTGCCATGATCATACTTAGAGGCCTCCACTAGACGGTGTTACACCAAGTGAAACTTTATCTAACATATCAAATAAATAGTAGTAATCAACAGAGATAGGCCGCCCATCATTACAAACATGAAATAGAATAATAGTACAGTTTCTGCAAATAAAATGAACTAATCTGTAGCCCTTCAAATAATACAGCCCCAGACACCAACAAATCATTGCATAGGCCGAATGCTCAGAGCATTTTGAACATAACTAACAGTACTGCTTTACAAATCCGACTGCAAATAGGTTTGTGTTTTACCGAAAATAACTATATATATTGCTTTCTTTTAATGCCAATAAAAAAGAAAAAAATAAACTGCAATTAGTTGAGCTATTCTCTGTTCTGTCACTCTTTCACCGATAAAGAAAAAAAGAATTGCTGTTACAAAAGATCAAATCAAATCAAATCCTCCAATACAGTTTATGTAGGAGAATTGGCCTAACAATAAAACCTAAATTCTCCAAAGTTGTTCAAATAGAAGAATTGTTGCTACTCTACTAAAAAAATACCCAACTATCTAAATCAAGAATTCCAATGAATTTTTGGACAAAAGAACTGCTAGCAAAACAACAAACTTGATCAAGTTTCCCTAATCTTGCTGCCCAAAATTGTGCTGAGTAATTGATGATTCGGCAGCACCACTTAAACCACTGCCGCCGCCGCCACCGCTGCTGCTGCTGCTACTGCCGCCATCTCTTTCTCTGCCACCAACCTTCACGAGTGCAAAGCAGAGTCTTGACTTGACCCGGAACGCCCACAGCTGCACTATCATCCCTTCTTCCAGAGTGTTACGAGCGACAATTGATCTCCAAGTCGAAACCAAATTATATGTTGAGCTTCCACGCTCGGATTCCTTGGGCATCTTCCACTTTCTTATGCTCACAGTGCACTCGGCCGTGCCGGAAGGCTCTATCAGCAGCGCCTTTATCTCGGGAGCCTCCTTCCCATTTCGATTGCCCAGAAATTCCTTCTCATCCTCCCTAAGAAATTCTGTTCTGATTTGCCTCATCGGTATTGAGAAGCGACAAAGCTTTTCACTAACATCTGAAGAGTACAGGTGCTTTTGTATCACCAGAGCCACCTCGTAACCGTTCATCCTTTCGATTCGTTCGCGAAATTGCTCAGGTAATTCCGGCGGCGGCAATGGAAGCGGCTCTAAGATTGCCGTCTTCTTGATCGTCTTGTTTTCCCTGCCATTTTCTTCATCACTGTCACAGAGAAGCAGCCATTTTGGACGAACAGTTTGGGTTTTCCTCATCGAAGGCATGGGTTCTTTCATCGGCGGTATTGCCCCGACCTCGACATTCGAAGAATGAACAATAGGAAACGTAGCAAAACTGTTCTTGAAAGTCTGAGATTTCTTTCTCACGGTCATGGACCTTTTTCCCTTGGCGATGGCGGCCGGATTTGCAACAGATATTGGATGCTCCATCCTTTCCAATCTTTCTCTCTCAATTTCGTATTTTTCAAGAGCCACTTCTGAAACCGCCACTAAGATTTCGAACTTAGAAATAGGCTTCCACAGAATACTCTTAAAATCCTCAAGAGTTAACTTAGAGTTGTCACCCATGATCTTTTCTTTCTTCTTCTTCTTCTTTTTCTTCTTCTTCTTATTTTTCTTCTTCTTGTTCTTCTTCTTCTTGTTCTTCTTCTTCAACAAAAAGATTATTCGATTGAGAGGAATTCTTCGTTACAACTCAAAATACCCAGGTGAGATTTGCAGAACAAGATCGAACAGGGACTCCTGGTTCAAGAATTATAAAGGATTTCAAATTCTGATCGATCAAGAACTTTTAAAATCTGGGATTATCAGGGAATTATGATCGAGTTAGGAAATAGAAGGTTCAGGACTTCCCAAGATTTTGAAGTTTCGAAGATTGAGAACTACAGCTTAACTCGAATTCTGTTTGTAGTCTCTTGACGCGCCAACATTTGAATTGTGCGCACTCTAAAGCTTCTAAAGGTCGGAAGATTTGAAAACGCGTACGCGACTTCTAGCCGATAACTCTCGCCCATGTTGATCAAAGGTTGCCACCCGCATCGGATCAAACATTCTAGTTAGATCATGGTTCTGTTTGATTTAATTTCGAGTATTTTTAATTTATTTTTAATGATTTTACTTTTAAAAAAAATTGTTTTAACAGTGATGCACAGTTTTTAATGATTTTAATTTAAAAAAAAACTGTTTTAACAGTGATGCATAATGATTTTCGTTTGAAAAATTAACGGAAGTTAAATGAAAATGTAAAAAGGTATAGTGATATTTCAGATAATATAGATGGTGTCAATGTTATTACTCTTAAATACAAATGGTGTAAGTATAATTTATCCATAATAAAATTACAAATTAAATTAGATTAATTAATTAAAACATATGTTCAACGTACATACTAAAAATACTTATTGCTAGATAATATTTTTAGAAAAACATATATAATATTTTGTTGAAAAAAGTGGGTTTTGAATTAATTAGAACATATTTTTTAGTTAACTTTAGAGCTAAATATCTTTGAATTGGATTAATCTTTTTAGATGATTCTAAATTCTAATTAATTTATCTCAATGAGTAGAGTAATTATGAATTTTGTGGCATTCAAACCATTAATGGGTAAATAAGAAATTGATTTCAAAAGTGTGCTATTGAAGTTGGCAAAATGCTGATAACTTGACTCAATTCCATATTGCTTGAGAGATGAAAAGTTATTGAGCATATAAAGTTCAAGTTGGAATCTGGGTTTGGGCCCCAAGGGGTACTAAGTTTTGTAGAAGGGGGAGGACCTATCTAAGGGTAGGTTAGACCCAAACCCCACATGCGCACCGCCGCCCACTGGGACGGGCACAGGTCCGCGAGTTAGGGGTTGAGGGTCAATCCTTATCTTTTGACAGAAAATTTATTTAATTAAATTTTTGTGTTTAAAATTTAAATTATTTAAATTTCAAATTAAGTTACCGTTATAAACTGAATTCGAACTGTTGGAGGGTTTGGGCCCGTTGAAGTCATACCGAGTTGGTTCATGCCTATTAGGCGGTCCAACCGCCAGGCCGAATCGATGTCTGCACCTATTTGGATTAAGGTGAACAATCACCTGGAACGCCTATTTAAAGGCTGTTCTAGACCCATTTTCAGTATCATTTTTTCTAATCTCCATTACCGAAACTCTGTTTATGCATTTTCTCTCCAAGTTTTCGAGAAAGTTCAAGCACACCGAGGTTCGTTGTGTGTGCAGTTTGTTGTGTTTCTACTGCAAGCGGCAATCGCTTTATTTTGGAATGAGACGCCCGTTCCAACGCAAGCACTAAGGCGAGGGTGTATTCTGTCTTAATGACACAACGTTGAACGTTGGACCCGATTGCAATATCTGTTCTGTAAGCATGTACTGGTTATTTTTGTTCTTTTCTGCTCTGTTTTTCAGAATACAGTGTTCTGTTCTTTATTCATTTTCTGTTTAAAAAAAATTAACGGACAAATAGTGTTTATCTCGTACTGGTTTACTTAACTTCTGTTCTGTATCCTTCTGTTTTTGCATACATAAAACTATTTATAAAATAGTGTTTTATTTTTGGTTCTGCTGTATATTTCTGTTTCTATTTTGGATTTCTGTTTAAAGCAAAATATGTTTTTTATTTTAATCAAACTGTTTATGAGTTTGCTTTAATTTTATTTGTTGTTTTTGCTGTATACAAAAAATAGATTAGCAAAGTTCTGTTTTAGATTAAGTTTGCTATAATTTTTACTATTGCTTTTGTTGCTGTATTTTTTACGGTTGTTGATTCGATTTTAATATACCGACAGATTGTTGTCAGTATCAATGCCAACAATCTCAAGATAATAATATATACTTAGTTTCTGAAATTTTTCTACCAGTACTTGTTTAAATGTTTATTACAGTTATTTAAATATTACAATTTTATAAGTTTGATACATTTATTGTTACTGTTTTATAAATTTATTGTTGGATTCTGTTTCAGTGTTGATTCGACTTTTCTAGTTATGACAACTGAAATCGACAATAGAATAAACCCCACACTTGCTGCTTCGGCCCCAGTGGTGGCCTTTGTTTCGGCCCCGATTTCATCCCCTGTTCCGCCCCCATTTTCGACTACGGTTCTTGTGAATCATGGGAAGAAATCAAAAAAGTTTAATGGGACAGATTTCAAAAGGTGGTAGCAAAAGATGCTGTTCTACCTCACGACGCTGAATTTGGCGCAGTTTCTCCAAGAGGATGCTCCTTCGTTGTCTAAGAAGGAGGATGACATGCAAGTTGTGGCTGCAGTCGATGCATGAAAACATGCTGACTTTTTATATTGAAACTATATTCTGAATGGTTTAGACAACACGTTGTATAACGTATACAGTCCGCTGAAGATGGCAAAGAAATTATGGGAATCCCTTGACAAGAAGTACAAGACAGAAGATGCCGGGATAAAAAAATTTATCGTCGACAAATTCCTCAATTTTTTAATGGTGGATTCAAATACCGTCATCGGCTAGATCCAAGAGCTTCAACTGATTTTGCATGAAATTCATGCCAAAGGCATGACACTGAGTGAGTCCCTCCAGGTGGGTGCAATTATTAAAAAGCTGCCACCGTCCTAGAGGAATTTTAAGAACTATCTAAAACACAAGCGCAAGGAAATGAAGCTTGAAGACCTGATTTTCAAGCTCAGGATAGAGGAGGATAACCGCACTACCGAGAAGAAAGGTTCACAGGGATTTCAGTTCAAGGCGAAAGCAAATGTGGTGGAACAAGCCCAAAAAGGGAAGAAGCGGAAGAATCACAACCAAATGGTCAAGGGTGATGATTCTAAGAAGTTTAAGGAAATGTGCTTTGTGTGTGACAAGCCGGGCCACCAGACAAAGGACTACTGAAGCCGCAAAGTCCAAGAAAATGCCTCGAAAAGGCAAAAGCATGCTTAGGCCATTGTTGTTGAAATAGAGAATCTCTCATCTGATGTGCTTGAGATGAATCTAACAGCTATAGTGTCTGAGGTCAACATGGTTGGATCCATCCTAGAGAGTGGTGGGTGGATATCGGTGTAATCCGACATGCGTGTGCAAACTAGAAAATGTTCACCACTTATCAAGCTGTAACTAGTGGGGAACAGCTTTTCATGAAAAACTCTTCTACTACAAAAGTGGAAGGAGAAGGCATGGTTGTGCTAAAGATGACATCGGAAAAACAGCTGACTCTTAACAAAGTTCTGCATGTGCCAGGGATTAGGAAGAATCTTGTGTCAGCATCGCTGTTGAGCAAAAATGGTTTTAAGCTGGTCTTTTGTGTCTGACAAGTTTGTTCTGATTAAGAAAGGCATGTTTGTGGGGAAGGGGTACTTGTCAGATGACTTGTTCAAGCTGAATGTACTAACTGTAATTCCAACTATTAATAAGAATTCTACATCTTCTGCTTATATGCTAGAGTATTCTTATGTGTGGCATGGTAGATTAGAACATGTTAATTTTGAATCTTTGCGGAAATTAATAAACATGGATTATTTGCCTAAATTTGAAATCGACTCAATTCATAAATATAAATCTTGTGTAGAAGCTAAATTAATTAAAACGCCTTTCTAATCAGTGGAAAGAAGCACCGAGCCTCTTGATTTAATCCAAAGTGATATATGTGATTTGGAATTTGTTCAAATACGAGGAGGCAATGAGTACTTTATCACTTTTATAGATAATTGTACTAGGTACTGTTATGTGTATTTGCTAAGAAGCAAAGACAAAACCTTAGAAAGTTTTATCTTGTATAAAACAGAGGTTGAGAACCAACTTGGCAGAAAGATTAAAGGTTTAAGAAATGATAAGAGAGGTGAATATGAATCACCTTTTGGTGAATTCTATTCAAAATATGAAATTATCCATCAAGCCACAGTTCTCTATACTCTACAGCAAAAACAGGATTGCTGAACAAAAAAATAAGACTTTAAAGGAAATGATGAATGCTTTACTCATTAGTCTTGAGTTACCTCAGAACTTGTGGGGGGAAGAAATAAATTATGTCAATTACATTCTCAACAAGATATCCCACAAGAAAATGAATAAGATTCTGTATAAATTATGGAACGGCCGAAAACCTTCCTATAAATTGTTAAGAGTGTGGGGGTGTTTAGCTAAGGTGGCGGTTTCAATCCTAAAAGGGTCAAGATATGACCAAAAATTGTTAATTATATATTTATAGGATATACAAATAACAGTAGTGCATATTGATTTCTAGTACCATAAGTGATAATTATAAGATTCAAGTAAACACGGTTATTGAATCTAGAAATGCCTTATTCTTTGAACATGTATTTTTGTGCAAATCTACACAAGAGATAAGTTCTCTTTAAAGAACTTATGATACTGCAATAGACAGTAGTCAAGTAGAAGATGGGAATGAAGGATTGAGAGAGGATGATGAACCTAGACCTAGTAAACGAGGTAGAACATCCAAATCCTTTGGTCTGGACTTTCTAACATTTCTATTAGAAAATGAGCCTCAAATGTTTAAGGTAGCAATATCCTCCCCAGATGCATCTTTGTGGAAAGAAGCAATCAATAGTGAAATTAAATCTATTCTGCAAAATCATTCTTGGGAACTGGTGGACCTTCCACTTGGTTGTAAACCTCTTGAACATAAATGGATATTTAAGAGGAAAATGAGAGCAGATGGATCAATTGAAAAATACAAGGCGAGGCTTGTAGTTAAGGAATACATGTAAATTGAAGGGGTGCACTATTTTGATATCTACTTGCCTATGACCAAATTAACTTCTATTAGGATTTTGATTTCTATTGCATTATTATTTAATCTAGAAATACATTAAATGGATGTTAAAATAGCATTCTTAAATGGAGATTTACATGAAAAAATTTATATGGAACAACCTGAGGGTTTTATAGCGTCGGGACAGGAGAAGAAGGTTTGTACGCTTGTTAAGTCCCTTTACGGGTTAAAACAAACACCTAAATAATGGTATAAAAAATTTGACAGTGTAATGCTGTCAAATGGATTTAGAATTAATGAGTGTGACAAACGTGTCTTTGTGAAAGACACTAACAAATGGTGTGTCATTGTTTGTTTGTATGTTGATGACATACTAGTCTTGGGTACTAATAATTCTATAATTAAAACTACCAAGAATATATTGAACAAGATGTTTGACATGAAAAATATGGGAATAATAGATATTATATTAGGAAACATCTGATCGATATGCATTATCTCAGTCCCATTATGTTGAGCAAACTCTTGAGAAGTTTGATAAGGGTGATACCCGCATTGTAAGGACACATGTAGATATAAATTTACATTTGTCTAAGAATACAGATAAAGGCATGTCACAATTGAAATAATCCCGTATTATTTGGAATCTCATATACTTAATAAATTGTACAAGACCCGAGTTGGCATATGCTGTGAGCAAATTGAGCAGGTATATTAGTAACCCTGAGACTGACCATTGACAGGAAATCATAACGGTACCAAGATATTTGAGATATACCAAAAATTGAGGGTTGTACTACACCATATATTCAACTGTATTAGAAGGGTACAGTGATGCAAATTGAATATCTAATACTAATGATTCAAAATCCACAAGTGGATACGTATTCACTTTGGGTGGTACAGTTGTGTCATGGAAATGTCTAAACAGATGTGTATAGCGAGGTCCACAACGGAGTCTGAGTTTATAGTTTTAGACAAAGCTGAAGAGAAAGCTAAATGGCTTTGCCAATTTCTAGAAGACATCCCCATGTGGCCTAAACCTATGCCAGCCATCTGCATATATTGCGACAGTTAATCAGTAATGGCTAAGGCATAGAATAATATATATAACGGTAAGTCTCAACATATACGTCGCAGACACAATACCGTGAAACACTTGTTCTTTAGTGGAATAATTTCCATCGAATATCTAAAGTTTAAAGATAATATAGCGGATCCGTTAACTAAAGGCTTAAGCGAAGAGCAAGTTAGTCATTTATCGAGGAGAATAGGCTTACAGCCTATGAACTAAGAGTTGCCTTAATGACAACCCAACCTAGCTAATTGAAGATCTCAAGATCTAGGTTCAAAAGGACAACCGAATTGTTTGTAACTCAGTTTCATCACTGTAGAGATAAAATCTCTTATCCATTCCTATGATAGTACAATGATACCTGCAGCGTTATTAGGTTTAGTTATGATTTTAATGGTTCTTACCTTGAAATTCAAGTAGGGTATAGCAAGATACTCTTAATAAGAATCAGCTATACGAGTGAGAAGATGCCACTTATGTGAGAATGCTAATTAAGTGTGACGCCTCGTCTTTCGTGCAAGTTGGGACATACATAAGTATAATTAAAGGGAATATTTAAGCAATTCATTCATAGTTACATATGATGCGTGTTACATCATTAAGAGTTCTGAACTGTTCAAAAATATATAGCGATTACAGTTTCACAAAAGATTCAACATTATAATAAGCCTAGGGTTTACTGGCTCCTACCACTCACCTTGTTCTTTAAATCCTTCTTCTTCTTCTTCTTCTTCTTCTTCTTCAAGGGCTACTTCCTCAAAGAATTTCTCTTCACCTGCGGCACGAATGCCATGGGCTAAAGCCTAGTAGAAAACACTCTAAACCTCCTAACCATTCTCACGGCAAAATATTCCACAACGCAAACCATTTAACACCAGTACAATTTAAAGTCAAGAAGACAGACAAATTTGACAATTATAGCATGGCAAATGTATATAAGAACAAGTGTACAAGTATGTGATGCAATTGATGCGATGCAAGTGCCCAACACGACTTATACCTAGAATCATAACACGAATTCCACGTCGAAAATTTCAAAGTAGACTTTATGGGAGTTGATCACAAAAGCCATCATCGTGTCTCGTTGTGAATAGTAAACGCTCGCCTAGGCTTCATGTCTTAGCTATTTTACACAATGGCAATAGCGTGGGGTTCGAACCCCCTCTCGGCCACCAAAATAATATTTCTACATATAATAAGTCAGTTTGTCCCACCTTAAGATCCTGATGCCTTTACCGGTGTCAACCCAAAATCTAAGCCATCGAAATCAGAATGCTAGCAATGAACCCATGATACCCAACAATATCTATAATAAATAATTCTTTTTTTTCAACACCGGGGACATGCCCAGGGTGTTCAGAGGGAATATATCCCAAAATAGTTACAAAAATGGCTACCAAGGATGCCCTAGACTTAAAGCCGAGAAAAAGAACAACTTCGATGTATCCCCACCCGCAATGGTAGACACGAAAGAGACTCCAATATGCCAGAATGAAAATGTGACAATGCCTATGGTGTACAATATGCGTCTTATGTACAACTATTTATTACATGATATCTAAGCATGGTATATCATATGGTACAACTTATTAAAGCATAGAGTACAAATTTGCGAAGCACAAGTTACAATTCATAAGACATGGATTCAACTTAGCGGTATGATTTCTAATCATCAAATAATCATTCTAATACACTCATCATCCAATATAATTTAATTAAAGCCTAAACTTTAAGTCCCACAACAAAACATGTAACTACTCACTTAACAATTTAATGGTAAATATTTAAGTGTCAATTTAAATAGTATAACAGTGTTTTGGAATACCTAGATATAGAATTAAGTTATGGTTTTTGGACACCATTTAGATAAAAATATTTTCTACAATTTTTATATTTAATACTAAGGTCGGATCCTAATTTAAATGGGTCATTAGTAACATTTAAGAGAAAATAATTTAGCATTTTTCAGAGAAAAGTATAAAAAATGTGCCTCAGTTGGTCTTGATTTTGGGGCATCACATCAAGAGAAATGGGTATGATTTTTGGATATACTCTAGTTTAATGTGTACCCTACAAGTTTTATGAACAGTGGTAAGGGTAGTTATTTAGAACAAGGTAGAGATATTGGCCATTTTATAAAATGGGCTCAGTCGGCTAAAAAAGGCTCAACAGAAACAAGTTACAATAGAGAGTTCACAAGCGGTTTGGGGGACCATCCGTGGATATAGAGGTATAATATTTAGACAATAAATTGTTTAATATATTATCTACACTTTTTAAAAAAATTACTTTTGGATTTGGTCACTAAAAAATGGGTTTCTGGTCATACAAAAACACATGACAGATGGCTCTGTCAGTCACAGATTTACAACAGTGCCATAGGCTTTGTTGTTTTCAGTATCAAAGTAAACATATTTTATAACGATAAACCTAAAATAATACTTGGTATTTTATCTGTATTAGTAGGTAGAATACCAATAAAAAAACTGATACTTTGTGCGTACGCTATTCAGAACTTTGCTCTAGGAGTCGAGGGTGGCCTACTACTCCTTGGAGTATATTTGTTTTATAAAATTGAGAGGTATAGGATTGAATGAAAAATTATGTAAGATTAATATTTTCACAATTTATATTTTGAATTGTTTGTCCCGTATTGAGAAATTCATTTAATTGGGAATTCCATCTCCTTGGATAACTTATCCTCGTTTGGGTTACCATCTCTATTTTATTCGAAGGTTAAAATAATTCTCTAACTCTTATCTCATATTTATTTCACTTTATCAACTATGATACAAGTAATAATATGATATATAAAATCTCATTTAATATTACGATACGATAGTAAAAAGAATATGGAAAACTTATTTAATACTCTTCCCTCGCATCCTATCTAATTCAATTGGGAAGAAGAAACAAGGCCTCTAAGTCATCGGCCATATTTTAAATATTACTTCTTCGTTACTTTTTAATTCAATAATTAAAACTATTTATTAAGTTTTTACATTCTAATATTTTATCAAAAATTGACTTTACTTTCATATTTGTAATCAAGATGAACTGCCTCATTTAAAAAGATTTATTGTCTTTATTATTGCACTATTGTAATGTTTAGATTAAAAAAAATAGTTTTATTTTATTGGGCCTTTAGGTAAGGAGGTTTTGTTTTGTTTTTCTAATTTTCTTATAAATTATTATTTTTATATTTTTTGACAACTAAACAAAATCTTAATGTAACCTAAAAGCCAATAAATGGGTTGGTCGATTACTAGGAGTACACAAAAAACTGAGAGAACTAATAATTCAGTCTGATTTGAATATATAGTACAACTGCAAATTAGTTAAAATTTTACATGATCTGATTCTAGTTCTTATAAGTTAAAAACTGCTTATAACGATTTGGTTCATGATTTTTAAAAAATATCCACAATTCAAATTAGACTGGTTCGAATGCAATGTAACTTATATATATGAGATTTTCTAATTTTACTGATTGCACTAGACAAATGAAATATTTGTTTTGGTATAAGTTTTAAACTATCACAAGCACGTGATTTTAGTTGCAAAGAAAATAAAGAATAATTTTAGATAAGTATATGCTAGCATGCATGTTTCAAAATAAAATTGGTACTTTCTGTAGGGACCTGGTCCCTTCTATTTTGAACTAATTAATTAAATCTTAATATTGTGTTTCCAATGAAAACTGTTTATGGGTTTAAATTTGTGAAAAAATGAAAATTTGATCATGATAATGAGATGTGACGATAATTGTGTGCCTGACTATGCATAAAAATAATTATTGCGAGTTGATTGGACAAACTTTGAGGCATTAGAATAAAATTTGGAAACTATATATGTTTTCTTTTTTTTGAGTACATTCTAGTGAGAGATAGATCGATCGGTCTCGAGACAGATCGATCGATCTGTGATAGAGAGCAATTTAAAGTCGGGATTAAAGCTTTTCAAACTCATTTCTCTCATCTCATTCTCTCTCTAAACTAAAATCCTAGCCTATAGATCTGATTTTTGAGTGTTCCTTGAGCTCCTCTTGCTCCATTGTTGGCTCCTTCTTCCGCATCTCTTGGTTGTACACTCGATGGAGGTTAAAGATATGTGTTGGGGCTTCTATTCTACCGTTTGGGTGGTGATTTGCTTGGTTGGAGCTTGCAAAAGGCTTGTTTCTTATGGATTTGTCATCCAAGGTGTAGGATCTACGAATATTATTGAACATTTCATGGATATGAGCTGTATACTTTGTGTATTTACATTGAAAGCATGAAAATCTATGTTTTTTAAATCCTAAGTTTGGATTTGATGTTAAGACATGTTGAACTTTGAGTTTATGAGTGATTTATGATGAGTCTACTATGATATTTTGGTTGGAGGACCATGAAATTGTGAAT